>JAYKAV010001077.1:1275254-1390287 GCA_035582835.1 Phoebastria nigripes
CCGGGCATGGGGAGAGTCCGTTGAGGTAAGGTGGTTGCRGCGGAGGCCGGGGGCGGCAGGCCCAGGGGCTTGCTGCCGGGCTCCAGCGTCAGGTGCCGGGCTTGCGCGTGGTACGCCCGGGCGAGGTTTCGGATGGAGGCTTCCCGCGGCGGCACCACGGGGCAGGGCTCGTGGGCGTCGGGCTTGCGGAAGAAGGCCTCCGACTTGACGTAGAGCGGGAGGTTGCAGTAGTCGCCTGCAAGGGGAAGCGGAGGCGAGTGAGGCTCCGGAGGAGCCCTGCCCACCCCGGGGGACCCCCGCCCCGCCCTCTATACAGGACGGGCGTATTAGGTGTTTTAGGGGGTAGCGTTGTCATACGCCGTGCACCGCAACGTATAGAGCACGTCAAACTACAGCGATCAAGTCTTAGATGATGTCGTATAAAGCATTATAACATGCAATGCTAAGCGTACACCGTAATAAAACACTATATATGTAAAAGAAAGTAAGGATGTGTTTAATGTCGTCTGTTATGTTTTCAGCTAACATACGCTATAGTATGGATATGCAAGCTGACAGTGCGTAATGTTATCGATTAGTGCGTGAAACGACAGTAGCGTCTACGGTGGTACATACCCCATTCTGTTCTGGGATGGTTTTTTGCAAATATTTGTACTACGGTAATAACATCTATTACAGTATCCAGTACACATCMGTGTTATAGATTATGTTGTATCAAATATTATACTATGCTAATGTAAATAGCATACAATAAACTATATGCTATATGTCGTGTTACAGCGTTTTATATGTCTGTAGTACCTTTTAAATTAAGGATTTCTGTGTATGTATATAAAAGACACTGCATTACTATATTATCTTCTATTTGTGTTATCTAACAATACAACACTCTTGCTTTTGATTGTATCTGTTTTGTAATATGTTCTGTAAACTGCGTTATTATAGTATTGTAGACATGTATCATATTCTGTCTTAATATACACTATACTATTTAAAATATCATAAATGTATCTGTCTTATTTGCAGAAGATTACATTACATTGTATATTATGTAATTGATAATTTTTATACTGCGTATATTATTACGTATGTACTTAAAATGGATTTTCTGTGTATTATATACAAACCCCCTATCTGTGTTATATTGCATATCTAGATAGATAATGTTATGAAAAAATAAAAACTAAGAAATATTGTCTTTCAAGCTACTCTCTATTGTAGCTAATACTGCGTACTGTAACGAACACCCGGCTGGGAGCCACGTGCCCCCTCTGCTAGCTGGAAGGAATGTCCCGAGTGGTTGTCTTCTATTGCGATGTCTCTGCTGCAAGACAGGTGGTGAAGGGTGGTGTGACGTCTTTGTTGGTTGAATGTTGCATTGGATTGTGTCTGGCGCTGAAAGACCCCTCTGAAAGGGTTGTCTTGTGTTGCCTTGTCGTTGGTGCTAGGGTGGGTTTGTTGGGCTGTAATGATGTCATGTCTTGAATGGTTGTATGGTATCATCTCTGGTGCTAGGATGGTTGTACTTGCATGTCTCTGTTGCCACCAGCCATGTCTCAAACGGTCATACTGTACTGTGTTAGCGTGTGTTCTCATGTCATGGAAGGAAGGGGAGAGGGGGAGGAATGAATGCACAAGGGGGGAAAGGAGAAAAGACATGTGAGGAGAGAAGTGAAGAGGCGCAAAGCAACATGAAGAGCAGTGAAGTGAACAGAAGTGAAGACAAATGAAGAAAAAGAGGAGCAAAGGGAAGAGAAGAAAAAAAAGTGAGAGTGAAGCACTGTGAAGAGGAGCAAGGCGAAGAAATGTGAGGACAGGAGCAGAGGAGCAAAGAAAAGTGAGAAGAAAAGAGATGYGAGGAGTGGAGAGGAGCAAAGCAGGAGGAAGAGAAGCAAAGGGAAGAAATGCGATGAGCAGAGAACTGAAGAGAAGAAAAAAATGAGAGGGGAGAAAATTGGACTCRGTAGATTCTGAGTAGGTGCTTCCAGATTGTGTTGGGATCTAGAAAAGATCTCTGTACAACCTGCTTCCGAAATCAACTTGCGATTCCAAGGGAAAGCCTTACAAAACCCCTGAAGCGAACACACCCAAGCAAAAGAGAAGATAGTGGAAGATCAGCCCTGTGGAGGGTGGGAGAGAGGAGGTGGGAAAAGCATCTCTCCTGCTCCTCCCAGGASGGGTCTCTTCCAGTACCTTTATTTTTGCGCTTTTCCCTGCGTTACACAACACACGGAACAGGAAGCGTACAACCACAGACAGAGCGGGCGTGTACATACTCTTGCTGGCGCGGTGCGGGATGGGTACGGCCACGCTCTTGCCCCGCTCGCTGTCCTGGGGTTTGGGCGGGGAGGCTGTGAAGCGACAGATGCCAGGCTCGGAGGGGGTGCTCATGGAGGTCATGCTGTCAGCGTTGTCGGTGGTGCCGGTGGTCATCTGGTCTGAGGAGCTGTCAGAGATGAAGCACTCCGTGATCTCAAACTTGGCGTGTTGCAGCTGCTCCTCCAGCTTCGCGTGCTCGTAGGCGCGTGCCAGCTCCTCGTAAGTAGATGAGGCGCTCTCCGTCGACACCATGCTGTTCCGCCCCTTGTCTGCGGAGGAGAGGACACATCTCATACCTGGGAATTGTCCCTGGCCTGGGAATGCCCTTTTCCACACCACTGTCCTCGTGGGAATGCCCAGGCTGTCCCAGCTGAGCTACACCCGGCCATCTGTCCCCAGAGCTGGGCACGACCGCTGCTGCTCAGGAGCCACCGCAGAGCTTCTGGAGGGGACCGGGCGATGACAGCACAGCCCCGCATCTGCYGGGCGGGGCCGGGCCCCGCACACCCAGACCCACGCTCCCCGCCACGCGCCAGGGCGGCCGCATCCGTTAACCTGGAGCCGAGCAGCCCCGAGCAGAGCCAGGAGCGCAGGGCAGGGGACGCCACCAGCAGCAACTCACAGAGCGCGCGGGACCTGGCGCAAGAGCCAAGGGCCCGTTCCCGGCGTCCGTCCGATTTCTGGCGCCATTCGTAATCTTTACTAGAAATTGGAGTACACCTTGCGCCACTGCTGCTTTCGGGCAATAGCGAGCAGCTCTTGCAGCGGAAGTCACGGTTCCACGATCCCATTGACTAACAGTAAATTCTSCTTCTGCCGTCACCCCAAACTCATGTTTGGGGTCACCGCCAATGAACCCCTGTACCCCAAAGCGGCAGATCCCTGCCAGCAACAGCCCCCGGAGCCCAGAGAGGCCTCCCGGGCAGCGCGGGCGTACCTGTGTCCTGAGAGAGGCTGGCGCTGTAGCTGTCGCTCTCGGTGACCGTGATGCCGTGCTGGGAGCCCACTGTCCTCCAGTCAGAGGTGAGGGTCCGTGCAGGGGTGGACGCCTGGCACTTGGTGAGGGTCCACTGGCTGGAGTAGCGGTTGCGGGTGCTGTGAGCAGACTTCACGCTCTTCCGCGACACGGGGTCTAAGGCACAAAGGTGACTGAGACACAGCGGGTGACTCCCAGAGCCAGCCAGGATGCTGCCCCATCTCCCTGGCGCGCTCCCCGCTCCTCCTGCCTTACCAACAGCTGCTGTCAGGCACGGCCAGTGCTGGGGGACAGGGCCTGCACCCCGCTGCAGGGCAGCAGGAGCACCCCTCTGGAAGGGGACGTGCAGGGACCGGCCGCCGTGCCCCTGCGCTGCCAGAGCCCAGCTCGCCCACGCCTGCCTTGTGCCTGTGCCTGCAAGCGCCCCGCGCTGCTCCCAGCAAACCCGCCCCAGCCCCACGCGACCGCAGCCGCTTACTGGTGCCGGGGCGGATGTCCGACATGTCAATGAGGGGCCCCGTGTTCTGGATCAGAGCGGGGTGATGCAGCGAGACGCCCGTGCAAAAGCTCTGGGGGTTCACCGCCTGGCTGAACTCCGTGTCGGTCACCGGGATCGTGGCTTTGTCGTCCCCTGCGGGAAGAAGCTRGAGCTCAGGCCTCTTTCTCCAGCCAGGAGTTTGCTCGCCCATGGGATCCCCTGGCTTCCCTGCTGCGGGGAGCCCCACCGGCGCCCTGGGGCACGCAGGCTGGGCGATTTGCCTGGCTGTTCTCCAGCCAGGGCAGCAGTGCGACAGTAACCCCCACCGAGGCAGAGCCCGGCCGAGGAGCTTGCTGGGGGTGCTGCCAGCGCAGCCAGCAGCAATGCCGGGGAGCAGGGCCCACGGGCACGCCCCTGCACCCTGCTCTGCCGTAGGGGAGGAAGGGGACAGCCTGGGGATGCCGCAGGCTCCTCGGGGCCAGGCGGGCTGCTGGCCCACGTCCCTTCCCCGGGCGGGTGCTGCTGYGGCCAGGGCTGGGGCCCCACGCTGCAGGGAGCGTGTGGTGCTTACCCAGCTGTTTGATGCCTTCCTTGTCCTCGATGAGGAGCTGCACCCGAGGGATGTCTATGTGCAGTCGGGGGCCCTGGGGGGGGCCTTTCACCGGTGTGTCGAAGCTGCGGTTATTCTTGCTGCGAGGTAAGAGGGGACGCAGACCCGGCCATTACTGGAGAGCCCCGGCGGCTCCAGCCTAGCAGGGGCAGCTCTCCCCCAGGCACGCTCCAGCCTGGGTGCTGGCACCCGCCTGCCCCCCCCCGCCGGCAGGCAGAGCAGCCAGGAGCACCAGGCTGCTGTGCTACAGAGAGGCCGACACAACCTTCACAGCTCTGAGCCCAAGAAGGTCTGAAAGCGAGTCAGGGCTGAACCCGGGCTTAAAAGCATCCAGGACCGCCCCCACCGCCAACCACTGCCAGCTCGGAGACCCACCTGATCAGCATTTCAGCCAAACTCTTGGCATCTGTGCGAGAGACACAAAAAACAAGGAGGAAGTTTTTTTGTGAGCGCGCTGTTTAGGGCACAACGAGCCGGTCCCGGACAGCACAGCTCTGCGGTCCGGTCCCGTGCGCCGTGCCTCTGAGCCCCCTCTCACCTCGAAGCCTCTTCAGCCGCTTCTCCTTCCTCTTCTTGCGGATGATGAAGAGCAGGGCCACKCCCAGCGTGGCCAGGATCACGGGGCAGGCGATGGTGAAGAGCTTCTTCACGTCATCACCCTCCCCTTGGGCAGACTTGATAGGGGGGATGGTGCCTAGGGCAGAGCGCGGGCGGGTGGGCGGTCAGCGCCCCCGGGAGCCCCCCGCCTCGGCGGCACAGCCCCCCCCATCCCGTCCCCCCACTCACTGCCATCGTAGTCCAGCGTGGCGAACTGCGTGGTCTCGTTGCCGCAGCCRGCGCTGTTGCAGGCCTTCATGCGGAGCTCGTACCACGTGGCCTCGCGCAGCTCTGTCAGGAAGACCTCGCTGGAGCTGTTGGTGCGGAGGCTCTGCCAGACCCAGTTGCCCTTGGGCCGGTACTCCAGGACGATGGCGGTGATGGGGCAGCCCCCGCTGCTCCAGCCCTGCAGGTTCAGCCTGGCGTGCGTGGAGTTGATGTGGGTGAAGAGGTGCTGGTCCTTGCTGAAGGAGGGCTCTGCGGGAGAGGAGCCGTCAGGAGGGCTGCTGCGGCGAGGGGCCCGCAGCGTCCCCCAGCGGGGCAGGCTCACCTCTGCCGTGGGTCTTGGCTTCGATGATCTCGCTGATGCGGCCAGCCCCCACGCTGTTCTTGGCCGCCAGCTTCACCTTGTACCAGGTGCCACACTTGAGGCTCTCCAGCTTGAAGGAGCGCTCCGAGGAGCTGATGAACACGTCCTTCCACTCCTCGCTGTTGTCCACCGAGTACTGGAGCACGAAGCCTGTGGGAGCAAGGACGGGGCCGTCGCCTCCAGGCGCACGGGCTGCCGGGGGGAGGCGAGCGGCACCCGGGCAGGGCGAGAGAAGGGGTTACTGCCGGGACGCGGAGCCTGCGGGGTACCCTGCGCCCGCCTCGGGGACATCCCCCGGCCACGTCCAATGCAGCCTCGCGGTGCCAGGGCGCCCGTTACACACCGGTTCCTGCCCAAGGGCACGCACGTGAACGGTGCTGGAAACGCAGCCCTCTACTCCTACGCTACTGCCGCGGGTTGGAGTTAGCTCAAAGCCGTCAGCAGGGGCGAGCTGCTGCCCTCCTGGACCCCGCACGCGGGACCCTGGACGGAGGTCGACTCGGCTGCCTGCTCTGCCCACCGCACAGGCCCCGGCAGGAGCCACGGGCAAGAGGCCCACGGGCACCCCCAGCAGCTAGCCACCTCCCGAGCGCTCTGCCAGAGCCCTGGGCCGCTGCCCCGTCCTGACCCACCTCCCCCCCCTCCCCCGTCCGCCCATCGCCTGCCTCCGGCACCACCAGCACGGCCCCCAGCGCCTCGTGTCGCACGGGAGTGCGGGGAGTGCGAAACGTGATTGATGGGTGCGAGGCTATAACGGGAAAGCCAGAATTAACTAGCTCCCTTGGGAAGCTGCTAGGAAGTTGCTGCTGTCATCGCATGCCGCCTCCTCTCCCATGATTAAGAGTATTAGGAAGCACACTGTGTCCTAGATGAACAAACCTGTTACACCGCCGCCAACAAGACGCCTGAAGACAGCTCGCCAGGGTTTCCCTCGCACACGCACGGAGCTTTGGGCGAGGGATACGCCGCCGAGTACCTCGGTGCCCCCCRGGCAGCGCATCTCTGCCCTTTTTGGCTATACAACATCCCAAACTTTCGTGGTGCATGGATAGATTTGGCTATTTTTTCTCCGTTATTTTGAGAACTGGCAAAACAACAGAGAAGAGTAGGCTTTCTGCCTTTGCGTGCGCATCACGAGCTGCCCAACGCAGAGCTTGCAGGACCGCCCCAGGTACCGACACCATCCAGGTACCGGTGTGGCGATGGCAAAGGACCCATGTGAAGGCCCGCGTGTGCCTCGCGTCAGCTCTGCGAACGCCCAGCTCCGGCTCGGGCAGAGCGGTGCCAAGGGGAGGGAGGCTTATCACACCTGCCCAGCGCCAAGGCTTCCCTACGGCCGGAGGATGGGGCTACTGGGAGCTTCCCGGGGCGGCGCGGTCTGCCCACGGGCACACGCCTTCCCGGCCACRTTGGAGCCAGCCCCGGCACCCCCGCACCGCCCACGGTGCCTGGCACCCTGGTGCGTGCCACTGGCTATTTATTTATTTTGTACATGAAGCATGTTTTTAATATTTCTAATCCAATTATAACCAAATTTATCAACAGAGTCCGCTGGAGTGAAAGGCTGCTGGCTGGGGAGATTTGCTTGTAATTACTTTCATGCTTTTAATTAATTGTAAGCGAGGTCTCCTTCCTCACTCCCCGCTCCCCCCTCCGTGTGCAGCTGTTTCAACATATAATTCACGAGATGAATCAGAGCAGAAAGGAGGCTCTGGAAAGCAGGGATGCTCCTGGAGTCCTCCTGAAGCCCCCAGCCTGCCAGGGACGGGGGACAAATCCTGCCCTGTTGGGTTCAGAATCGCACCAACGCCRGGAGACACGGAGCAGCCACTAGGGCTGGCCCTGGCCACCAGCACCTGCGCCATTAATGACATGCCCTTCGTTAGCTACTTCAATCACCGCGCCTTGCCCAAAACACCTTCCAAGTCCCTCATTAGGACTGGCAGCCCTCCTACAAGCTCRGAAGCATCAACCTTACTCCGGAGCGTTTCCGACGCATCTCAGAGAGGGAGAAACTGAGGCACAGAGACAAAAGCGCATGCACAGCGTGCCTGAAAACATGCACCACAAGCCTCGTCCCCCAGCGCTGGGACCAGAGGCACCCACGGCTCTGGGACGGGGATGGGTGCTGTGGTGCCGGTGCCGGCCCCGCCGCTCGCAGCAGCCGTACCTCGGATGGAGCTGCCTCCGTTGTCCCCAGGAATCCAGGCCAGCGTGATGGACGATGCCGAGGTCTTGGAGACGGTCAGGCGGGGCTGGTCCGGGGGCACTAGGGAGGAGGGAAAAGCCCGTGAGCACCTCGCACACACCGGCTGAAAGTGCCCCGAACCGTGCCCCCCCAAAAGGGGAAACGCCAACGAGACCTCCCGCTCAGCCCTGGGCCAGCGAGAGCCCCTCGCCCAGGAAAGACCCCACAGTGCTTCGCCCCACCGAGCGCAGCGGACAAGCAAGAGCACAGGCTCGCTGTGCCGTCTGCCGATGGAGCGCGTCCGTGCAGGGCACTTGCTCCCAGACGCAGACGTGGCCACCCCCCGCCAGCGCCCCTCACCTTGCACCAGCAGGTTGATGATGATGGTGTCGAAGCCCCAGGTGTTGGTGGCGGTGCAGGTGTAGTAGCCGGAGTCCTCCGCTTTCACCGAGCGCAGCACCAGCGTGCCGTTGGCCTGGATCAGGCGATGGCCATCCACCGTCACGGGGATGGCAGAGTCCTCGCTGCCGGGAGAGGAGAGGGTGCATCGGCCACGTGCGACACAGCAAGGGCGACGCAGCCGGCACCGGCCCCCTGGCCCGGGCTGCGGCATGGCTGGCGGCCCCCCTCCGTACCTGTCCTTGGTCCACTTGATGGCAGGCACCGGCTCCCCAACAGAGTTGCACGGCAGCCTCACATCCTTCATCCACGGGGTGGTGACGGTGCCTCCGAAGGAGATGATCTTGGCGGGGGCTTGGGGGCAAGGAGGAGGCACTTTCAGCCCGGCGAGCAGGCCCCGTGCGCAGACCCCCCGGCGTGTAATGAGAGCCGAGTCCTCCCGTGCCGTCCCTCCTCTGCCCCGGGCACGACTCAGCCCAGCTGTCCCTTGCTGCAGGCTGATACGGAGCAGGCGAAGCAACCCCAGGGGCAGGGGACAGCAGAGCCAGGGTGCGCGGCCCCCCGCGAGCCGGCGGCCCCCGCCATACCTTTCCCAGCAGGCTCGATGGTGACTTTCTCACTGATGTTGCCGCGGCCGGCGGAGGTGACGGCGGCCACCCACAGCATGTACTGCTGCCCGCGGTTCAGGTGGGCAATGCGGTAGAAGAGCTGGTCGGGGCTGGTCTCGTACTCGCTGGGGGCCTGCAGAGAGGGAGACAGGAGAAGGTACAGCCTCCGCGAGACCCTCACCCCCATCACCCCCAGCTCGGGCGCCCCAGGCACCCCAGCAGCGGGAGCACCGCCGCCAGCCCAGGCAAAACAGAGGCCAGAGCAGCGCCCGAGCTGTCAGCAAGGAAAAGCTCCCTCTGGGCCAGCTGCCGGCACCTGGGCATCCCCACCCCCCCCAGTATCCCCAACCCAGGGCATCCCTCCCATCCCGCTGCCAGCAGGCTCGTGCCCTCGGCCCCATCCGGGCAGCTGGCAAAGGAGGTCCCCGGGTCCCCGGCACCCCACCCGGCTCTGCACCAGGAGCGATCCCTGGGGAGCTCCCTTCGCTCTCCGAGGGCCCGCAGCTGCCCTGGCAGCCACCTCCCCGAGGTGCGGTGGGTTTGCTCCCGAGCAGCGATTCAGCTCTGCTTGGCGTTTCTCAATGCCAGTGCAAACCGGCTGGTGTCGTAATTTCTCCAGGGAGCCCGGGCCGGAGCCCGAGGAACAGATGGCCGCGACGGCATGATTTGTTCCCGGGAAAGGACACTTCCCCGGCCGCCCGCCGAGCTGCAGCGGGGGCCGGGCGCGGAGGCAAGCCCTGGCTGGGCTGCCGCAAACCCTCTGCGGTCGCAGCGAGCAGCCGGGGGTCCCCGAAGCCCCGCGTGGGCTCACCTCCCACGTCACCTGCAGCGACCGTCCCCGACCCCACGGGAGGTCCTCCGGAGAGGTCTGGCTCTCGGCCTCGCAGCGAGGCTGTGCGCAAGCGCCGGGGCCGGTCTCCGTCGCATCGGGGCCAAACCTCCCTGCCCCAAGCACGCCGCGTGGGGAAGGGCTGCCCTGCACRGCCCCCGGCCACCCTGCCAGGGCTGCCCCGCCATGCCGGCGCCCCAGAGGGGATGGGAGCTCAACGATCCCTGTTGCACGGGACGGAGGGGGTATTGATGYGTGCAAACACTCGACCGCGCACAGGTATCCGCGCAGTCGCCGTCTTCAAACGCGCGCCCTTGTGGGGCCCGCAGACATAAATGTACCCCACGAGCAGACGCCTATATGAATATTGTATAGTATACATAATTTTTTTTACCCAAATGACAGTTTTGACAAGATGCCAGGAAAACAATATCGGATCCCAGCGGTTTTACCAGTTGCTTTGATGAAAAGATTATGTTGCCCTGGAAACCAGAGGCTCAGATAGTGAAATGAGTTTGAGAAGGAGCTTTTGATAAGCACCAGTCTGCAGACCTCCCATCAACCTCTCCCTCGCGAAGGAGGGACGGGGCCAGGTTTAATTTCTATTTTATTTTCGGTCAGCTGCTGGCATCTTTCCCCTTCTGGAGCGAGCGCTGCGCAGGGGAGATGCCAGAGGAAGGGAACAGATAGACGACGGGACTACGGCCTGATGCAGAGTGCCCACGGGCGCCCTTGCAACTCTGCAGCGCGGGGACCTGGCCCAAGGGACCTTTGCTGCCGCCGCCGCCTGGCATCAGCCCTCCCTCCCGTTCCTGCTCCGGCACACCCTGGCGATGCCCCAGCCTCGCCCCCGTCCCCGTCCCGTACCGGCTGCCCCGAGCCGGGGCTGGAGCAGAAGATGGTGTACTTCCGGATGATGCCGTTGGGCTTGGCCGGCGGCAGCCAGGACACCACCACGCTGCTGGCGGAAGACGGGACAGCCTTGATGCCGGCTGGGGGACCTGGAACTGAAGGAGGGAGAGCGTGGCAGAGCCRGCGCCGGGGGGTCTCCGAGGTCTCTGCCCAGCCCGGCGAGGCGGCAGCACCCCGCCGCAGGGCTGGCATCCCGGCCGCACGCTGGGGAGGAGCTGCTAGAGCATTGGGCAGGCGCAAGCGGGGACAGGACCCCGCCGTCACCCCGCTGCCTGCGGGACACCTCTCCACGGGTGGCTCCGGTCCCCTGCCGAGCTGTGGGCAGGAGAGTTAATTGCAGCCCAGGCTCTGCTTTAGAAGCCGTGATTGGCTTTTAATGGCCGTCTCCTCGGTCTCCTTCATCTGCCGGAGTGGCTCAGCCTTACCCTGCCCAGCTGAGCCTCCCCAGCATCTGGCGCGTCCCAGGCAGGCAGGCAGCGATGCCAGCCCACGGGCCCGGGAAACGTTCCGCTACCGAGTTAATGGCATTAAAGTAGGGCAGGCAGGGGTGTAAATATTTAAATATCTGCACTTAAGGAAAAGAAAAAAAAGAGAAAGGGAAATGCCCTGCCCGTGGCTGTACACGGGGGGTTTCCTCCACGCCCCCACAGCCGCTCCGGCCCTTCCCTCGCCAGCGCAGCAACACAACGCGCTGTGGCACGAGCAAGCGCTCCCGTCCCCCGGCATCAGCTGGCTACGGCACGCTGCAACCCTAAATGACGGCAGCAAGACCCGAGCGGGCTGGGGCTGCATGGGGGGCTGGCTCGGGCTCTGCTACCAGGGAGCCGCAGCCGAGGACCACGCACACGCGGCAGGGCAGCGCCGGGTGCCTTCCTCCCCTCCCGGCCAGGCGCGGCTCTGGGCGCCCGGTGGGCTGCCGGGCGCTGGACCTGCCCGCGGGTTTGGCAAACCGAGCAGGGAGGAAATGAAAGGAAGGAGAAGCCCTGCCCGGCCCTGCCTGCCTGCTCTGGGGGCTGCACGGCCGCCTTTCTGTATTCATTGCTAAGGGCAACGCTCCGTCTTCTTACTTCTAATTAACACGCCTTGCCGCGGTTTATCAGCCGGGGTAAGAGAGCGCACCCGCGCACACCCRCTCCCCGGGCAGCAGCACTTACTGTCCTCCTTGGTCTGGATGTAGAGCACGCTGCTGCGGACGCCGTCGCCGGCCTGGGTGTAAGCCAGCACCTGCACGCTGTAGTTGGTGAACTTCTCCATGCCCCGCAGCTCCACTCGCTCCCGCGTGGTCGTGATGTTCTGCATCTCGCCCCACTCTGCGGGGAGACGGGGCCCGTCAGCCCTGCGCCGCCACCCGGCCGGGTCCCCCGCGTCACCCGCTCTCCGCGAGCGCTCACCTCCGTCCATGTAGAGGGACCAGAAGATGACCCGGTAWCCCTTGAGCACCCCGTTGAGGGTGCTGCGCGGGGGCTCCGACCAGGAGATCACGGCCACGTCCGACGTGATGGAGATGGCCCGCACGTTCTCGGGGGGCTGGCTGGGAACTGCGGAGGGGACGGACGGGGGGACGGACGGGGGGACGGTCAGCAGGAGGACGGAGAGGCGGCACGTGCCCGCCAGGTGCCAGGCTGAAGGAGCCGCGTCCCACGGGTCAGCCGCCCCGACCGCGCCCGCACGGGACCCCACCGCGCTGCAGCCCCCTCTGCCCCGGCTRCTCGAGCCCCTGGAGCCGGTCCTGCCCGGCACGCGGGGCACCRGGGCCGGGCGAACGCAGCGGCCTGCCGCCGACGCGCGGTTTTGCTCCTCCCGAGGCGGGTGCAACCCCCGTGCTCAGGGGGACGGGGAGGCCGCCGGGACACGCCGCGCTTCCCAGCAAGGGGAGAGCGGGAGAGCTGGCTGGCTGGGAGGTAATTAGATCCCGTTGCCCCGTAACAGGTAACTCTAATTTTTATGAGCATTTAAATGATCATACATCACCGTAACGATCCTCTTTGAAAATGATTATTGTTTCATATTACTTAGGTGCAAAAATATAAGCACCGTGTAATTAGGGACGGAGTATAATAAACTAATACAGATAGTCCGTTTGAACAAAATGAAGGTAATATAATTACGGAAAAGACACTATTGCTAAAACAGGGGCCCTTGAATACCCCAGGAGGAGTGCTAATGTAGCCAGGAAACGATCACGGTTTGACAGGCTAACGAGAGCCTTAATTAAGTATGAAAAACTGCTGAGCAAACGCACGGCAAAACTTTTTTCTCATTGTTTTTAAAACGTCTGAGGCCACCGGCAATCGCTCCCGGGTGGAAACCCCCCCGGCACTTCTGATTGCTCCAGAAAGCCGCTGCCGCCGCTGTCCCGGCATCCTCGTGCTCACAACCCCTCCCCAGGGCGGCTGCGAGCGTACAGGCGCGCGCGCGCAGCCGAGAGCCAAAGGCTGCCGGTGGGCAGCGACCGCCCCGGACCTGCTGGGGACGGGGCAGGGAGCGGCCGAGGGCGGAAGGGCTCCCGGCGGGGGCCGGGACGGCCTTACCGTCCTCCAGCGTGGTGGCGTTGATCTCGCTGGACGACGGCCCCGTCCCCGCGCGGTTGAACGCCTGCACCACCACCCCGTACTGGGCAAACTTCTTCAGGTTGTCCAGCGTGTAGACCTCGCTGTCTCCCGTGGCTTTCATCTCCACGATGCTGTACTGCCCGTTGCTGCCCGGGCTGTTCTCCCGGTACCCGATCTGGTAGCCGCGGATCACCCCGTTCTGCAGCTCCTTCTTCGGGGCCTGAGGAACGGGGGGGCAAGACGGAGCGGTGTCACGCAGGGCTACGCTGCCCAGCCAGCACGTCCCGGGGCCGGGAGGCTCGCGGGGCTCCCTTGCCGCGACCACCTCTCCCCAGCATCCTTTCTCAATGCTTTCAGACTTCCTCTCCCCGCAGCAGCGCTYGGGTGGACGTACTGAGTGGCGTAATAGAGATAAAAAAGGTCCAGCGGGTCCTCGGAGGCCACCGGAGAGGAAGGGCCGGCTGGGCAGCGGGACGTGCTCGGCCAGCGCCACTCCCCGCCCGGAGCAGCTCGACGGGAGGAGGGAAAACCCCCGAGCCTGACAGCCTTAAAAATGCGCGAGGCCAGGTTGAGATCAATCTTAACAATATTTCTCTGAAGCATTAAGAAATCAATAGGGTTGATTGCAAATTTATGTTACAAAGGCAGGGTGATCCATCTCGCTGAAATACTCTTAAAACAAAGTGACTTATCTTTCAAGTGAGTCTTATTTTCCATTAATCTGCTTTTCAGCGCTTAAGGGGAGGGGGGAGAAGCTGAAACCCTAAATTTATTGACTTACCGGTTCATTCCGAAGTCCTAACTTTACAATCAATTTTATTTTTCATTACGCACCTTTGGAAAAACAAATCCGACTCTAAGTTTTATCGACCTTTGCTCAAACGCTTTGCAACCCAGCATCTCCGTTTTTACATATTTACCCTCTCTCTCCCCACGGCCCCCCACGGACATCCTATGAGATAACGAGCTTGTTATAAAACATGACTAATAAGGACCCCGTGCGACRCAGCCGAGCTGCACGCCCAGCCTTCAGGTTTTCACATTGCCCGGGAAATTCTTCCTGGCCCTCCTACCGCTGACGAGACGCCGGGTCCCAGGACAAGCCGCTGCCGCAGAGGCTCGGGACGGCGTTTGGCGCTGCCCAGGCCCCCGTGGCCAGGGAAAGCCYGCGCACCGCCCCGGCCCCGCTCACCTTCCAGGTGACCTGGATGCTCTGGGACGTCATCGGCTGCAAGGTGACATCCATCGGAGGCCCATCGGGAGCTGCGGAGACACAGACCCAAAAGAGCACGTTGAGAAGCTTCAGGGAAGGGACCTCCTCGTCAGGAAAATACTCGGCTTCCAGAGAGCTCTGCCGCAGCCAGCTTTGCCCAAGGCTACAGCCCCCGCGCTGCCCGTGGCCGCTCCTGCCCGCCGGCCCCAGCGCGCGTGCCGCGAGCCGGCAGTGGCACCTGCTTCCTCCGTGCTGATGGTGAGCTCCTTGCTCGGCTCGCTGCGCCCAATCTTGTTGAAGGAGTACATGCGGATGCTGTACACGGAGGCTGGGTGGAGGTCCACGATGTTCGCCTGGTTGATGGTCGGGGAGATGTTGCGCGTAGACTGCTTGAAGTCCCAGGAATCTGGAAAAGCAGCGGAGTGAGACAGGAGGAGGGTCAGCACCCGAATCCTGCGGTACGAAGGGGGCCGTGCTCCAGCAGGTGAAGTCCCCAAGCGCCTCCGGCTTTCGCCCCCGGCCCCCGCGGAGAGGTGCTGCTTCCCCCCTCCTCGCTGTTGTGCAGTCTAGGTTTGGGTTTTCACAAATATTCTCTCTTTTAATATTCCCTTTCAAATGCTCCCATCCAGCAGAAATTAACATACTTCATTAATGCTGCTCTCTCCTTTCTTCATCAAAGGAACCGGGATGCAGAACGTTCCCTTGGAGGCGCCGGCGGGGCAGCCCCACGCCTGCCCGCGCAGCCCAGCCCCGGGACGCGGCGGCCGTGGCGCAGCCCCCAGCCCTGCCGCTTGCCGGGGGCCGCGGCAGCACAGGGAGGGGAGGGGAGGGGAGGGGAGGTCAGACATCACCTACCCGACTTGTTCTTGTACTCGATATCGAACCCGGTGATGATGCTGTTGCCATCAAACCGCTGCGTCCATCGCAAATTCATACTCCGGGCTTTCACCTCGCGGATCTCCAGCTCCGGCGGGTCCGGGGGCTCTTGGGGAGACACGGGCAGGTTAGGGGTGACARGGAGAGAAGCCCCCCGGGAGCAGGGGGATCCTCGCGGCAAGGCTTCGTGCCCCGGGGCTCGTGCGCGGGAGAACGAGTACCTTGGACGGTGAGCTGGATCAAGCCTCTGTCCTCGCCGTAAGAGTTGATGGCGTGACAGGAGAAGAAGACCGAGTCCCCACGGTCGGCTGGTTTCAGCTATGAATGTTTCAGGGAGAGAAGAGGAGCCAATTCAGACTGAGCTACCCCGAGCACCGTGCCCCCTCCTTCCCTCGGTATCGCAGCCTGCCCCCACCTCCGGCCCCGGCAGGAGCTGTGCCTGCGGAGGCAGGTCACCCTCCGAACCCCAAGTCCCCCGGCTCAGACCTGCGCTGAAAATTTGTTCTTTGAGACGTCCCTGGTGCTGCAAAACACCTTCGCAACCAGAGCTCGCTGTACAGGCAGCTGAGATTTAGTGCAAGATCCAGGGGCTTGTCACGGCAAGCAGACGGTGGCTGGTTTTTAATTGGCGTAGTTAAAATTGGAAGCCTGGCTCCCCACGCCAGCCCAGGGCAGCGCTAGCTCTTGCACTGGTTATGAAAGTCCAGGCGCTGGCCAGGTGCTTCGCCCGGCTGCACCGCAGCGTGCTGGGGCCGGGGGAGACGCAGCCGGCGCGCGGTGCCGCTGGCTGGAGACGCAATCCCTCCGGCGGGTTTCCGAACATCCCTCCCCGCTGGACTCGATTTTGCCACCCCAGGAGCCCAGCCGCAGCGGCAGCCTCCGCGACACCCGCCGGGGACCGCCGACACCCTCCCCGGGGACCCCCTGTGCTGCCTGCCCCCTCCTTCACCCGAGCAAGACGCCTGGCAGCCCGGGCGGGTGCGAGACCCCCGGCCCCTCACCTTGAGGGTGGAGATGACCTCGTCGCCGTTGTCCTTGGTGGTGATGGCGTAGCGCATGTTGCGGTCGGGATCGATGACGGTGTCGCCCTTCTCCCAGCGGATGATGATGGGCCGCTCGCCCCGAGCGGTGCAGTTCAGCTCCTTGGTCTGCCCCTTGATGGCGATCGTGGTGTTGGGGTGGGAGGTGATCATGGCTGGGACTGTGGGGAGGCGGGGGGTCACCCGTGTGCCCGGGGGACGGCTCGGTGCCACCTGCGGCTGCCCGGCGCCGGCGCAGCCCACAGACCCCGCCGGGGAGGCGGCGGATGCGGGTCTCACCGAGAGGCCACGCAGCCCGAAGCGGAATCGTCTCGCTGCATTATACGGCTCAGGATCATAAAATAATGAAGCAGATAAATTTTATAATGCATAGCATTACACCGGGGTAGACAATAAAACGTGAAAGACAAATAACCAAGCGCACACTATAATGAAGAGAAAGCCTCCAGTCTGAGACGTGCGGGTATGAATTATTGACTAAGGTTTTACACTCCCGAGGATGAGAGGAAGAATGTTTTCCATCACAGATTTGCATAATTCACTCATRCAAACCTGGGCAGAATACAGAGTGCGATTTCACATCAGCAAGGCCACCTTTGCATTGCAGATGCCAGAGAGACGCTTTTTTTTCTCCATAGCCACCCCAACATGCAAACGAGGACGGCGGGGAGGCCCCACGCCGCACTGGCCGCCCGACCGGGCTGCAGCACCCAGCGTGGGCACATCCCGGCGCCGCCCAAGCAGCGGCTGCAGCACGGTCAGGGCTGGCCCTCGGGACGGTACGGCGAGTCCCCCTCGCCGCTGGCGAGCGCCCGCAGCCCTGGCACAAAGCTGCCGCCTCCCGTCCGGGGGGGCTCGGGCCGCTGGCCTGGCAGCGGCACCGCCGCGGAGGAGGACCAGCACGCCAGGCTCAGCCTCCTCCTGCCCGTCCCCGTGCGCTGCAGCAGCCTCTGCCGGAGCGCTTCTCCTCGCTGCGAGGGATTGCCGCAACGAGCCCCCTCCAAGAGCCAAGCCCTCGCGCCGGCCCGGTGCCGTGCGGCGAGCCGGCCGCGGCATGCACCGCGCAGGAGAAACGGGCTGGGGGCGCGAGGGCAGCCTGGGTAAGCAGAAAAAAATGTAATGCATAAACAAACAGCACTGCTGAGTCCCGCAGTAATATATGATAATGACAATCCGCAAAGGCAACACACACTGTTATAATGGGACACAAGAGGCTCTAATGAGCTACGACTTCTCGGCTTTCTGTGGCAATGTAATTCAATTAACAGCTAAGGAAACCTTTTCTCCCGAGCTGCCGGTATTTGCGGGCGCAGGGCAGGCGCCCGCGCGGCTGGGAGAGAGCGGTGCCCAGCCTGGCGCCCACCGGCAGCACTCTGTGGCAACCCTGCCCCGAGGGGAGCGCGGCCGCCTGCGAGCCGGCGTGGGGACGGCAAAGAGCAGGGACGCCGGGGCAGCGCTCGGACCCGCGGTGCATCGCAGCCGGACCTGTGGTCCAGGGCACGGGAAACCAAGAGCTACGAGAAACAGAGCAAGACTTCTCCCAGCTCTGC
The DNA here is from genome assembly GCA_035582835.1 of Phoebastria nigripes. NCBI lineage: Eukaryota > Metazoa > Chordata > Aves > Procellariiformes > Diomedeidae > Phoebastria > Phoebastria nigripes. The sequence goes on from JAYKAV010001077.1 coordinate 1,292,991, forward strand.
CCCGTCGCGGCCCCAGCCGCGCGCCCGTCTTCCCCCGGCCCCGACGCCTCTGCCTGCCTGCAGGCCAACGCCAGGGCTACGCCGGGGAGAGGGGCAGGCGTGGGAAGGGCCGGCCGAGCCCCAGCCTCCCGCGCCCCGCCGAGGCCAAGGCAGAGCACGGGGACGGCCGGGGGCTCTTGCACCTACCCCGGGCCCGGGGCTGACCGCCGCTCTGGCTCCGAGCGCGCGCAGCACAGCACGAGGGCACGCGCAGCCAGGGCAGGGGCTCGGCGCCCGGTTTTGGCRCTACGGTGCTGGGCTCCTGCCTGCTGTCCCCAGGTCCTGCCATGAGAAGGCCACCGAGAGGCCRCCCTGCAGAGTTTGGCGGGGGGGGCACCGGGGGCTGCTTCCCTGCACGCAGCCTTCGTTTAGCCCAGGCTGGAGGCCGGTGCGGCGCAGAGGGCGCGCGTGGCCGCAGGGGCCAAAGGGGCAGGAGAGCCCCGCGGGGCTGCGGCAGCCACGGAGGCATCGGCCTCGTTCCCGGCGAGCGGCAGCCCCGGGAGAGGAGCTCCCTTTCAGGCTCTGCTTCGCTGAAATGCACTTATTGATGTTTGATTAAAAGCAGCTCCTTGGATGTAAACATATCAACTTCTCTCAATTGCCGGGGTCCCGGGAGAGCGGCAAGCAGCCCAGAGCGGGGGAAGCAGCAAAACAAACCAAAAGAAAACCTCAACCAGCCGTGCAGACAGCACGGACCGGGGCACGCCGGTACCCAACACCCGCCCTGGAGCGGTTCTGCTGCTTGCGGAGGGACAGCGTCGCCCGGGACCGGCCGCGGGACCCTCCGAGGGCTGCCAGAGGCTGCTCCGGGCCAGCCCACGCCCCCTCCCCGGGTGCAGGGACGTCAGTAACGCTGGCTCCTGCCCGCCAGAGCGTCGGCCACAGCCCCGGGTCAGCGCCGCTGTGCAGACAGGCGTCCCTCGAGGAGAGCTTGCCTCCAACGCTTTCTGCATCCGCCCGTCCTCCCTGCGCCCAGCCCGCTCAGCCGCCCCTGCCAGCGCCGCTGCCGCGCTCCCCCCGTGCCCACGGGCCTTGTTAACAAGGCCCCGACAAGAGGCTCGTCCCGCTTGCTGGGCAGAGATAAGGCTGCCTACAAAGGGAGTCGACAGCCCCCGGCACGCTCTGCCGTCCCGCGGCAGGCTGGGGCGCGAGCCGCTTCGCAGCCCGCTGGTGACAACTGAATGAGAACGGTGACAAGGGTGACAAGGGCTGCGCCCGCCTCCCTCGCCCCCCTCTCTCTTGTTTGGAGCCGGCTCTGTGATGTTAATTTGATTGCACCCGTTTCAGCTTCCTTTCTACACTGATTAGCTGAGTTTCACCTGAAGCATAAGATTAATTCAAATTGCATGGAAGCAATCAGTTATGCTCTTGCCGTACGGCAGCGAACTTCCAAACGCGTCCGTCCCCGTGCCCGCGACGTGCAGGCGGCCGCCCCTCTCCCAGCCCCTGGCCGGACCCGCTCGCCCCGGCCCCGCGGTGCCGGCGAGGTCCGAGCAGAGGAGCCCCCCTCCAGCGAGCGCTGCCCACCGCTCCGGCAGCCCCGGCACAGCCCCCAGGGACCCCCCCGAGGACACGACCCTCTCCATCCCTCACGCTCTGCTCTCGACGCCCGGGGAGGCGCGCAGCCACGTGCTAAATGGCACTTATCACGCGCCGGTGGTCTCCTCGCCTGCGCTCAGCTCAGCCCAGCGAGCCCTCCCCCYGGGCGCACGCTCCCAGCCTCCAGCSTTCGCCGCCTTTTGCTCCGCAATACACCTGACCGGCTGCTGACGAGCTTCTTTCCGAAGCAGGGAAGGGCTCGCTGCCCCGGCAAGGCGGCGCGCCGCTGCCTGCGCCCAGACGCGCGCCGGCGCCGGGGGCCGAGCGGAGCAGCGCGGCGTGGGCACCCGGGGGCGGGAAAGCCCCAGCCCYGCGGGCTGCGCCGCGGGCAAGGGCTGGGCATGGCCGGGGCGAGCGCAGCTGGGCGGCTTTCCTTGCCCACCACCTGACAAAAGCAGCAGCCAGCTCCTTCTGGCACTGGCGGGGCCGCAGGCCCTTGGCCTGGACCGCACGCGCTTGTCTGACGCGTTACCCGGCCGTCTCGCCTCGCCCCCCGCAGCCCCTCGCTCGGCGTCGGGGAAGGGGACGTGCGGATGCGGGTGGCCGCCGCGGCTGCTCCCCTATCCCCTGCTGACCCGCCGCCAGCGCGCTTTGTTTGGGCTCTGATTAACTTTCATTTAACTCCGTCCGCGGCGGCCTGACTTTCAAGGAAAGCCGGCGCTGATCTCTCTTTAATTGGCCTGACATTTCACTAAACAAACAAAAATCCAAAAATGAAACAAAACAAAGAGCCCCATATAATGCTTAATTGGCTGTGGCGCTTCGCCTACCGATTCATCCAAACCTTTTCAAAGGCTGCGAGGTCTCCAGGAAATGTAAAAGCACATGCATAATAAGGTTACGTGCTATTCAAGTCAGCAAGCAACCTGTCCTGGGATGCAATTACAGCAGATAGCAGGGACAAGGCAACAGTTCAGGCTCCGAGACTTCTGCACGCTCACTCGGGATTAATCGCCTCGACTTTGTACCTGCGCCTTATTGAAGAGCGTGGTTTGAAGTCACTCGTTTCGATTCATCAGGCAGCAGGAGAAATTAAACAGCCGACAGGGAGGGGAGAATCGCCTGCCGATGCCAGAAAACCAAGCGCTGGGCTGGGGAGGGGAGGGGAGGGGAGGCAGCAAGGCGGCTGCCCGAGCCAGCGCCGCTCTCTCCTCGCCTCGTCCCGGGCGACTCCCCAGGCGCGAGACCTCGCCCGGCCGCGGCGGCGCCCGGGGAGGGCTGCGCATCCCCTCTGCCCGGCAGCACCCTGCCCAGGGGACGGCCAGGGCGGCGGTGGCTCCCCCGGCTCCGCCTGCAGCCTCCGTCCCCCCCGGCGCGACTGCGCTCGCTGCCTCGTGCCCCCGGCGCGGGCAGGGCAGGGTTTAGCCCTGCTCGGCTCYGGAGGCAGGCGGGAGCTGCTGCAGGAGCCCCCCCGCCACCACCTCCTTTTGGAGGTTTGAACGCTCGCCGCAGCGACAATCCAAATAAATACAGAGGGGCTGGAGAGCGAGCATTCTGCTGATAGCAACGGGAGAGGAATCCAATAACAAGCGCAGCTCAAACACGGCGTCCAACAACGCTTCCCGGCCCGGCCCTGTCAAATTAGCCYGGCTATTTCCTTTCCCCCGTGCGATGCAGATTGATTGCTCGGTTTTATTAAGGACAAAGYGCGTTTAATAGCAGAAGGCAAGCGGCCCCTGGAGGAGGGGATTCGACGCCCTCCCCGTGCCCCGCGCGCGGGTCGCGGGGACGCGCGGTGCCGAGGGCAGAGCCAGGCTGGCGCGGCGGGAACCCTCCGCACGGAGGAGGGGGCCGCGCCGGACCAGGCCCTGCCGACGAGCGCCCACCCCGCAGCCCTAGCCGCCGGCACCGGCACGCAGAGCACGCGCCCGCCTCTGCTCCCCCCTGCAGCCGTGCCGGGAGCGGGTCCCCGGCCCCTCGCCGCCGCGGCGCAGCCCCGGCTACTCACTCTTCACGGTGAGAAACATGGACTTGCTGATGTCTGTGCCCACGCCGTTGCTGGCCTGGCAGAGGTAGTAGCCGATGTCCTCCTCCAGCACGTGGCGGATGAGCAGGGAGCTGTTGGGCAGGATCTGGATGCGGCCCGTGAGGGGGATGGGGTGGTACTGCTGGGGGTTGCCGCTTCCTAGGAGGGGACGCAGAGACACAGAGCTCAGCCGAGGCTGAGCGCTTGCGCGGCTCGCTGCCGGGGCGGCCGCGCCAAACGGGGACGCCCCCCCGCCCGCACGGAGGTCCCCACGCGCTGCCGTGTCTCACCCCTACCTTTTGCGTGTTTCCACATGACTTTCGGAGGGGGGTACCCGTCAACGGAGCAATTCAGCACCCCGGCTTTACCGTAAATGCCGTCTTGGTTGTTGGGTTGGACCACAAAACGAGGAGGCACTGAGTAATTTGAGAGAAAAGACGGTCACTGTAGCAAAAACCCCATCAGCTCCTCGCAACTCCTCCCCGCCTGCGGGCAGGCGGGTGCCCTGGCTCAGCCCTGCTCCTCACCCTCCCCCTCCCCGCCTGCTTCTGCACCGCTCCCGCAACCGGAGAGCAGCGCTGTCTCCCTCCCGCCTCGTGACTTATCTCGGCTCCCTACCGTGCCACCCCTCCGTCACTGTCCGCCCTCCCGAGCCCGACGCGGCGGCAGCGTCGGGGACCGGGCTGGGCCGCGCGCGCGGCTGGGTCGGCCCCGCGGCACTCACCCCGCACGATGAGCTGCCGCTCCCGGCTGACCGTGGCGGCGTCGTTGCTGGCGATGCAGGTGTAGTTGCCGTTGTGCTTGAGGGAGACGCTGGAGATCTGCAGGGAGCTCATGAACTCCTTGCTCTCGATGGTGACTCCAGAGCCGGAGAGGATGACGTGCCCGTCCTTCCTCCAGGTGATGTGGATGGGCATGTCCCCGGAGGAGACCACGCAGGGGATGTAGAGGAGCTGYCCGATGGAGGCTGGCGGGAACTCGAAGGGCTGGATCAGCGGAGGGACTGTCGAGGGGAGAGGCAGAGCACGCTGGAGAGCCCGCCCGGGGAAAGCCTTCCTCCGGCGGGGACGGGCCGCAGCGGGGCCTGGGRGAGGTGCTGCCCCGGGGGGGGAAGCAGCCCAGAAACTACGGCAGGCTTTTGTTTCCACCAGGAACGCGGCCAGGGGAGCGTGGAAGGTGCCGCCGAGCAGAGGACAGCAGGAAGACGTCTCCCACCTGGCAGGGCCACCACGCTAAGAGCAGGACGGGGAAACGCCGACCTCCCGAGCAGAGCGGGCCCTGCGCTGGGGAAAGCCCCGGCTGCCCCCCCGCACGTGCCAGCCGAAATTCCGCCTCAGCATTTATCTGCTCGCAGAAAAGCAATTATTAGACGGATGCTTTTCTTAAAGGCACTGGATTCAGAACCAGCCATTATCTTTCTGATAACTTAATTAGGCAACCGCAGCATCTCTGGCAGTGTGGGAGGGGGAAGAAAGCGGAGAGAGGGAGACAATTAGCTTAACAAGGCTCAGCACCTGGAAGATGAGATCCTCTTTCTGCAGTCTCCGTAATTAAATTAGCGGGCTGGCAATCGTCCCCTCGGCAGAAACAAGCTGCCCTCTCGTACAGGCGCAGGAGCGGCTCCCCGCTCCACCACGCACGTCCCTGGGCTCCCATCTCCGCCCCGTGCCCAGCCCAGCGCATGGCAGAGGTCTCTGCGCCGGCTCTCTGCCCCTCTGCCTGGCCCCGGCCCGGCCGGGCAGCTCTGCGGAGCAGCGGGCAAGCGGGGGGCTGCTCACCGCCCCCCTGGGCTGCGAGCCGCTGCCGGCAGGCRGGCGGGTGCGGGCAGGGCTGGCCTGCCCCTTCGCCGGCTCCAGCGACGTGGCTCCAGCTGCCGGAGCCGTGGAGCCAGCGCTGCCTGTTTTCCATAATTAATGAATAATTAATTGGGAACGCACTGCAGTCTATTGCAGAGCGGGGACGGGCTTGGGGATCCGCGCCTCTCCGAACACGCCCCACCGGCCGCTGCCGAGCCGCCAGGAAGAGGACAGGCTCCCTCGACAGAAGAGCTCTCCCTGCTCCAGCTCCCCGCRACCGGAGCTTGCAACTCGCCTCTGCTTCCCCGCTCGTTCCCCGCTGCAATTCTCCCTTCTCCAGGTCTCGCTGCCCACGGTGCCCGCCGCAGAGCCCGCACGGTGCCCAGCCRGGCACAGCAGCTCAGGTCTGGGGGGAGCCCCAGCGAACGGCCTCTGCCTTCCCGCGGGGTGAAGCATCGCCCCGACGGAGCCCCGGTGCTGCCGGCTGCGGAGCAGGCGGAGCCGGCGTCAGCACCGCGCTCCCCGAGTCACCCCAGTCACCCCAGCAGAGCTGTGCGAGAGCCCCGGGACAGCGCCAAACCCACACGTGATTAATTAAAACTTCAATTAAAGTTCAAAGATGTCTGCGGGAACAACGAGCTGTCAGGGCACCTTGGAGGAGGCCGGGTGCTCGGATCGCGCCGCCGGGGAAGCGCAGAGGAGGCCCCAGCAGCACCCCCGGGCAGCCGCAGAAGCGGGTTTGAAGGGGAGCTTGGGAGGCGCGAAGCCGGGACCTGGGGGACCCGGGGTCCCCAGGCTAAGCAGCAGCAGCAGCTAAACCCGGGCGGGAGTTTCCCTCAGCGCCAGACGGGGAGCGTGGCTGGGGCCGATGCCTCGCGAGCGGGGCTGGGGGCTGCCCGCGCATCCCCGCTCCCCGGGGCAGCGGCGCCCGAGGGGAGCTGTAAAGCTTTTACTACCGCGTGCTCGGAAAGACCTGCATAACTCACTCGTGGCACTTAATGTGGTCGCCAGGCACTTGTGGCAATAAAAGCTTTACGGTGCTCCGTGCCACCCCGTGCTCCTCGCAGTTATATTTATTCACTCTGCTCCGCGGAGCTGGCTCTGACTGTCTTCTAGCGCCTTTGCAATTCTTTTCCGCAGGCCTTTTATCTGATGGCCAGCGCAAATAAGGAATCCAGCAAGCGGGGCCRGGTGTAAATCTCCGGCAGCCGCGCTGCAGGCGGAATGAAGACGTCTGGCTGCGGCAGAGCGGCGTGCCGCCGGCCCGCGCCGCGCTTCCGCCCGCTCGCCTTCCTCGGCCTGTCACCGGCCGCTAATCAAGGCAGTAAATTCGGATTCGGAAGGGTTCGCTAGCGGTTGCTTCCCAGAATATACAGATCCCCGGCTGAACTTCAGCATCCTGCATCCGCCGATGGCACCTCCCAGCAACCGACAAAAAGCGAATCCCGTCACTTAACTTCATGCGCGCACGTCCCCACAGATGCTCTCTCCGCACCAGCCCCGCCTGTCCCGTTCACCCCAGGAGAAGACCGGCATTGACTCAACTCTGGCCTCTTTTCAAGCCCTGGGGCTCCCACGTAGATGGGGATTTTGTATAAGGCGAGGAAAGCAGGGCTGGCCATGCCCTGCACTGCGGACCCGAGGGGAGAGAAGGCCTCCCCACACCGCCCTTAGACAGGTTATCCGCAGCCCGCTCTTCCCTTTGCAAAGCCTTGGAGAAGAGCATTAGCTAATCAAGCGGTAGCATCTATAATCAGCTTGATGCACTCTCTTGCTAACCTGATTCCTAATAAGAAAATGGTGGATGGGAGGGGGATCAGAGTAAAATCCAGTCCATAAATACCCTGCCGGGTGAGACAGAGAAAGACAATTGGCCAGCTCCGTCCCCAGCGCGGCGGTGTTTGTCTAAATGATTTACTGCAAACACCGAGCTGGCGACGGGCGGAGACGACCCGACAACTCTGAGGACGGGAGATACGGGAGCACCGCACGCTCACGGCACAATCTCAGCGAGTCACTGGGAGGGAATGCATCCGGCTCAATTCATTAGGACTGATAGCTCCCTCAATGGGGCTGAATAATTGATGGCCTGGAGAAGCTTTTAAGATGTTCTGTGCGCTCGGAAGACCGAGAGTATTATTTTTTTAAAAGCTAACACACACAGAAAAACATCGGTGAAGGTGATCCGAGCAAAGGTTAGATGTTTTAATACGTTATGTTTACACCGTAAATCCTTGCTCCACCGCTTGTAACGGGAAATGGATACGGCGTGGCTCGGGGCAGCTGCAGGCGCGCAGGCAGGACCAGGTAGCCGCTCCGGCAGGAGCTGAGCCGGCTCCCGAGGGCTGCTGCGGCGGGAGCTGAGCTCCCGTCGGCGCAGGGTTTGCAGAGCAYGGCTGCCGCCCGGCCGCGGAGTCCCCTGCACGATGCTCCTCTGCCTCCGTCCCGCAGCAGAGACGTCCCCAGCGCGACCTGGACGGCCTCTCCATCTGATCCGGGGAAAGCCTCTCCACCCGCTTACCTTTCACCGTGACGTGGACGCTCTGGCTGATGGAGAGCTGGGGCTGGATCAGCACGCTGCACAGATACTCTCCTTCATCCATGCCTTTCTGGACGTCCATCAGCTTAAGAGTTCCGTTTTCAAAGACCACTTGGCGGTGGTTATCGGGCAGCAGCAAAGAGTCCTTGTACCACTTGATGGAGTAATACGGGTACCCGATCACCCTGCAGTTGATGAAAGTGTCCCTACCCGCTACCGCTGTTATGTTCTTCATCGCTCGGATGCTCGGGGGACCTACATATTCGGGAGGAAGGAAGAGGCAGGCTAGGTTAATTCCGAAGGGCGGCTTGGTTGCATACAGATCTGCTGCTATTTCAGAGCRAGCTTCACAGGCAAAGGAGGTAACCAGAACAGTTGGGACCCAGCCGGGTTTTGGGTGAGGAGCAGGCAGGGGCTCCTCTCCGAGCGCGTGTGGGAAAAGCCCCTCGGTGGCTGCAACCTCCAGCTAGAGCCACTCGCGCACGCCTACCGCAGCGCAGCTACGAACGGGGGCTGCGGGCCTCCGTCACGGCCACGCTTCAGCAAATCCCACCCGGTTTTGCAGCTGCGACTTCAGTGCTGGGGAAGCTGAGCCCGCAGACACCACTGCTGCTCACCGGCGGAGGTCGGACGGTGTCTGGAAGGGCAGCGTGTTTCTGCAACGGGAAGCGTGGCCGCCCAGCGCACCTCCAGCCACGGCTCCTCCAGCAGCGCCCGCGGCCACAGCAACTGCAGCCGCTCGCTGCCGCTCTTCGAAGGAAGCTGACTGCGTTGTGCCAAATGTCCTCGACAAGAGCTGCTACGGGTACCTGACTGCCAGGGGCAACCGTTTTTCACCTCCCCTAAAACACACCTTTCCGAGCCTCCCGCTGGCAACCCGAGTATCGCTGAAAAGCCAGACGGCCGCCAGCTTCTGGCTGGCTCTCGTGCTGGCTTAAGGCCTGGGAGAACGCTGCAGGTGAGTATTTCAACAAGAGGTTTCATGCATCAACAATTACATTGTTCTCCCGGCCACCACACAGAATAGCGACCTGATCTAAAGATTAACCCTATCTTGACTCCTCGTCCTAAGGGCGTAGCAGGATAACAGCTTAACAGACACTGCGGATAAGCTGACGGACGGTGTCTCTCATACTGGGACACGTTTAGAAAAGGAGCAGGAAAAAAGAAATCGGCATCTYGCTCTGGAACCGCCTCTTGGGCCTGTCTGAGGGACTTGCTCCATTCCAGGGCAGAAAAGTCCGAACCTTATCTAGCGACAGCCCGTCAAGAGCCGAGAGAGGGGAAAACGGGAGACGAGGGAACGTCCTCATTGAAAACGCTGCTCTGGCTTCTCGTGGCCGAGGGATGAACTTGCCCCAAATTTCGCAGTAAACGGCAGCAAAATTCAGACTCTCCTGGGATCCCAGCCAAAAAGCCACTAGCTCCATTTCAAACCTGAGACGCAGACAAACACAGCCCTTCAACCCTCTTCCTCAGTAGACAAATAAATGCTACCTTGTCGCTGTCTCGCTCCCACCTGGAAGCCTGGAAGCTTTAATTGGTGATTATTAATGGGCAGGGGCTTATACCATACCCTGTGCCTGAAAGCGCTCCCTGTAATGCACCGAGCAACACGCTCCAGCCGTAATAACATGGTGATTAACGCGGCCATGGCTTTTAGCAGACAAAGAAAATACAGACATGACAAATCAAAGCTCGTTTTCCACGATTTCACGTGCTGCCTCATCATCGTTTGTCATGTAGATGCCTGCGCCGGCGGGCGCGTTCGCTGCCAGGGAGCCGGGCTCCCGCCGGGACCGGGGGGYGGCTGGGAGAGCACRGGGGGCCCGGGACGCTTCTGGGCCYGCCACCGCCTTCCCCGCGCACGGGGTCCCTGGGGGAGGTGTTTGCAGACCCTGAGGCGGGGGCTTGGCGGGGCGAGGGCGGACCCGATGGGGAGAGCGCTGCCCTTTTGCCCCTGCAAAGCCAAGCTCCAGCCCTCCGAGGCTACGGGACTGCTTTGCACTTCGTTAAACTCCCCGCTTCAGATGGCGGGGAGGCTCAACCCTGCGGGCAGGTGCGGGAGCGAGCGGGGCGGGAGCGGGGAGCTCGGGGAACGGGGTCGGGGGGGTCGGGGCAACCCGCGCGGCTGGGAAGAGGAGGGAGAGGCGAGGAGGAGCGATCGGCCGGGGAAGGGAACAAAACCAAAAGCCCAGTAAAAGTCCTATTCTGATATTTAAAAGTAGACAGGCACCTCTTACGTTTATTCGCGCTTGGTATTCGGCGCTGCCCACCGAGTTCCGCGCGGTGCACCGGTACACGCCGCCGTCCTTGATCTGCGGGCTCGTCACGTTCATGTGGCTGACCGTGGTGCCGTCCGACATGGTGTACTGGTTGGTGCGGTGCCCGCTGTCCCGCGGGATGGGCTCGTCGTCCAGCGCCCAGGTGACGGTCGGCGGCGGGGCCCCCTTGGCGGCACACATCAGGGAGAACTGCTCCCCGGGGTTGACCACCTTCTCGCTGAAGGAGGAGACGATGCGGGGGGTCCCATCTGGGGGGCACCCAGGGGGAGGGGGGTCAGGGAGCGGCAGCCACCGGCAGCAGCAGTCACCCGCTGGCGGGACGGCTTTGAGCTCCCACCCGCGGTGGGAGCCCCGGCTCGGCCGGGAGAGGAGCCCTGGTCGGCACCAGGCGCACGGCCGCGCCTGCATCCCGGCAGCAGGGAGACGCTGCGGGGGGGCGAGGGTGCGTGCTGGTCGACGCAGGCGTCGGCTCAAGGGGACGCCCGTCCCTTCTCCAAACACCCAGCGATCCGGATCGGGGAGGGGGCGCCTGGTGAAAGGCAGCGCCTCGGCCCCGGGGCTGGGGACGGGCAAGCCGACCCTTGTTTTGGCCCTTCCCCGTCCCGGCCGTGCCGCATCCCTGAGCTGCTTGCAGACGGCACGCGCAGCCCAGGAAGCAGGCTGGGAGCAGCCTGGCCCCAGGAGCCCCCACCCCAGCGGGTCTCGCTGCCCTCCAGCCGTGCACAAAGCATCCCGGCGCACCCCGGGGACGCGGCGGCTCAGAGAGCGGCAGAGGAGAGCCCCCGCGGAAGCCAGCTCACCCTCCAGCGTGATGATGGAGAAGTCCTGTGCCGTCTGGGACTTGCGGGTGGCAAAGCACTGGTAGGCCCCGGAGTGGCTCTTCTGCGCGGCCGTGATGAGGAGGGTCTCGTTGCTGATCCCCCGGATGGAGATGTAGTCATCCACCACCACCAGGTCCGTGTTGCGGTACCAGCGGATGACGTACTCGGGGGACCCRCTGAGGGCACAAGAGAGGATGACGGTGCTGCCGATGCCCGTTTTGAGCTTCTTTGGTGTGAGGGTCACACGCAGGGGGTCTGTGCGAGAAAGGGCGAGAGCGGGCGAGGCGTTGGCGGTGCCGGGCAGCACGGCGGGAGGCGTCTCATCCTTACTGTGCTCTCCCGGCCTTTCCCGCCCTGGAAGTGCCAGCCCGGCTACGTGTAAGACGTCACCGCGCAATAAGGCCGGTGGCCCCCCCCCCCCGTCCTCCCTGCTGACAGCCCCTGCTTTTAACGTCAGCCCGGGCCCCCGGCGGGGGGGCCGGCAGAGCGGGGGCCATCGGGGAGGCGGCAGGACGGCTGGAAGAAGACGTGGCCGGTGCGGTGGGGGACAGCGCCGAGCTGGGGACGCGCCAGGGCGGCTCCCAGCAGGCTGCCGGTGCCCGGTTGGTGGTGCGCTCGCCGCGGCACTGCTCCAGGTAGGGCAGGCACGGCGCGTGCCAGCTCTGGTACCGCTGGGATGCCGGTGACAGGAGGAACCCCCAGGAACAAAGCATGCGATAAATACTTGGCCTGCCCAGATGGTATTTACTGTTTGGCTGCAGCTTATTTTATGGAAGTCAACAAAAGAAAGCGCAGGGGCACCTAACATAAAACCGATGTCGCCATCCCACAATTTACATCCCCCGGTATTGCTCTGAGTTTTCCCAGGGCCCCTCTCCCTGCCCCGACTGAAGCGGTAAATCAGGGGACGCCTGCAGATGCGCTGCTGCAGCACGATAAACCTCCTGCAAGCGCTCTGAGCGCCACATCAGACACGCTGCGTCTCAAGACGGCGGCTTCCAGCGTGCGACGCGACGCGCTGAAATACAAGGCTTGTAATTTATACGGCTGTATAAAACCTTTAAGGTTTTATATTTACAACGGCTTTATATTTAAGAAGGCTTTATCAAGCCGGGCCCCGGGCAGCAGGACAGAGGTCTCCCCGCCGCCGCGCCCCGCTCCTGCCCACCGGCTCTCACCTATGACTGTGAGGGTCCCCGTGACCTCTGCGGACCCGAAGGTGTTGGTCACCTCGCAGATGTAGGTCCCGCTGTCCTCCACGCGCAGGTCGCTGATGGTCAGGCCCGTGATGCGCTTGGTCCAGCGGCTGTCGGCGGGGAGCGGGCGCCCGTCCTTGATCCACCGGACGGCCGGGTTGGGGTAGCCCGAGGCGATGCAGGGCAGCTCCGCCGGCCRGCCCGCCTTCACCTCCCTGGACTGGAAGCTGTCTAGCATCGTGGGGATGGACTCTGCCGGGTCTGGGTTCAGAGAGGAAACAGGCTCACCCGGCGAAGAGGAGGAGGCGAGGCTTCTCCCCGCAGGGACACCAGGAGAGCCCCTGCTGCTCTGCCCCTGCACGGTACCACCGTGCCCCCTCGGCATCAGCATCGGGGAGAGCGGCTCTCCCCATCCCCATGAGCCGGCGGCTCTGCCGGGCAGCAGCGCAGGATGCCAGCCACATCCGCCGCTGGGCACGGGCCGGGGCAGGCAGGGGGTGGCCTGTCCCACCCGGGACGGCCGGCACGGCCCTCGGTGGCTGGGGCAGCAGGCTTGCGGGGAGGTGGGAGGGAAATGCATCTTGCTAGCTGATGGGAGGAATAAACTCAGCACCGGAGGAATTACTCAAGGTGACACCTAATTGGTGCAAAATACACAAATTCTGTGGCACATTTCAAAATTTACAAGCAAAGGGGCCCATCAGGCAGCCGGGAAAGGAGAAAATTAATCACCAAGTCTCAGGCGTGAAATTAAATTCCAGGGGAAAGAAACCTCTTTCATTACTCCCAAGCAGAAGTAAAACGCCGTGACGTGTAAATAACGACGGCGACCAGGAGGGGACCGGACCAGATCGAACGCACACGGAGAGGGGATGATGCACCCGGCGGCTGCCCGCGCTCCTCGGGGGCCGTGCGGCAGGACGGCCACGGGTGGGACCGGGACCCTCCGGCCTCCAAGAGGCTGGGGCGAGGTCAGGCAAGCCCCAGCCCGGCCGTCCCGGACCCCTTCCCGACCTCTGTGGGGTTAATTCGAGGAGCTAGCGCGGGAGCCACGGCCCGCACACCCGAGGATGGCAAAAGCATATGGCAGAGAGCGGGCGCGCTGCAGCTGAGTGGCGGGAGCGGCGACGTGGCTGCGAGTTGGGCAAACTCCCTCCCGAGCGGAGTAATTTGGGCAGTCAGCGGAGCCGGGAGCGCCCCGAGACACCCGGCAACTACAGACTGCACTGCCTGCGCCGCAGTATCGCTTGCACGTTCGTCACATCGCGTCAGGCTGCTCGCATCACGGGCTGTCGCATCGCATCGCATCGCACCCCATCGCCTCTCGCTCGGGGTGCCGCGCAGCGCTGCCGCTTGCCACGGCCAGCACCGGGGGGGGCTGCGTGCTCGGGGGCACACGCGAGGCAGCGCGAACCCCCTGCGTGGCCCCGACAGGACCTCCTACCCGCCCCGGGGTGTCCTCTCGCTGCGGGGACGGGAGGTAGCGATGCCATCGCTCCCTCCTGCACCCCGGGGAAACAGGCACCGCCGTGGGCGGGCAGGGGAGCGGGCGTGCAGGCAGGGCTGGACACCCTCACGGGTGCAGGAGCCGCGCCGGGCCCCGTGGGGCAGGGCTCCCCCCTGCCAGCGGCCGCGTGCTCACCTGAGACCGAGAGCCTGGCTCCGTTGCTCTGCCGCGTCTCCCCGCTGTACTTGTGCTTGGTGATACACCTGTAGGTGGACAAGGCATCTTCCTTCTGCACGTCCGATATGTACAAACCTCCATAAGAAGTAATAAAAAACCTATTTTCTGGAGACACAAAGGGAGGAGAAGGGTGAGCGAGCCAGCCCCGACCCAGCACGTCATCTCCCAGGCTCTCGGCACCCGGGTCAGGCAGAGCCTCTGCGCTCCGGGCAGGCACCGGAGCTGTGGGCAGGAGCGGGGCAGGCAAAGCGGGTCCTTCCTCCGCCTCCCCGCGCCCCGACCCCACTGGGGTGCGGTCTCCGGCTTCACCTTCAGGAGCTGAAGTTTCAGGCAGGCTGGCGAAGTCGGGCCAAAACAGGTGAGCAGCAGCACTTGCCTTGGCAGTCGTGGGCGTGCAACAGCAGCACGTGGGTGTGCAACAGCAGCCCTCGTGCGGGTGGCACAGCCTGCCTCATCCTGCGGCAAACGCGCCCGCCCAGGCGCTAAGATGGGCTCGGGGTCTCCTTACGCGCACCCGCGCTCCCCGGGGGTCGGATTCAGGGGGTTTAGCCGAGGCAGCCTGCCCGCAGCCCTCTCCCCTCCCTGCCCCGGCCGGCCGTCGCAACGAGCTCCGGGCTGGCCGCGGAGTCGCAGCGACGCAGTGGCTGCGGAGGGCGAGGAGAGCGCGCGGCACGATGCTCCGCCGGCACGATGCTCCGCCGCACCGCCACGTCGCCGCGCGCTGCATAGCAACGCGGCAATTAAAAGTGAATCCGTCCTGCTGAGTTAATAATTAGCTTAACTTACTTAGGAGCATGTGAAAACAAATAAGGGCTTGAGCTGGCATTTGAGCGCTGGGGGAGGGCGGCAGGAGAGCAGGCAGGGCAGCGCAGCCCCGGGCAGCGCTGCCGGAGCAGCCCCCTCCAGCCAGCAGGTTTTGGAGCCTGGTGCACGCCAGCGCACACGGGGAAAGCAGTCTTCGACTCACTTATGAAGCCGGCCTGACCCCTATAATTCATCATTAATATTAACAGTAATTAACACGAGTAGAAAGACCTGCGCTGTGGCACAATTTAGCGGCTACACGGAGAGCAGGGTAAGCGGGGGCACTGGAGAGAAGCTCCCCTGGCCACCCGGGAAAGCCCTTCGCCCTGCCCCCTGCCAGGGCTACCAGTGAGAGCAGCCTCCGACCCCAGGTTCTGTGGGGCCTTTGGGGTTTATTCCAGCACCAGCCGCCACCGAGCCTCAGCTGGGACGGGGTGGTCCATCTGCTCGGCTGCACCGTCTTGCCAGCCAAACCACCCCCTGCCAAACACAGCAAATGCGGAGAGGCAGAAGGTGATTGGTAGAGCTGAACGCTCCGAGTTGAAACCTTTAAACCTAGTCTTTAAATCAGCAATGGCTGCAAGCGGCTCCTTCGAGTCCCGCACCGTGCTCGGTAAACCGGGACCTAGGTGCTGAGGAGGATCAACCGTTTTTCCTTCCAGCACCTTTTGGAAGCACCTGGATATTCTCAATCTAGGTGGAGGAAAGTGCCGTGGTTGAACCCGTAAGAGCAGGAGAAACACGGGTGGAATTCGGGGACTAACGGCAGAGGCTCCCAGAGCAGCCCAGCTCCCCGCTCCCGGGGCAGGACTGCAGAAGCCTCTCCCTGCCCACAGCAGCAGCGCTTGAGGCGACAGGCTGACAGAAAACAGGGCGCTCACCCCGGGAGCCGGAGCCCGTCCCCGGCACGAGCCAAGGCGGTGGCAGCCCTGAGCTCTGCTGGCACTACCCCGTTCCAGCTGCAGCTTAGCTAGACGTGCGTGTTTGACTCTAATTGCTCGACAGGAGAGTATTAGGGACTCTAACCAGCAAAGAAATAGCAACCTTAACAAAACACGAACCTGGCTGCGGCTAACAGGAGGCAGAGGCGACCGCCGGGCTGGCAGCTCTCCCTGGCAGCAGCGGCAGCGCGAGCCGGCAGCCCCGCGGGGTGCCACGGGCACCGGGGCGGCTGTCCCCGCGCCTCCGGCGAGCTGCAACCCGCGCGCCGCCGCGGCATCAGGGGACCTGCGTCTCCAGCCCCGCTTGGAGGGGTCAGGGGCTCCCAAGCCAAAACCTCGGGCGCGGTTTTGCCTCCGGGCTGGAGCACGGCAACGCCAGTGCAGCAGCACGCGCGCTGCACCAGTACGCAACTGGGAGCGGATGCACAGCGGCGCGAGCCTCGCGCGCCGCGCCGCCGATCAGAGGCGCCGAGGGATTCGTGCAAACCTCCRTCAAAGGGAAGGGGGGAGCAGTCCCGCAAGCGCAACTGAACTAACGTGCAAATCAAACATTAATTTTTCATCTCCCATCAAACCAGTAAGCGAAGAACATCGGCTGCACTGGAATTTGAATCGGGGGGAGCCGGTTTCCGTGGTAACGGGGGCTGCGTCTTGCAAAGCGCTCGGCAGCCCCAACTGGCCTCCCCCTCCCCGCCCGCCCGTGCGCGGTTAACCGCAGCCCTGCTCGCAGCCGCGCCGTGCTCCTCCTCTGGAGACAAAGCCTCGCAAGAGCCGGAGCGACGTGCCAGGCGCCAGCGGAGGAGCAGAAAGCAGCGGCGCTGCGCGCCCCCCGGGCCGCAGCAGCAGGGCCCGCCAGAGCCACGCTCCCGCCCGCGGCGAGGCGGCGGGGAGCGGAGCCCCGAGCCCCGGCCCGGACAGCGGGAGACGAGGAGGAGAGCGAGGCGTGGGAGCGGGCAGGGCGAGAGCGCTGCCGAGCGGGAGGGCAAACCCAGCCCTGCCTGGACYGGCTGCCCTCGGCCCCCAGCCTGCTGGAGCTCCCCAGCTTTCGCAGCCCGCGCGCCCGAGATCAAACCTCCGAGAGGGGGCTCGAGCCAGAGCATCGGCCCCGGAGACGGGAACGGGCGGGAAACCCGCAGGCGGTAGTATCCACCTCTCCACCGCGCAGCGGCGGGAGGCATCTGGCCCCGGCCAGCCGCAGCTTCCAAGCTGCCRTTGCGCTGAACGTAAGGTCCGCGACCTGACAGCACAGCTTCCGTTCGYTTTTTTTCAAAAAGGGACAAGCAACTCCGTCGAGGAGCGTGACGCTGGTTCAAGGGAGAGATGCAGGGCAATAACTGATGTAAACGGCTCCGACAGCGACCTCACCGAAGTGACTTATTGCTGAGTTCGCTAGCGAGAGTAACGTCGAAGGTYGCTGAATAAAATCAGATCTTTCTGCCTGCCAGGAGGTGGAAAAGCTTTACGGGAAGCGGAGGATTAAGCGCATCCGTGGCCAGGCTGGAGCGACGTGCCTCCAATAACTCTTCCAGCTAGACCTGAGCCGCTGCCTTTGGAATCGCCTCGCCAAAGCCCCCCGCGCCCCTCTCGCCCACCCCTGCGAAGCAGGGTCGGGGGCTAGGGCAGACCCGGGAGCCGGGGCCCGAGAGAGGAGCAGGGCAGCCAAGAGCCCCGCCAGCCCCCAGGAGCTTGCCCCTCGCCCAGGGAAAAGCACGAGGGCGAGAGGGGGCTCTCCCGCACGGCAAACATTAGGAGGGTCTCTCGCCGCGGGGGCACACGCTTGCGCACGCGTATCCGCTGTTACCAAAATCCTCTCCCGCATCCAGCTGCCTGGGGTGGCCGTGAAACTCCAGCATCAGCCCGACGGGCCTTCCAATTTCAAGAGAAAAATTACAGTCGATACAGGTTACCAGCTACTGCTCTATCCAATGGAGATTTATAAAAACAACGGGGTCAGGGCTTCAGGAGAGAGCACATTTTATAGTTCATAAGACTAATGAGATAACTTTCCCCTGGTRCTCCGGGGCCAATATTTCCTTACGCGGTCTATTTTAACTGCTAGAGAATCAATAGGTGCCAGCATTTATGAATTGGCCATACGTTGAGCATATGCATCCCAAGGCATCCCGGACAAATCCAATAACTGTTTGGTGCTATTTCTGGCCACGGTTAAAGTGACAAACGCCTCCCCGGGGAAAAGGCACGGAGGGGGAAGCCCCAAAGAACAAAGCCTGTGATTTTCCGCCGCTGCTGTGAGGGCACTTTTTTGCTGCTGCTGCCGCCGTTCCAGGATGCCACTTGCCCGGCACGGGGCTCGCCCGGGGACGACGAGCCTCCCCGGGGTGGGCCAGCAAACCCAGCCGGCAGGGACACCTCTGCACGCCGCTGCGGCGCGGCRCGGCACCGCTCGCCCCGTCTCTCTGCCGGCTGCCGGCTCTTTTGCAGGCGCCTCCCTCCCCAAGAGGGCCCGAGCACCGACGGAGGCAGCGTCCCGCCGGGGCGGGGGACGCGGGGCAGAGGAGCGGGCTGGCAGGCGGTGGCCGCGCCGCAGAGCCGCCTTTCATCTCAGCAGGCTGAGCCCGGCTCGCTGCCACAGCAAATGCCGAAAGCAGAGGGGGCCTGGACTGGGCACCAAGATTAAAGCTCCATCCATCCATCCCGGAGATGTTAAAGAGGAACTGCGACTCGAGCGCAATGCAAATTTAATAAGAGCCGCACRATATCTGACAGATTTATTTACGTGTTTGCCTGCAGTCGGGATCCCAGGGGAGGTGTAAGGCAGGCACCGCTCCCCAGCCCTTTCAAAGGCGGCACATCTCTCCCACCTAGCCGCGCGTGGCCGAGCCGGCAGAGCCGCCGCGCACCCAGCCAAACCTTCCCACCTTGAAGTTTCGTGGGCATCTGCAACGCGACCGACGCAGCTGAGCAAGTGGGTCAGGCTTTGCACCGAAGGCCTCCCTCCCTCCCTCCCTCCTCCTCCTCCVTCCAGGCGGAGCGGCCCCTTGCCTCAAGAGAGCACCGTGCCCCAGAAGCCTGGCCCCCAGAAGCCGCGGTAGCTGCGCCCGCAGCGGCCTGGGCCATGCCGCGGCCTGGGGCGGGCACGGCGCGGGCAGCTGCCCGTCCCCGGGGCGCAGCGGGGGCCTGCCCGCGCTGCCCCTTCCCCCAGCAGCCGCCTGCCGCCTGCGGGCGCTGGAGGCTTCGCCGGGAGCTTCCCCCTGCAGACCTGGAGATCCGGAAGCTGCCGCGGCCCCGAGGCAAGCCCCGGCCCGGCCGGCCGCGGGCACGAGCGTGGGCAGGCGCAGGCAGGCACAGCAGCCGCACGCCTGCCTGCTGCTGCTGGAGGCTGCCGAGCCAGAGAGGGGGAAACAGCAGAGGAGGGGTGGAAGTCGGGGAGTCGTGACGGGCTTTCCGCCTCCCCTCCTTAATCTCCTTTATAAGCACGGCTCCATCTCCTCCCCTTRCAGGATTAACACCCATCTCTCATTCTCCTCTTGCAACAAGATTTTATTTCTAATTACGCTGTAATAAAACCGGGCGCGCTCCCAGGGCTTCTTCCAAATGACTTGTCGACACTAGGCGAGATTGGATCCTACTCGGGCCCCTTGCCGGCGCCTCTGCCTGACGTTCATTAGGCATGCATGAGGGAGAGGTTTTAAGAACGGAATTGCATTTAAATGGCTTTTCTGAGAGGGAGAGATGAAACAAAAAAGAGAGAGAGAGAGAGAAGCAAAAAGCAGGAAAGGTTTAAAAGGAGAATGTCATTGTCACCTCCCTGTCACAGGGAGCCAGTGCCAGAGCCACGGAGCCGGGTCCCCGCTCCCGGGCGCCCCAGGGACCCRGCTGCGGCTGGGCGCAGGGCAGGGACGAGCCCTCTGCCCCTGCCGATCACCCGGGGACGGGGCCTGCCCTCCGCTCGCTCACCCCCTGGCAGAGCCCATCCCACGCACGGCAGAGCCGCAGCTCGGCAGCGGATCCTCTTCTGGTGAATCAGCTCTAACGCTTTACAGACTACCTGCAGAACCCCAGCCCGCCGGCAACAAGTCAACAACTACGAAAGGAAACGTCGGGGTTTTTTCCGAGCATCCAGTTTGGCTCTGACCACCGGACTTACAGCCCGGAGAGAGCCGGTGGCACGGCCGTGTACAAACACCCTCCGCAAATGACTGTAGAGAGGAGCTAACCGCAGCCTCCGGCTGGCAGCTGCCGGATTTCAGCTCCCGCCCGGGACGTGGCTCTGCAGCCGGCGTGCGTGAAGGTGCACGGCTCCCGGGCCCTCTCCTCTCACCCGCGGCACAGACAGCCTGCAAGAGGACGGCGGCCAGGGGCACGCAGCGCCGAGCATCCCCWCCCTGCCCTGCGGAGAGGGGGTGCCCGGTGTGCCGGGGTCTCCCCCGCTGCCGGGGCTCTGGGCTGGGGCATCGCCGCGGCCGAGGGGCACCGACGGCGGCTGCGGCAGCRGCGGCCAGGTTTACCGGCAGAAACAGCCTCCGGAGCCAGGGATTCTMCTGGCGGGGCTTAGGAAAATGGGCACCGAAACAAACATGGGATCGGTAAAATCAGATATTCGCATCCGCAGTCCTACCCCCCGCAGTCGGGGAGCAAGCGGCCAGCACGTGGCTCACGCGTGCGCCGAGCGGAGCACCGGGAGCACCGCGGCCAGACCCACCCTTTCCAGACCTCGCGGCTCCCACCAGCTGCTCAGGTGCAATCCCCACTGCAAAAATTAATCACCAGCAGCATGACGAATAGTTTCCAACGAAGCAGAGGAAGTTAATCTGTTCACGGACGCTCACGTGGCAGGGAGCGAAAGTCGGTGAATAAATTACTGCCTTCGCAAGGAATCTGCCGGGTGGGAATCGCCTCGTTAAAGCTCCTCCCCGCGCCGCGCCCCTGCTCTCCCCGTCCTAAAGTCCGCGTTCTCTCCCGAAATCTTACGGTCCACCTAACAATTAGCATCTCTGCCACTTTACTCTCGGTGCAATGGCTTCACCATCTGCATTTCTCTCTCTCTGGGCAACGAAGGCGTAAGAGAAGCTCCGGTGTTGTGCACGGGAAGCTTTTTGGGAGGGAAAGCAAAAGGCTGCGTTTCAGAGCTGCGAGCGCAACCCCGGTAGGAGCTCGAGGGACTCGCAGACGTTAATCTCGTTTCACCTGAGGAAGTGAAAGACGTTGCTATCACCGTACTGTTTCATACACGTGTTGCTTCCAGCGCGCTCCGAGTCTTCCTTCTCCGCTCGCCTGGCTCGCAGCGCGCCGTCGCCGCTACCTGGACGCCGCTTCCCAGAGACGGGCTCACGAGTCGGCAAACTTGGGAAAACAGATGTTAAGAAAGATCTCTTTCTATTAACTCCCTGGGAAGCGAGGTATCCTGCAGGGCTGGCAGGAGTTATTAAATCGAGAGCAATTATTTACCAAAGGGCCAGTCCTGCACGTCCTTTTCCTAGAAGTAAATCCAGAATTACGCTACCCACAGAACTGGACTCACACGGGCATAAGCGCGAGCGGAGTTTGCCTCTCCGGGTTTTAATCCGCCTCTGAGTCAGCGGAGCTTCTCGCGGGTGCAGGCAGGGGAAGGAGGAGGGCTTGGGGACGCTTCCGTTTGTTTGCGTACGTTACTTGGAAAATGACACGCTTCCACCGAAACGAAGCAAGGAGGAGGAATTCCCCGGGGAACGGCAGACCGGGGCCAGGGCCGGGCTGGCCCGTAGCGCGGCCCCCGGCACCCGCCGCGCTGGCGCTACCAAAGGAGGAGGAGGAGGAGGAGGAGGAGGAGGAGGAGTTAATCTCCCGCGGTGGTCCCGAGCCGTCTAATACCAGCAGAAAATCACAGAACAGGATGAAGAGCGTTACAAAATGAATAGGAGGGGACTAGAGATTTCCATGGCTAATCCTGTTAACGAGACAATTTCTTACCAAACTCATTACGTGCCAGAAAGCGGGGGGCAGGGAGGGGCTGGGCAGGGAGGCGGGGGAGGGGGGCGGAAGGGCGACGCCGGGCAAAAGGCACCCCCGGGCGCAGCCGGACGCGGGGCCGGCCGGCGAGCGCCGCGGCTCCCCCAGCCCAGGCCACGACGCCGCATCTCCGAGCCGCGCGCCTCGCTTTAGCGAGAATTGTATTTCTATTTCCAAGGAGAGCTAAATATTACTAGAGTGACATTTACCACAAAATAGTGCCGTCTGCTTCAGATGTATTACCAGTCCTCGCCCAGCGCTGAGCTGCAGCGGGTAGAGATTACGGCAGGCATAAAAAAATATAAAATCCATCGAGATAACACTCGGTGCAAAAAACGATTTTTCTAGCGTAATTTTTTTTTAACCTCCTATTACGACGGGCCTCGTTTTCCAGGAGGAAGCAAAACGAAAGGCTTCAGTCCCCCGGTCGAACGCGCGTCTGCCTTCGCTCCGCCGGCGGCGGCGGCTTCGGCGTGGGCTGGGGGCTCGGGGAGGCAGCCCCGCGGGGCTGGGGAGCTGGGCAGGGTCTCCGCCCGCGCCTCCCGGCACCTCTGCGCCGCGGCTCCCGCAGCTCTGCCCGCCCTGCGCCCGCCGAGCTGACGCCCGTCTCCCGCTCAGCCACGCGAGAGCAAAGCAGAGCAGCCCGGCACGGCAAGCGGCCGCTGCCCGTGAGGCCCACTGAGTCCCGAAAAATTTTTTCAGCACGTTCCCCACCAGCCCCTCCACCTTCTGCCCCCGCGTCGCGGGGGCTTCGCTGCCGCTTTGTGCGCAGCGTTTAATTTTTTTTTCATTTGCTATTTAAAAAACCACGGAACTAGTCAGATTTCATGCTAATGAGAAGAGAATCTGGATCGAGGACTGTGCAAAAATTTGCATCTCAAAGAGGAAAACAGGAAGTCGCTAAGAAAGGAAAATCCCGCACCGAGGTGGCTGCGTGGCCATAATTAGGCTAATGCTGCCTGGGTTCTGTCAGCGCTCTTCCATCAGCCCCAGGGTAACAGGGACAACAGACTCCTTCGCCACCCTCGCCGCAGCACTGAGACGCGCTTCCCTGCCGTGGCAGCCAGCCCCGGCGCAGCCAGCCAGGGCGAGGGCCGGCGCGAGGGATGCCGAGAGCCGGGCCGGCACCGCGGGATGAAGCGCGGCACGGGGAAGGCGGCGGAGCCGCTCCCTGGGAAGGAGGGCTCGCGGGAAAGGACGCGCGTCCGGGAGCCTTCTCCGAGCCGTGGGCGCCGTGGGAGCCGTGGGCGCGCGCGCCCACCCAAAGGAAGAAGATGCTGCAGCCCCCTCGCGTTATCTCAGTCCCAACCTCCTCGTAACTACACCCTTCCCCAGAGCGGCCCTACGAGGCGCCCCGGCCCCAGCCTGCCCAGACCAAGGTCACGCTGCAGAGACGGCTCTGCCCGGCCACAAACACGGCRCCGGCTCCCACCGCCCGCCCGGACGCGCGGCTGCCTCCAGCCCGCCCGCCTTGGCACCGGCCGCCGAGCACAAGCTGGCGGCACGGCACGAGCGATCATTGTCCCCCGTTTTGAGAGGGGCTAATTTGCCGCGTTTCATCAAATTTCCCCTGATTTTTTAACCGGGTTTTGTTGCCGCTGTAGACGTTCCTGTACAAACAATTCTGAATAGCTCTAACCAAGATACTTGCTCATAAAAGCCCATCACGAGTGCCGAGAATGACAGAAATGGAAAACGCCTAATGAAAACGAAGGGGAAAACAACAGGTACTTCGGTCCTTTGCCATCCATCAACAACCTCGGGTTATTAAAAATACGGGAGGGAAAAAAACCCTCACATCTGCAATCAAGCCTTGAGAAATCTTGAACAGACAAATACCCGCCGCACAAGAGGAAATTCTTTGCCCCCACTTCAGTCTGCAGGAGTTTCGCCATAATCGTAGTAGGAGTAAGGCTGCCGGATAACGCGAGAATTATTTTCCCCACTTACGTTGTCAAATGATCATTTTGCCCTGCAGTGAAAGCTCAATAATTATAATGCCGAACCACGAAAGAACAAAGAAATAAAAAAAGCGGTGTTTTCTTCCAGGGAGCGGGGGGAGGGGGCAGAGCCGCGACGGCGGGACCGAAAGCGCGTCCTTTCTCCCATTATCCTTCTCAGGGCCGCGCATCCCTCAGCCACGCGGTAAGCAGCCCTCGACCGCCCGTCTCCGTGGCACGAGCAGCGGCGAGCCCCCCGTTGCGCGGGGCAGCTCCGGTGCCCCGCTAAGCCCCGCGGACGGAGGGGATCGTGCCGACGGGAGCAGGCACCCGCGCGCCCGACGCGGCGGAGTTTCCCCACCGAGAACTCGGCTGGCCGGGAGGAGCGGGAGCCACGGCCCGCCGGCATCGCCCGCCGGCCCCCCGAGCCCCAGCCCCCCAGCTCCGCGGGACTGGCGAGGGGGCTCGGCCCCGGGACGGAGGGAGCGCCGGCCGAAAGCCGGCCATCGCAAGCCGTGCCCTCGCCCCCGGCCCGACGCCGCCCGCCCACCGGCAGGGGAAAAGCAAGGGGAAATAAAAGAGAAAGGGGACGGAAGAGGGAGGGGGGCATAGAGGAGCCGAACAAGAAAAACAAGACGACAGAACGCTTGCTCCACAGCCCTCGGCTAAATTACAAACCGGTTTACTGAGGTGGAAAGCTGCAGTGAGCTGAGGAGGAATATGTGGAAACCATCTGCAGATTTAAAAATAATCTATTTTACGATCACCCTCGAACATATTCTTTTGCAGAAACCAAATAGGATTTGTTGTTGTTGTTTTGTGCAAACTGTTAGGGAAAAATTACTAGAAACATGCAGGGGGTTTTGCCTTCTTGAGTACTGAGAGGCTAAATATGCCCTTCCTTATGTTTAGAATAGTAACAGTCATCTTAAAATTAACTTGGTCTGCATCAGAGCTTAAAAACAGTTGCAATTCAGAGCCTGCAGAAAGCAGGACAAACCTGCACTGGGATATCTAACGCTTCTAGCTGACAGATGTCTCCCTACATACAGTAAATATAGGTCGTCTTTTCCTACCCGGAGAACCGTAGATCTTAATTAACCAGGCCACTAGCAGCATATGTAATGCTTTTTTGCAGCTTGCTAAGTAAACCTTCCCTTGATTAGGCGGAGGGAAAATAAGATGCACGTCTACGGGAACCCTCTCCTCCTGACCCCCTTCCTCGCTCCAGCCCAGCGGCCTGGGCAAACCTTGCGCTGCGGCTCCAGGCGTTCTTTCACGCTACGAAATCCGTCTAACGAGACCAGAAGGGTGCGGAGCCGCGCATCGCCCCTACCGCAGCCAACAGCCGTACCCCGGCCGCCCGGCCTAGCCCAAAGCTCGGCTTTACCAACGGCAGCCAGAGGGGGTTATTAAGCTTTGCAGACTAAACCTCGCTCCTCCTTGTAAGCCACTTCTGGATTAAATTATCTCCAGGCTCAGGGAGCCAGAGACAAATGAGCTAATGAAATTCATGCTGCGTTACGATGAAGTCGTGCCGAGCCCTCGGCGGAGGGGCAGTTGGCGCTGGGATGGGCGAGGGCAGGCGGYGGCACCCGTCGCTCTCAGGGTCCCCGCCAGAACGCCTCGGCGAAGGCGAGCGCGCCGCCGGCAGCGCCTCCGCCAGCCGGTCCGTGCCGAGGGAGCGGAGCCCGGGCTGGCCGCGTCTCAGCCCCGCTGCCGCGGTCCCCAGGTAAGGARGAGGGGAAGAGCTGGGCAAAGTTTTACAAGACAGCAGCCACGCACCACCTGAACGAGAGCATCCAGCAAGCGCCCGGCCTTCGCGCCAGTTTTCACGTACAGGGTGCTCTGAACCTGACAGCTGGTCTTTAAAAACCCCTTGCGTTAGAGGGAAGGGAGAGCAGAGCCCGAGCACGCGGCCTGGATCCTCTTACAGGCTGCATTTCTACAGCCAGAAATACGCTTAGCAGCGCAAGAATAGCATGAGCAGCTCTATTTGCAAAGGCCAAAACGTTGATGCTGGGGATGCTCTGACTACAGAAAAGAGCGCGAGAGGCGTCCTAGAGCCTGCGGGGGGAAAGTCCCCAGGCCAAAAAGCTCCCTCTGCAACACGGAAATCTGCAAGAGAGCTGCAAATCGCTGCCCTGCACCGGGCTTGCATGAATCCCGCTGAAGCCAAGACCTCGCTTTGATCTGATGAGAAAAACCAAAAGCCTCACAAAAGGCACTCCTGTTGCCTAAAACTCAGGAGCGAAGCGGAATGCTCCCATGCTGCCGTTCGCTGCCACGGCCCCACGCGTCCGCGCCGACAGGCTGGCAGCCCCGCGCGGCGCATCCCCTCCTCCCCTCCCTGCTASTCACCAGGGGAAAAAAATCAGCGAATGCGACTCGAACAAAGAGCAGAACTTCCTCCCCGCTCATTAGCGCTGGGAAAGCAACAGAAAAAAATCCCCGGGACGCAACCTCCTCTTCAGCTCTGAACTCTGAACGGCTTGGAGAGGGYGGCTGGGTTTACT
This sequence comes from Phoebastria nigripes, assembly GCA_035582835.1. Lineage (NCBI taxonomy): Eukaryota > Metazoa > Chordata > Aves > Procellariiformes > Diomedeidae > Phoebastria > Phoebastria nigripes. Next base: position 1,319,066 of record JAYKAV010001077.1, read on the forward strand.
CTTTGCCTTTCACCTTGCTCAAAGAGTCGGCCTGCAGATTTTCATTAAGGCGGCCCAGACAGGAGCCCATGCCCACGAAGGCACCCCCAAAGCCACCTGGCCTGCGTGCTGGGTCTGCAAAAGCCCGCCCTGGGGCAGACAGATTCCTGCACAGGAGCCCCTCCCGCGGGCACAGCCCCGCCACCGCCTGCCTCGGGGGCTGCCGGCAGCTCGAGGCAGCACGCAGCGACCCTCCCCGGCCCGGGGCACGCTCCCGCTCCTTCCCCCCTCTCGCCCGCCCTGCTGGAGCGGGCGACTCCAGAGGAAAACCACCTCTCCTTGCCTTCCCCACCTGCCCTGCGGCCAGGAGGACTCGTGGGGGCCGGCGGCAGGAGCGGAGGGGGGCTGCCGGGGCGCACGGGGGGCATCGCCTGCCCTCGCCTCCCGTCGGCCCCCCGACCACCACCCCTCGCTGCTAACGGCAAGCCCGGGGACCGAAATGCCTGCTGCGGATGAACTAAGCCATGTCTTTGGAAGGGGGAGAGAAGGGAGAAACATCTCCGCAGCCTCAAAAGCCACCGGTGGTTCGCCACGAGCCCTTCTCCATTCACCCGCACTCCAGTGCTGAAAAGGTTCAGAGCGCGACTGGGGAGCTGCACGCTTTCACGGGGGAAACAACCCTCGCGTTGCATTAGCGTCGCTCCCCCCGGCAGGGATACGGCACAAATGCACTACAGAGGAGCATCTTTGCCGCGCGCGGGGGCTGCAGCGCTGGCAGCGCGGCTGGGAGGAGGAGCAGCCCCCTTCCTGCACGGCACGCGATCCGCCGCATCTTATCCGTAATTATTAAGACAAGGCAAACGTACGTTGACCTAGTTAGAGGTCCAAGAACAAAACCAGCCACGGTGGCTTTGTTTAACAACCCAGCGGTTCCGACAGGGACGGGCCTGTCTGCTTGCTGTGGGAGCCTCAGCAGTGACACCCGCACCCAGCAAGGACCGGCGACACCCAAAGCACCGTGGATCGGAAGAGACAGCAGCACGCAAAACGTGCAGCGGTCCTCACAGCGCCTGCCCCCCGCCCTGGTCCCGCTGCGGACCCCAGGGGAGGAGTCTGCGTGTCAGCGGATGAGCACGTTGCCGGGAGAGCCTGGAAGAATTCTGGTACCTGCTCATCTAGCAGAATTTACGTACGGACTTGGCACCTGGACCATAAATTACTGCTACGCCGAGCGGAGCGGGCTGACTCAGAGCGCTCGCTCAATAGCACTCGGAGCAGGAGCAGAGGTGCCGGCTCTGCAAAGCGGGAGGGCACGAGTGAGCCGCACCTGAGCTGCAATCCCACTGAAGAGTCCCCCTTCGCCGCCAACGAGGATGAAAGCGTGCTACCAAGGCCACCTTATCATTGTTACTATCGGCATATTTAGTTGTTCTCGCAAGGCAGTGGCTTTCATAAAGACGCGTACTCGAGCGCTGCCCTGCCTCCTTCAAGCAGGGCTGCGAGCACCGCCACGCTGGAGGGCCGCGTGCTCCCTCTCCCTGCGAGCGGGGACCCTCTTCTCCGAGAAGAAGGGCAGGCCACCGGCTGTTCTGCCACGACATCAAGTGGGGCTGGTGACCGGGATGCTGAAGAGGGAGCCCAGGAGCCGGGCGTGCGCCAGGACCACGCTGCCCTTTGGCAGAGGAGGAGGAAGGGGTCCGACAGCCGGGGCAGGAGGAGCTGGGGCGCCCGGGCTCCGGGGCCACGCTCGCTGCACGCCCCCCGACTTTGGTTGTCTTCCTCCTTCCGCCGCTCTCCAGGAGTCACCCTAGTCTGGTTGGAAATGGCAACGTGCCTGCTGAGTCTCAGCCTAGTGCTGCTGGCTCTTTATCAACCCTCTAGACACCTCTTAAAACCCTCGCTGATCAATTTTGTCAGGTAGCGCAGAGACTTAGGGCAAGTAATGACCAGGGCAGGACAGCGCTGCCGTGATCCCAGCAGCTTGCCAACGCCGTCACGCTCCACTGCGAGGCATTCGATTTGGGGGGCTCGCGAGGATGCCAGCAGGCCCTCGGAAGGAAAGCGGTACCTCCCGGACTGGGGACTCAACCAGAAAGCCAGTCATGGAGAGGGACAGCCCCAGCAGGCAGCTCCCTCGAGCCAGGGGGCTGAGGCAACGCTACAGAAGCGGAGCATCAGTGAGGAGGAGGGAAGCGGCCCCGCAGCCGTACGCAGCCCTGATGCGATTGCTGTACCAAACTATCCAAGAGTATAAGGAATGCCACGGTGGGTCGGAGCGATGCTCCGTCTGCCCAGCGCTCTGCCCCGGCAGCAGCAAGAGCAGACGCTGCTCCGGGAAGGCACACGAGCACAGGCGTTTCTGCAGTCCGGTTCCCTCCCGCTTGCCCAGCATGCCCTGTCGCATCAGGGACGCGAGCGGGGACATCCCTGCCTAGTCTTTTTAGTAACCGCTTATAGATCCACTGTCCATGGACGTATCTAATCAATACCTCCCAGCCCCGGCGACGGGATCTGCGGCCGCAGCCTTCTGCGGCCGCAAAGCCAACAACCRCTGCCAGCTCGGGCACTTTCCATTAAAGCGATCCCCTCCCGGCATCGGGGAGCCCCGCCGCGCGAGCACTGGGGGGTTCGGTGAGTAACAGTTTATGCTTCAAAGACAGCGGGGAAATGCTCCGGGTAGTTCAAAACAGGATCACAAAAATGATTCAGGGCTGGAAGAATTAATCAGACGTTGTGGGATGCAGCACAATCCCCAGCACCCATCTGCGAGCAGCGGCTCGGTCACTGCAGACACGGAGAGGAGAGATCCCGTGTCCACCCGGGAGCTCAACTTAGGCAAATTCAACCTTGAAGTAAGATGCAATTTCCTAGCAACAAGTAATGAGATGCTAGGGCAGCTTACCAGGAGAGTGGGCGGACTCCACRTGGATCAAAGTCTTTAAATGCGAGGAGATTTTGTTACGACATGCTTTCATCTGCCTTCCGAGCGTCCAGGGGCCGGAGCGGGCTGGGGGACGCCCTGGCCCCCGACACAGCTCTCAGCAGTCCGTTCGGCTTTAGCCTAGGGGAGGCAGGGAGCGGCACACGAGGCCCTGGCACCCCCGGGCATTGCCACCGGGTCGCCCGTTATTTTTGGAAAGCACGCTCCCTCCGAGAGGAACGCCTGTTTGTTGTCACAACGGCACAGAGACGCACAACGACCGCCCATGCTGCGCTCGGCTCGGCTCGCGGTGTTCGGTTCCTGGGACCCCAACATTGGCCAGTGACTCAGGCGTGACCTACTGCATCTCGCTCACCCGCAGCACGCGTGCACGCACACAGGCACACGGAGTTTTATCCGAGACCTGAGCTCATTCTGTCCCCCTCCCGCCTCCAATTTGCTTCCCTGCAGTGACGTTCAGGACAAATCCCTTCATCTCGGGCAAATGCAAAAGGCTCTCGAGAGCCGCCCACCCCCAGCCCTGCGGGGCCGGAGCATCGCTCGGGGCAAGGGACGCGAGGACAGCATGGACACTGTCATCACCGGCCTGGGGGGACACCTCCTTGGCCTCTGGCCTTCTGCCCAAGGCTCCCTCCCGCTCCGCACGGTTCAGTGGAGCCTTTATAGCATTCGCTGCGCCAGGACAGCCCGAGGCCTCAGCGCCAGCTTCAGCAGTCACGGCTGGCCTCGTCCGAGCCCGCTGCCACGGAGAGGCAGCAGCCCACGCCGGGAAGCCACCCCGGCTGGGTCGCCCCAGGAGGGCAGGCGCAGAAGGGAGCCGCGGACACGGGGGTGCGAAGGGACAGCCTGTGGCACAGGCTGGAGACTCCCGCCCTGGATGGCACGCAGCATCCAGCCTCACGCGTCCGGCCCCAAGGGCGACAGACCACTGGGCGCTCCCCCCGAAAGGGCTTGGCGACAGACTCCGAGTACAGGACCCCCCGAACACAGCCCTTCTGTCCAGGGCAGGGACCCAGGTCTCCATCCCTCCCCAGCCTGGGAACGCTCTCGCTTCACCCCCAGCCCCGGTCCGGCCCCTGCCCAGGTCCCTCTGCCCCTGTGGCACTGCAGCCAGATCTCGCCTCCAAAAAGCCTTTCTAAACTGACGGGATACAAATTATTCATCCCTTTCAGCTGCTATTCGAGCCTTGCTGGCCGCCGTTCTCAGCAGCTGCTGCCTCGCACACACGCCTCCGACGCCGCGCTGGAAGGGTGGGCAAAGGGCAGGGGGGCGGTTTTGGGAGCGAGGAGGGGTAAGCGCAGCATCCGTACACAGCCAGGCAAAGAGGCTCCCCGTCCACAAGCGAGAAGGAAGGCGACGTGAGCACAGTTTGCACACCAAGCGGAGCAGAGCTGTGCCGCTGTCGGGCAGGACGAGCACGCTTTCGCTGCAAAAAGCTGAGCTCTCCCAGGGAAGGCGGCCGGGAGGGCAGCACGGGACGGGCTAGCGATGCTCCGCGCTGACACGCATTAGCGAGTGCACAAGCTAGAATAGCAAGGCCAATACCCAGCCAATTCACGAATGTTTTATTCATAAAAACACTGCAAAGTTCACGCGCATTCACTAATTACTCAACCTGCTCCTCTGTCAGGTGAATAATGAGGGGAAAAATAATCAGCAATTTGTTCAAAACCACACGGAGAAACTCACTGAACGCGTTACTGCAGCGCTCTGCTCTGCATGCTGAAACTCGGAGCCGACGTGTCCTGTGCAGCTGTGCTGTTGCATGTCTAAAAACCCACGGCCCACACAAAAGAGCAGCCCGTACGTAACTAGTGCCCGCCATCCGGCAGCGTTTTCAGCACACACACCCCCCCACCCCTGCCAGCCGGTTCAGGCCCCACAGAGACCCGGCTGCCCACGGGGCGAGAGGCAGCCTCTAGCCCTTACTCCCAGAAACGCTTCTTGCAGCCAGGTTTGCAGCCAGGGTTCAGAGCAATCGGACTCGAGCTGCTCGAGGTGGATGGGCCAGGGCGGGCCACGGTGCTCGGACATCAGGAGCAGGGGCTGCAGCTCCCGCCGACCTTCAGCAAAGCTACCGGACAGGGCAGCATCCCTATTTCATACGGCGCTTGGACCAAAACCGACAGCTCGCCCCTGCAAGGACAAGGGTGCCCGCGCGGGCGCTCGCTGCCGCGGGGCGGCTCCCGCACCCACAGCACGGCCCGGCGCCGTGGCAGAGGCGTCCGGGGCACATCAGCCACAGTCCCCCTGTTGCTCGCAGCAAGCAAGGGACGAGAGACAAGAAAGCACTAAACTACCCTCCTTCCAGCTTCTTTCAGCAGAGCATATGCCACGCACGGCGGCTGCAGCAGAGGAAAGCCCCGTACAGGACACCGAACGTTAAAACCCCTCCAGCGGATCCCACGGTAAAAGGCCACTCGACTCCCTTTCAGATATAATTTACACGCCTGCCCTTTACTGACTTCATCCCGATCCCCTCACAACGAGGAGAGGCGGCACGAGGCGACAGACCTGCGCTGAAGCCCCCCTTTTGAGCACGGCACGCTGGGCGAGAGCCCCGCTTTCCTCTGCTCCCTTTGGGGCTTCTGTTTCTGCTGTACTTGCTCTGAAGCACGAACAAGAGCAGCACGGCTGGACAAGCCGCCGCTGCCGCAACCCGCCTCCTTCGGTGCCGAGCCCTGCCCTAGCGCCGGCTGCCAGCGCTCACCGCCCCGGCCGCTCGGTGCTCGGGCCCGTGCTGGGGGCTGCACACAGCACCCCAAACCCCGTCCCATCCCACGCGGCCGGAGGCCATCGCCAGGGGCTCCAGGCACAGACCGAAGCTGGGGCTGAGCCGGGCCCGGCACAGCTATACCTCGGAGGAGAGACATCTTTAAAAAGCAGCGAGGAGCTCCTGCCTCCTTGGAGCGCTCAGAAGCCCAGCCAGGCCTTGCTCTCTGCAGTGCTGCTAATTACCACGGCGTTTCCAGAAGACAGGAATAATTAAAGCACCTTCCCTTTCCCTGGAGAGCGAGAGCAGGGGCCTTAGCAGACGGTGCGGGGAAGGGAAACCATTTCCCAAACTTCTGCGCTTTCCTTAGGATCTGAGCCTGGCAGCAGGGCAGAGCGCAGCGCCCGAGGGCAGCGAGGAGCCTCCTCGGGGGATGCTTTTTTTTGTCAGCACGCACCCAAGGGGAAAAGGAGGAGCGAGCGAAAACCAGCTGGCACGAGAGGGCTAGACGGGAAACCTCAGGATTTTTGGTTGAAGAGGCACTGAAGAGCCGGCACGTCTGCTCCCGAGGAGCCGCTTCAGCCAGGGGATTATTGCCTTCRCCCACTAGTTATTACAAAAGAAAACCGTCCGCTAAAATAGCATGAGAAAGCATCACAGAGCACTAGCGCTGGAAGCCCCCGCCCTGCACACCCAAACATCCCGACGCGCTGTGTCGCCCTGCTGGGCCGTGGGGGAGGAGGCGGGTGTAAGGACAGGGCCACCGAGAGAGAGCTCCATGGCCACCGAGAGCCCCGGGGCCACCGAGAGGCCCGGGTCTCTGGCCAACACCGACTTTCGGACACGGGCTCTGCAACTCCAGCAAAGTTGCAGACAAGCGTTAGCATCTCCGTAGCRGCAAACGGGAGCGCACGTCTTCCAGAGCGTAATCACAGAGAGGTGAGGGGAGGATGGAAACAAAAGCCAGCGAGAAATCACTTCCCTGCTGCCACCTGAGGAGATATAATTAAGTTTATGCCTAGAGTGGCGTTGCTGCCGGTAGTCCTGGAATGAGATAAACACAACGCGTGAGGTTAGGCTGTAATAATACAAGTGCAGAGTGGCAGGCGATACCTGTGCTCAGTAACGGTCCTCAATTAGGGAGCCGCAATCTCCAAAGGCAAGCTACAGGGGAGAGCGCCATTAGATTTCTTAGAAGCCGCATATCGGACGGCRCAGGGCACCGGCGTGCATCCAGGAAGGGCTCTGCTGCCCCTGGCGAGGTGCCCGGTGCTCCTACCGGCCTCACCCCGAGTGCCCCTGCCTGGGGGCGTCCCTTCCCCTCCCTCCCCGCCACCGGGTCCCCGGCCCCCGCCGTCACCCACACACGGCGCAGAGGGTGGCACCCGGAGGTCCGCCACGGCGCCGAGCTCGCCAGCCCGCGTCCTGCTCGCGCTTAAGCCCAGGCTTAACTTTAAGCACGTGAAATGTCCGCTGATCTCCAAAGGATTATTTGCGGGCTCAGCTGCACACGGGGGGCCGGGATGCTCAGCGTCGCACCCCAGGGACAAAAGGCAGCGATAAACCCCGCAAATGGGGGGTGTAACCTAAATGGCAGGGTGGGCCCCATCCAGCCGGCTCAGCACGGGGACTGTCGCCGAGCTTTGAAACCGAGCTGGTCAAAACCTCCTTACGGGGGCCGAGAACGCCGTGGTCAGTGCAAACCATCTGGTACTTGAACCCACCTGCATGTTTTCAAGTGCTTGCCTTGATTCTCTTAAAAAACATTTCAACAACCCTGTATTAACTCTCMGTTATTTATACAAAAGAGCGCTTTGGGTTTTTTTATAGCACGCAATAATTGAAGACAATCCCGAAACAGGAACAAGTTTTCAAAGTAGTCTAGTCCTGAAATATTTTTCAAACCTTCTTATGTTAAAGTATCCGTAAAAGCCTCATTCTGCCTTTCCCCACAGTGTTTTAAAGTTTGCAGGCGGCATTTTGATTAACGCATTTCTGCGGAAAGTTACGCAGCTCCGTTGATGCCGTCCCAGGTGACGCTACCCGATGCCACCTCCACCGAGAAGTCCGACCTGGCCACCTGCAAAGCTCAGCTTTAGCAGCTCAGGCCAGAGAAGGGTACCCCGAAGGCAGCAGAGCATCGGCAGGGTGGTGTCTAAGCAAGAGCCTCTTCCTGCCCTCCCACGCCGGTGCCCAGCACCGCAACGCGAGGCGCAGACGCTGCCCAGCGCTACCGCAGCGGTCGGCATCCCAGCTCCAGCCCCTGTTCCCGCCYCGGCAGGAGGAGCCTCCGAAACGCAGAGTAGGGCCCAGCTCAGCCGAGAGCACCCAGCTGCCATCTGGACAGATAACAGGATTTTTTCCGTGCATGTATGAAAGAGGGGGTGGGGGAAGGCTGAGGAGAAACGAGGCTGCAAAATGAATTCAGCATCAATTATTCTAAAATATGCGTGTTAATATAGGAAGGGCTCCACGGCTGCATCCATCTCCACTTCTGTTCATTGCAAGCATCAAAATGTGACCCGGGAAGATGACAGCATCTCGCATCTCACTCACACAAACACGAGCCGGGAAAGGGGGGATATTAAAAAGGGAGACAATGCTGCATATTAAAATGCCACAGATGGAGCTTTCTGCAGCCTTTGCAGTCTGCCTCGGAGATTATTACTGGGCCATATTGTATTAAAAATGGGGGGTGGGCGTGTTATTTATTTAATTTTTAAACAAATTCCATCTCCTGCTCGCGCCGGATGGATAAAGTGAGCTTTTGAGCTCCAGCCAGCTTTTCCAACAAACCCACGTGAAAAATGCATTTTCATTAATACAAACTGTTTGCGGTAGGTAAATTAATTCTGGAAACGGTTTTCATACATAGCAAATTATACGTTCAGTGAAAACACTAGACGACACGCTACAGTCATAATAAAAGCCCTGCGTTCCCTTTAATGAAGCGGGATTGCCAGGTAAAGGCAGCTAGCTGGAACAATTAAACAAACAAACAAGTAAATAGGTGAATAAAAACCGAGGGGGTTCGGTGGTGCCGGGAGGCTGTGAGGCTCCCGCAGCGATCCCAGGATCGCAGAGCAGGATCCAGTCCCACAGGCTCGAGTTCCTCAGTGAGGAGCAGGAGGGGAAGGGGGAGCCCAGGACCCTTCCCATCGCTGCGGTGCGAGGACTGAGGGTCCTGCCGCGGAAAGCTGCAAGGGGACATGGAGTTTCAGAGCACAGCAGTGAAGAGCTCAGCGTGGCTGGCCGAGGAGCAGCAAAGGGGACTGCCAACCCTTCGCCATCTCCCAGACGAGAAACGAGCCCAAATACCAAGCTCCCTCCTCACAAGTTTCTCTTTTGCTCTCAGATCTTATTATGTCTCCTTTAACAGTCCCACTTCTGAGCGCCTGCTTATGGCAAGGGAAGCGATATATAATTGATGAAATGACGATGTGCTACAGCCCCAGCCCCAGCCAGAAGACATCTGTTCTGCACGTAGACTCGCTCAGGTGCTGTCACGCTGCATTTACCGCAGCGTATCAGAGCCTGACTGCATACGCTAACGTCGGGCCAGCCCAGATCTGTAATATCGTACGGCTCGGGGCATCGGGAGCTAGCAAGATATTGCTGTAGGTATTTCTGCCTCTCTGCTGCGACTGTCCTGCCTTCTCTGCCCTGCATTTCAGGCTTATTTCCACAAATTGCCTTCAGCTTCCTTCCCATCATCCCTCGGTGCCAGCGGCGCCGAGCCTGCAACCCAAGCTGCCGGGGTTTTGGAGTGACGGCACCGCTGCGCCCTTCCCTCGCTGCGCCCTTCCCTCGCTGCGCCCTTCCAGCAGCACCCCCCGCACCCGCAGCTCACAGCCCCTCTCAGGCAAGTTGCCTACTAACAGGCTGCCTTTTCCTCAGCAGTTCTGACTTTTTAAAGACGAGGGCCAAACGGAAGGCAGGTACGACACCTCGGAAGCAGAGGAACCATCTCCGAGTGATGTGAAGAGCAGAGCAAATATCAATCCCCGCCTTTGTCACGGGGAACTGCGAGCCACGGAAGGAGGGGGCAGCATTTCATAACAGCCTGCCGCATTAGAAAACAAAGAATGATAAAGAATCTTTTAGTCACCTCTTAATTACATATKCCAGGTACGTTAAGAAAGGAGAAACGCATCTCAGGTCACTGCCTGTCACCGTGACAAAAGCCCACRATGAGTTCTGTATTCAAAATATTTGCACTAATTATCAGCACAGATCCCCTTTGAAAGCGCTCGGAGAGAAGGATGGTGTTTCACCCGAGGGAATCAGCTCGCAGCCCGCACTGGTTTCACTGCACTACAGATAAATATACTTGTGCGCGTGTATATTTTTACCAACGTGCCCGCGTACGTATCCATGGAGAAAAACCTATAAATGCCTAACACTCATCTTGTGGGGCTGGAGAGCGGGAGCAGCAGAAGAGGGGCTCTCTTCCTCTCTCCTGCAGATGCCGGCAACGATACAGGCTGAGACACGACGGCCTCCGCTGGATTTCCAAATGTGGCAGTGGGTACTCTCACCCCAGGGCAACCGCTGCAGCCACGGCTTGGTCAAATGGAAAACAACCCTCTGCCGACGCAACCGCCCAGGGAAGGAGAGAAACGCCTTGAATGCAAATGGCGACTGACCTTTAATTAGTGCATAAGTAGGCGCAAGGGGAAAAAAAACCACCAGAACTTCCCTAGGCACCTTCCCTTTCTCAAGAGCAGCAGGAATCACAGCRTCCCCATGTCAGTGACTCTGACTAATAATTCAGACAGCAGCTCCCACAAAACACCCTCTCCGTCTCTGCCTGCGCTGCCGCTGAGCCCACCTCCCAGGAAGGCCAAAAGGAGGGCGAGGGATGGGCAATCACAGGTCCCAGGCTCCCACCACAGGTGCTTGCAGGATCTTATTGTAAGCGAGGCAAGAGAAGGGCCAAAGACGTTCGGTGCGTGCTGCTTGCCCCCCAGCTCGCTCCTGCCACCCGGCAGGACACAGAGCGGAACTCCTGCCTGTGGATATCCTCCTCGTTTGATGCAAACTAACCCATGCCAAAAGCCAAGCAGAGCAGTCCCTGAGAGCCCTGGTGCTGCTTGGGGCCACCGAGAYGAAGGCACGCAGGCCCACGCCTCTGGGTCGCATCTTGGTGTCAGACTCGGGGGTCTCCACGTTATTTCCTCTATTTGTTGCTAGCCAGTAACCCACGTAGCCTTCCTGATGCGCTGAATCTAACCTGTCCATATGCTACGGAGCAACCCCTTTTCCTCAGCAAGCATTTAATCTGACTGGACAGGAGCAAAACCATGTAGATATAAATGGGGCAAGGAGAAAATAGCGTGCTTCAGGATCCTCAGGAAAGCATACGGGAACAGGAGACTTATTAATAAATTCTTCTTTGTTCTGTATTGTCTGTGATAAATAGCTGCACTCAGCATCAATAACTGCAAACATCTTTGGGAAAAAGAGACATGCAGAAACCCATCATGCTGCTGAAAGCAGAGAATGGATTCAATTTCAGTTTTGAAGGCAAATTTCACAGTCCTAAACAAAATTATCTGAGGGGGCTGCTGTGGCCACACATGCAATAAATGTAAGGCTATGGCTGCTAAACCAGGAGAACGTCTCCCAGGAGTTGTAATATCTTAAGCTAAAGCACAAGAAAGAATATCCCCATTCAGGATGATGCCTTTGGAAAAATAACATTTATGTTTCCAAATAAAAAATGTTTTTATTAAGGGAACACAACGCTTCTGGAATGTTATGGCCCTAGAGATTACTCAAACTCCCACCCCTTTGCTGGCATCCGAAAGTAAATTTCCGTGAGATTTTAAACACTGCTGAGACCTCAATAATTTGGGGGTAGGAGGGAAAAGAGAGCAGCAGCAAGAGATGTTCCTAATGGCGAAGACRTGAAAAAACGCAGCTTTAGTTTTTGATGATTGCATTAGATTTTTTATCACAGAGATGAAAAATGAGCAGCTAMCACCTCCTAATTCACTGCCTGGGGACTGGATTCCTCTCCGCTGCCATATGAGGAGAGGCACTGAAAGCAGCACTGTGCGGGAAACAAGTTATATTTAAGAAGAGCCCACTCTATTGTGGAAAAATAGTAAGCTAGTGCAAAGCGCGTGAACCGAGGACACGAGAAAGCCCAGTCCTGTACTTAGGACGTGAAGCAAACTCTAGGTTTCCAGGTGAATGGCTTTAAAGGCAATAAAAAGAAAGATGAGAAAGGGCAGAAACTGGAAACCACGTCACCTAGCATTGCCCGGGCTCGCTCAGCAGCCCAGCTGGCATCCCCCAGCAGCTGGGGGGAAGGCAGGAGGCACAGGGTCACGGCGCACGGAAGGGAGCCGCCCGTTCTGCAGGGAGGGCTGGAGACACAGCGCAATTAGGCTCCGCGGGGTCGCAAACAACAACCTAACCCGCCCGCCTCAGTCAGGGCAGGATCTATTGCAAACGCCGAAGTGCCACTACCCAGCCACGAGCCCCGTGGGCCGCTCAGCACCGCGGACAGCGCCCCAGCCCCGCGGGGCCGCTCAGCACCGCGGACAGCGCCCCGGGCCCCGCGGGGCCGCTCAGCACCGCGGACAGCGCCCCGGGCCCCGCGGGGCCGCTCAGCACCGCGGACAGCGCCCCGCGCCCCGCTCAGCACCGCGGACAGCGCCCGCGGGGACCCCATCCGCTCCACATCCCTTTGAAGATGTGGGTTTGGCTTATTTACTTACTGATACATATGGGGGAAAGGAACGGGTATTTGATGCCCAAGATACTAAAGAGGTTTTCTGTACTCTGGGGGCTCTGARCGTGCCAACGCGGCAAAGGAAGAAYTCAGCTTCTCATCTCTTCTTCCCTGCAAAAACCTTTCAGCTGCCAGCATGTGTTTCCACCTACAGACCTAGTGACTTCCCTGGGAAGCTCCGAGGAGTAGGAAGTGCCACCCAAGACGGTCTGAAGAAGCAGTACAACGACCCAGCACATGCACCACGGATGTGAGGAGATACGATCGGTACAGTTTTCATTTTCCCGAACAGTTTCTCCCCTGAGATGTCACCTAGATATACGCAAAAGCACACCAATGGCCGCAAGCCCTAGGTACCTGCAGGTACAGAAGAGCTTTTCTCCTGCCACTTGGCTGTAGGGCAGGATGAGTTTGTGTGTGCACCTGGGATTATTGGCCAAATCCCACCATAGCAGCTCTCTTCCAACAACATTAAGAGCTCAGCACTGCTGCTAATGCTCCCTTTGGGCAACGCGAGCAAGTTTCAGATGGTTGTCACAAAAGTGAACRTGTCTTGCTGGAGTTTAACCTGACTGAGAGGCACAAGTGCTAAAGGAAGCTATTTGCACAGCAGCCTTGCAACAGGGCATCCCCCTTTTCTTTCTTGTTAATCSTCTGCCCTGTAACCACTTTTTTCTCATGCTTTAACTTGGAGCACCATGAGTTTGAAAGGATAAGGTGCATTAAGAGTTTCAATGCTGAGGAAGATATCAGCCTGACATTTTAATAACACTAATGCTCTGGAATTTGTAGAATTATCACTGTAATGCATATCTCAACACCAGTCCCTCCACTGTGATTAGTACAAGCTCTATACCACATTAAACACCATGGGCTTTCGTGTTGCTTAGGGTAAAGAAATCAGCCCCTTCCTCGGTGCCTGAGACAGACACTGATTTTCCAATGCCATGTACAGAGGCATCCTAGGGATTACCACCTTCTCCCCATCAGGTCGTAGATGACTGTTCCTCACCCTCTCCCTCCTGAAGATCTCAGCTGCAGTGACAACTAAAGCAATGGTGTGAAGATATGAAGGCTGTTTCTAACAGGCTTTTTTGTCTCAGCACAAAACCAAGCACTCTTGAATGCCAGTTTCCTAGTCCGCATCTTGCAGAATCATTCCCTGTAAGATTGCTTATACATCTTACAGTTCAGTTTAATGTTACTCAAATTACTCAGTCCTTTGCCTGTGTCAAGCCTGAAATTCATCCTAAACCAGTGCATGTAAATCGGCAAGGATGGGACGCAGTTTAGATGATGCAGTAAGGGACAGACGAATAGGAGGGACTCTCCTAGAAACAAAGAGGACCATTCCTGTCCACAGAAACAGGGTGGAGAGAGATGGATGTCAACGAGCTCTACTGTGACGGCCACTCGAGCACCCCCCACGGCTGCACGACCGGCCCCGGTTAGCTGCAAGCCCTGACAGCCGGGATGGCCACAGGAAATTTTGAGAGCTCGGGAATGGCAGTAGCTGCCCCATCCCTGCGTGTAGGGGAGCTACGCGAGCCGGCAGCACCCACAGCTTCACCTTCCCCCTGCCCCGCTCTCACACCTTGTGTCCAGCCAGAGGAGCCATTAAAACCATATAAATACAGAGGCAGAGACAAGCAGCGGAGGGAAACACCCRGGTTCAGTACTGAAACATGCCCCATCTGCCTCTTCTGGTGTCTCTGCTCCCAGCACCAGCAAAGCTCTGGCCACAAAACACCCGCTCAAGCCCCTGGTTCTGCTTCTTCAGAGGAAACTAAGTCCTTGCACTTTCTGCCTCCCCTTCTTTTATGTCTGAGTAAAAAAAAAAAAAAACTGAAGGAGCTAAGCGCATCAATCAAATTCGATGTAAAAATGTAGATGTATTAAAGAGCTATAAGCCCACAAATCTGTAAAAAATACAGCTAAAATGCAGCTAAAGCCAAGGCATTTTGGAAAGTTGAGACCTAGTGATGGGAGGGAAGAAACTGCTTCCTTTTCTGTCCTTGAAACACACACACACTGCTCTGCAAAGCCTAATGGCAACAGGCACCAGGGTACTTTTTTGGCTTCCAAACCCCTCTCCTGTGCATGTAGCCCACACACTGTGACTGGGCTTAATGAGCAAGAATTTGAAAGCAGAGTTAGACAGAGGCTAAAAATGAGCTTAAGTTTCGCTTGCAAAGTCAAATGCAAAAGTAACTAAGTGGCAGGAAGCCCGAAGAGTAAATGAGACTGTAACATCTTGTGTCTAATGAGTGACACTAGGTAATGCTGGCAAATTGCTCACCTAGAGACAGCATCACTGAATTTCTGATGGATGAACAAGCCTTTTTTTTCCCCTCATCAGCACACATCACAGTGAATGATAGAGCATGTTTTTCTGATGGTGCTGGAGATTGTCACAATCGTTTGCTAAATCCAGTTCTGCTAGTAATATTTTGGTAAAAAAAMCAAGTAGCACTAAGTCAAATCCTCAGCTGACATAAGCTGGAAAAGCTCCCCAAGGGTCAGCTAAAACCAGCCGCGTGCCTCTCACCCTTGGCTTCTCGCAGACATGATCCTGACTAGAAATAATCAATGCGTGCAAGACAGGGAGACRGCCTGTTTGGTACGATGCTAATGGGCAATACTAAAAGCACTGAAGTAGCTTAGAGAGCGAGATGGTTTAGTACATGAGAACAAGCAGGTCATGGCTCATCCGCAGCCAGAGTTACGTAAAAAGCCACAACGTTTTGTGGGCGCTTCACCCCAAAGCAGAGCGTGCGTGTGATGGGCCCCGAAAGCGCCATCACATCCAATGCCGGCGGCTGCCCCTGCCCGGGCGCCGCTGCCGGTCTGGCACAGGCCAGGCAGCGAGCGCTGCCCGTCACGTGGGGAAGCCTCACGGCTGAGCTGCGATGCGTAAAAGGATTTACAGATGTAAAGCCACATCTCGATAACGCTTGGAACAAATCCCTGACATTCTTCACACAGCTCTGCACTAACAGGTTAGGCTCTAGCAGAGTGGAAACGGCAGCTCCCCGCTACCTCCACGTCTCCATTCCCGTTAACCATTTGAAGCCTTCTCCCCTCTGAAGCAAGGTGGAGCTGGATCGGCGGAGGCAGGACTCTCCGCGCTRACAATTATTCTCCGTTCAGGACTAGCCATTTGCATGCAGTTCATTTGTGATGCAGAAAAGCTTGAACCTGTCATTACTGCTTGGCATCAGTACAGCACTGTGAAAAGACACCGCTCGGAACATGCGCACAGCGCTGCACCCTATTTTCTTTAATCTAGGCTAAAATGACAATGAGAGAAAGCAGGAGGGAGGGAGGGAGAAGGAAATGGGGAAAGCATCTTCTCCATAAACAAGAGTTTGATTCTCTGACAAGCCAGGCACAAGCATTCTGCTCAGGGCTGCAAAGGTTTGTACAGGGATGATCRGGGGGCAGGCTGAAAGTGAGGCGTTTTTGCAGCGTGTATGGGCAGCGTGTGCAGATGACATTGGTCTGGTCCCCTCTGCACAGCTGAAATTCGCTCAACAGAATTATCCCCTGGAAGGGCTCCAGGAGCCACCATTTTGCTGTACGCGCGCAGTCCAGCCAAGCAGGAGATGCCCAGAGGTCCTCCTCCTCCCCGACACGGGCACACACCCAGCACCTCCTCCCTCCCGTCCTCCCCAAGCACGGTGAGATGGGGATGGCAGTAAAGCCAGGGGAGCAGATGGAAAGCAAAAGCCCCGTGAAAGCTCCGCTCCCCACGGCTATTTTTTGCCTCCTCCCAACGAGCAGGGATCACAAATGCCTCCTCTCCAAGGCSAGGCTGATGTAGTGTGCGGGGAGGCGGCAGTGCCTCCTTTGCCGAGGGGAGGGCTGCTGGGGAGCATGGCTGGGCATATGGATGACACCCTCGAGAGGGCCTGGGGGGCAGTGGGGGACGCTGCCCAGCAGCTCCAGCTCCCAACCCCTCTCTGAGCAAACACTCTCAGCACCCAGGCACCCCCCACATATGCTGGTGATATCGGTGGCCGTCTGCATTTCRGAACGGGCCAGCACCCAGCCTCTCCAACACCCCTTGCCTCTCCCTGCGTCCAGCGCCCAACGCTAGGCATGAAAGCACAAGAAATCCCAGCGTGGGCAGATGTGGACTAACCCGAACGGTCAAAGATCAGCTCAAGCCCTGCCTGCAGCAAGGGCTTGAAGAGCTCTGTCAGAACATACGTCAGTAACTACTCTCACTCTGCAGCATCTCCTGTCATGTCAACATCCAGTTGCTTTTGGCTAATAACTTGACCTCCGTGACTGCTTCTGGCAAGGTACTCCAGATCCCGACCACGAGCGGTGTGGAAAAGCACTTCCCAGCGCCAGTGCCGACCTGGAAAGCCTTTGGTCTGTGCCGAGCACCATGCTGGCTCACCGAAGGCGGCAGGAGCCCGGACGCGGCAGCACAGACCTCGCTGTCACCGTGCCTGCGGGCCAGCCGCCTCCAGCCCAGCCCACTTCGGGAAGAGGCAGCACTGTGACGCACAGGTGATTTAGGAGCCCAGATCCCATTATGATTCACTGCCAGCAGGGAATCTAACTCCCTTGTTACCTTTCAAATGAGCAGAGCTACACATGAATATTAAACACCACCTCGTTCTAGTCCCAGGGAAAAAAAGCCAGTCTTTGAGAAGGCCTCATTAAGATGCACTGGACGCCTTGCACAGGGAGCCCAAGAGCCAATTAAGCAGGACTGTAACAATCCTAAAACGAAGCTGCGTGCCTAGTTCGGCTCCAAGCCGTCGGTAGAGCTGGCGTGGGCGTGCTCCCCACGGTGCCCGAGCGCCGGCTGCTCCCAGACCCTCTCCCCAGCCATCCCAGCTCCCGTGGCTCCCGGTGCCATGCTACGATGCAACACACCATTGCCACTACCAGAGCAAGGGGCTCCCCGGACAGGAGCAGCTTGACACCTCCCTGACAGGGACGGGTCTCCTCTCAAACCCGTCCCCCTCCCCGCCAGCCCCTCGCCTCCCCGCCCCGCTTCCAGCAGGGAAAAGGAAAGGACCTTCAACAAAGTTTATTTGCTGACTTTCAAACACCATTATTTCCATACTGGATCGCAGGTAATATGACCAGACAAGCCCGACGCGTCTCCCGACTTTGGAAGGACTCTCTTCTCATCCTGCGGCTCAGCCTCATCCTACCCGTCGCTATCTGCTCCCTCCCCGCCAATGCCAGCAGCGCCCGCTTCAAAATCAATTTCTATATTTCAGATACAAAGGTTGTTTTGCTTGAAAAATGAAGCTGCCCTTCACAGAGGTAATAGAGAGATCAATACTAGTGACATCAAGTTTCCCAGTGAAAACAGGGAACTGCCTGCATCTTCATCCTCCTGATCCACCCAACGGTGCCTGTGGCCAGGACCCAGGCAGGCGCTCGGCCGGAGAGCCCCGGCCCCCACAGGACCGGCTCTGCACGGTGCCCTCTCCCTGCCAGCGACAGGAGGGGTGGTGGGAAATGGAAGAGAAAATTGTGGATATAATTTATAATGCCTCGTTAATCTGACAAATGCCGCTTCATGCGTGCTCTCCGTCAGCCCGTCACTGTCCCAGAAGCCAGTATATCACCAGCTACTTCAGATGGAAAATCTACCTGCAAAATCCTGCTGTTTAAAGGATGGATTAATTGCCACTGATTCTCACGGCGGCTGCTCAAGCGCCCCGGCCGGCGGCCGCCGTTCCTGCCCCGGTCGGCTGGGACCACTGCGCGGGGGAGAGCGATTCCAGCGACGGATGCAAATAGAGACGGAGAAGGCAAATATCACAAATAGCTTTCAGAGAAAGCATTTGACCAGCTGTAATAGCTTCTTACCAAGGCTTTTGTATAGAAGCAATCCCAGAGGAAATACTTCTTCACCAAAATGAAGCTTTTGCGGAAATTTCTCATTTCAGTCACGAACTGAATTCAATTTTGTCTTCATCTGAGAGAAAGTTTCCTTTCTCCCCATCTCTTCTCCTTCCTATAGACCATTTGTTTCTCTACTGGAAAAGCAGCAAGATGGAAAGGGAAAAAGACACCTTCTAATCTGGGCCAGAAGGAACCGGGAGCGGGCAGATCCTGCCCAGCACACCCCTCCAGCTCCCTCTCTTCCCCGAGGGGATTCAGTTAGCTCTCGCCCGAGCAGTATTTCAGGCAGAGCCAACGCAAGAGGCAGCAGGCACCTGGGAAGGGAAACAGCCAATCCTTCCGAAGTCGGGTGGCTTCAACTGAAATCCTACCGCGCTCGACTGAGTTTGTCCCCACGCTAACTGGCACCCAGGATTTTAATCCCATAAGGAAAACAAGAGGAGGAGGTTGGAGAAGATGCATGTGCATAAGGCAGCATTAGCACAACTCCACTCGCTGTGCATTAAATAACTCTTCCAGGGCACGAGTTAAATGGCAGCACAGAGCAATCAGGGGACAATAAATACCTGGTTATAAATCCTGGCACTAGACTGTAAGATTATAACCATCATCCCTGGCTGGCTGCAACTGCCCTCCCGCCCAGGGAGCGGGAGGCTGCGGGGCAAGCCCAGGAGGGAGGAACGTCTGCTCGGGCCCTCTCCCTCCACCAACAGCCTTCCAGCCCCGCTCATTTGCCCCGGAGACCTCTGTTCATTTCGTGCCCCACTTCAGGAACTCCCCAACGTCAGCGGGTGCTCCYCGGGGTGCTTTCAGCACAAACAGGGAGCGAGGTTCCCGCTTGGGTCCATGGCAAAGCGCCGGAGGCCACTTCCCAAACCACAGAGCATCTCTCGGTGTCCCGCTGGCCACAGCCTTCCACTCACACCCCCACACAAAAACCGAGCCCGGGGCGTGAACGCTCTCCTGAGCTAAGGAGACAACGCATTTCCAAAGGGCTTTCAGGAGAGCGGAGAAGAGAGGGAGGAATGCAAGGTGTCACCGATTTACCTTGTTGCATTTCAGCTCTGCCTGCTCGAGCTGTTATTTCCTGCAAATATATTGCACTGTGGGACGCCTGCGATATTTTATAAAGTTAATAACTTTTTTTTAATTGGATGAGTTTATAGAATCGTGTGAGCAATTAACAATAATTACGTTTAAGACACTTAAATTCCAGGATGCACCACAAACACTGGAATATTAAGCTATAAAAACCCTCGATTGTACATTCAAATTACATTAAGGGTCTGTTGGAAGGAATACGCTCTCGGTTTCAAGAGCCCCGCTCTGTTCTGTTTATACAATGAGGTTACATCAGACGTTAAGGTATTGCAGCAGCCGCCCCGTCCCCGTTCAGCGCTCGGGCACCGCACAGACGCCTGGCCGAGCTGGGCTTGGCTAACCCTGCCCCGCAGCCCCGAGGGAGGCGGCCCAGCCTCTCTGGGCACGCGTGCGACGGCAGCACACCGGCCGCGAGGGCCGGGAACCGGGGAAGCATCGCATCGGGTTTCACTGCGGCCGCAGCCGCCGCAGCACCGGTGCCGTTCCTGGGAAGGGAGTTGGGCCAGTGCTTATTTCATTTTAATCACCAGGTGCCAAACTAAATTATTGATGTAGGTTCTCAGTGGCAGGTAAGGCATTTTATCACTGCATCTTTAATAATGCAAGAGTCATGATCCTTCACGCTAAAATGTCAAGTAATTCTCAGGTTACCCTCGCCACACGGAAACTTCTTCCCCGTCCTACCCTTCGTTGTCAGCACCGAGGGCTCACCACCAGCACCCATCTGCTCTGCGGCAGACGGTGCCGGCAGCACCCCTGAGCACGGTCACACTGCCTTCCCCACGGGACCCATCCGGCCCCCATGCGGCACCCGGGCCAGGAGCCTGGCCGGCAAGTGTTAGAGCAGCAAAGCAATCAGAGGAAAACGAAGGGATAACCGGAGCTTGTGGGTACCTTTGAGAACTAACCCAAACGCCCCCCTCGCGCACATCCCCGCTGGTGCGCTGCTGCCTGTCCGTCTCGGGCTTCAGCCGTGCCAAAACATCCTCAACGGGACCGGAGCTACCAAAYGCTTCCTTTGGGTGGTGAGCTGCCGTTCGCCGCTTCCACGTGGGGAAACACAAACGGACGTTTCCGTCACCACCGCAAGTCTGCGTGACACTTACGCCGTCATTCCCGCGTTGGGCGTTTTCATCACAGAGCCCCGTTTCAGAAGCAATTGCAGGAGGCAAATACCCGCCGAGGAGCGCGGGGGCACATCACGCAGCACTGCGCCCGCGCACCCTGCCGCAAGGAGCTGCMGTGCCCGCAGCCGCGCGCCCGCCGCTCTGCCCCTGCCCCCGGCCCCCCCTCCAGACCACGTGCAGCTGAAGAGCAAGCAGCGCGYGAGCCAGGCTGCGGATGCACATCGCCACGCCGAAGAAAGCCCTCCCGCAAGCCCCCGGGGGCGCTGGCAGGGGCTGCGCGCTGCACTTCGCTCCCTGTGCAGCATGCTGGAAACGCTGCTTACAGACCCATTTTGTACGCCCCGGCCACAGAAAAGGRCAGTTTTAGAGCCACGAAGGCTTCAGGCTGAGGAACAATAGCAGGCTAATGGCTCCATTTTGAGGCGTGCAGGCGCAGCTGGCGTGCGCCTCCGGGAGGGAAAGGGCCTCTCCGGAGCCGGCACGGGCTGCACGGGGGAGCTCCGGGGAAAGCAGGCCGTGCTCGTTCAGAGTAACGGCGGAGATCTGAACATCCCCCGGACCCCAGAGGGAGACGAGCGCTATTTGGCAGGGGGGCTSGGGAGCCACAAGCCCCGGGATGGGAAAGCCCACCCGAGACAGGCTCTGCTACGGCTGAGGGGGRCGAGTCCCCACGAAGCAGCAGAGCCAGTGGCCGAGCCCGGGTGACGCAAAGCAACGGGGAATGCGAAAGCCAGCCTTCCCCAGCGCCAGGGACGAAGGAGCGCTGCCGGCGGGCCGGGCACCGGCCGGGCTGAGCGGAGGTGGCCGGCACCCTGCTCTGCCTCCGGACCCTCGCTGCACCCCGCGYGGGGTTTGCTCCAGCCTTTGTATTCCAGCGGCGCAGCCTGACGTTTATAGGGGGAAGTTTTATTCCTGCTGTAAATAACCTCTAATAGCGTAGGTCATTACACTAATTACAGAAGATAATTAATTTTCTGATTCTTGTTAGACCGCTGCATATTCCAAGAAGAGCGCAGTTCATTATTTTCCCGTGCAATTATGACCTCCCTTCTTCTTCTCCTGCCAGCCCCGCCTTCAGGATTTTAACACTTTGTCAAGTTGTTTATCATGCAGCCGTCGAGCTGTTGTGAAGATGAGGAGGCGCAGGGGCTCCTCTCTTCCTCCCACCCCCTTTACGCAGACCACGAGAGCCCTGCGCTGCAGAAGCCACCCCTCTGCCTCGCGCAGGCTCTTCCGGACACTCTTTCGCCACGACGTGCTTGGTTTCCAGCAGGACCGCACGCCCCTCCTTACGGCTCCAGCCACACRCTGGGTGCCAAGCAGAATCACCAGCGCCTGGGCACCCAGAGCACAGGGAGCACCCTCTGGGGCTACAACACGTCTCCCAGAGCCACGTCCCAGGCACGGCCCCGTCAACGGTTGGAAAGGTCTCTGTTCAGTCGCGCAGAAAACGTCCCCTCCAAGAGTCCGACCTGCTGGTGACTCTTAATATGCAGCAGATTGATGATGGTTCTCTCGACGCAACGCTCGTTACCAAACCCAGCCTGTGAGCAAGAACATCTGCAGGATCTTATCCCGCCATGGGGCTGAGCGTAAGGCATCTACCACCTCTCACGCGCAGATGCTGGAATAAAGACAACCTGGCACCCGGCAGCTCTGACAACTTCATTGTCCTCGCCCTGGCCAGGACCACAAAGCACTGCAGTAAAACACTCTGCAGCGCGAGGGCTGCAGTACAGCGCTCGCTCTGCTCACCCCGGGAGCCGTGCCCCTGCCTCTCAGCCGGCAGCGGGGCTGCAGGACACACCAGAGGCACGCGGGCGAGAGAAATGCCGAGGGAACAGCAGCGCCGCGGGCTCTGCGGGGCGGCTCAGAAACGCCAAGCCGCAGCACCGGCACGGCCGAGGCGCAGCTGGGCGGCAGCGGGCAGCTCCCAAGCYGCTTCTCGCCTGTTACAGGGGGGCGAAGCGTTCACCTTTTCTCCTTGGCCAAACACCTATGGAGAGACAGCTCTGGCTGGAAGACCGTGCCAGATCCTGGCCGCTCGGGGCTGGAGACCACCTGGCTCTCCAGCCAYGCTGTAAATCTGGGTATCAGACGGGTTTTAGTGATAATCAATTGTAATAACGAACACGTACCCCTTGACCAGATAAGTGGAATGTTATGCTTTAAGGCCAGCTGCAATTAGCAGGGGCAGACRGATGGGGGCTAAGGCAGCAGTAAGGGCGTTTTCCCATCCCGCAAGCCAGCGCTTGGTGCTGGGCACCCACGACCACCTTTCCACTTGCCCCCGATAGACTCTTCATTGAAAACCCAGGGACGGTGTRACCCGGCTCACCCCTCCGCCCTACCAGGGAAGCGCATTTAAAGCCAACAGAAGAGGGAGGCTGCTTTCGCCCAGTGCGCAGGGGACCCGTGGAACTCGCTGCGGCAGGACGCTCGCCAGGTCCGAGAGCGCAGCCGTGCGTCAGAGAGGCCTGGGCACGGCAGCTGATAACGCACGCACCTGCCCTTATAGCAGAGAGAATGAATTTTTAAAAGGCACGTAAACCTCTGATGCTTCAAGGCATCAGCTGAGCGCTAAGGAGGATTAGGAGGAAGTATCTCCTGTGGAAAGCTTATTCCACATGAATTCCACTGAAGGGATCCTTTCATCTCTCCCTGGAGCATCTCTTCCCCTGGCCTGATGTGCCTTGGCACTTGCCGAGCTCCCGTAATAGATTTGCAGGCGGCGATCTGCCCGCAAAGGTTGACAGCTGTCTCCCTTACGATGCCGCCTCCTGACTGACGGCGATCTGACAGGCGGCGTGATGGCGGGACAGCTAGCCGACCCCGGGACGCACAGCCACAGCGCCCGGCTTCGGGCAGGCGAGACGGCAACGCGCTTTGCTCCCAGGCCGGGCGGCACGAAGGGGCCGTGAGCTGCACAGTCAGCATTTGCAGTTCAACGCGAAGCTGCCGACGCAGCCCAGGGACCGGGGCTCCCACGGGGCTCCCCCCTTCCCCGCCACCCGCTTAGAAAGCGCGGCCGCAGAGCGTGCCATGCCTCGGAGCTGGCAACGGCCCCGGGGAATGAAAACCGGTCACGGGCATCCCCCCAGCAGCCTCTTCTGCCCGGCACCTCTCAGAGCACCGCTGCTCCTGCAGGAAAGCGTCAGCCCGCACCCCGGAGTCAGCGGAAGGGAAAGGGTTAAAATGAATGCCATCTCCCCTCTCCTTTGCCTCGGAAAGGAGAGGCACTGAGTGCATTAAAAACTGGGTTAAAAATGGCTCTGCTCTACCTATCTTATCTTCTTTGTACTAAAAGCCCTCAAAGAGCGGCAGGTTTTCACGCAGAATTTTCCCGCCTAATCCCCTTTTGTTAGCTCTGATACTGGCATTGCAATACAAACCTCGTCCAGGCGATTTAGGAGGGATTACACGCCCTCAATCCTACAGCATGTGGGAGAAAAATGTTTCCTCAAATCAAATTTTACACAAACTGGTATTTGAAAATAATCAAAGCGCAAATCCCTGCTGCGGGGATTTCTGGAGGGAGGCGGGCGGGGGGCAGGAAGCGGCAGGAGCTGGCGCACCCAGCCCAGCGCCGCCGCGCCCCAGCACCCTGCCTGCCGGCCCCGCCACGYGCCCTCAAGCCCACACCGAAGCGAACTCAGAGCGCGCCAAAAAATAACCCCCGCCGCGGCCCCCGACTGGGGTCCCGTGGCCGGGGGACGGGAGGAGGTGTGCAGAGACACGAGCAAAGCGGGGGCCGGGGGGAGCTGCTCCCCACCCCCTGCCCGTGCCGTGCCGGCTGCGAGCTGCAACGGGGCACGGAAAACCAGCGTTGCTAAAGCCAGTCAATAACTCTGCCTTTTACACGGCCAAACGCGCTCTACGGGGCTCTGCACGCGCGTTTTTGGCTCAGCTTTCCCGATGAAATATTGCTGGTGCCGCTCCTGTAATATATATGTCACAGATGCAACCTCATTTTATTGATCTCTCCTAGCTGCCGGGATATCCATAGTGGAATTAATACGTCTGTATCGCCGCAAAAAAAAAAAAGGTAAAGCCCATCTGACAGTTTCAATTAAGGAAGCGTGAAAAGCGATTTGCGTAAGAGACTCGGGCTTCGCGGGGGAGAGGAGGGCAGCCCGCAGGCAGCGCGTCTGTACGCTCGCATCTGGGTAACTGAAGTGATCTCCTACAGGAAGCGATGGAGGCCAGACCGAAGCCGGGGCCGCGGCCGTCTCCGGCTGACGAGCCCCCCAGCCTGCCTCGCGCCAGCTGCCGCGGCGAGCATCCGACCCGACAGCGGGGCCAGCGCCCCGCGCCCGCCCGGGGAGCAGCGCGGCGAGGGGGCAGAGCAAAGCGCCCGGGGAGACGCCGGCAGAGCTCCCCGGGGTCCCGGCCGGAATTTGCAGGGGTCCATCCTGCACAACCAAACTCCTTCCCTCCGCTGCACGGGAGCCCTCAAACGGCCCGAGCGTCACAGCGGGCAGCCCCTCCGCCGGGCACCGGGAAAAGCCCGGCACAGCGCGGGGGGACGCCTGGGCAGACACAGCTCACCCCTCCCCAGGGGCCCAGAGGGGGTCCGCGTTTCGGGAAGGGGCAGCGGGAGGCCCCAGGAGCATGGCACCTGTCAAGCAAAATTATAACCACATCCGTCCGCTCCTGCCAGGCCCGCGGAGAGCTGTGAAATATTCATGCTTTCTGCCACTCGCAGGAAAAGGCCCGCTCGGTGCTTCCCCCCCTCTCCCCTCCGCTTTGGAGCAGAATCAGGGAGGTAAGGAGGGAGGGAGCGCTGCCGCCTCCCTGCCCTTCACATCCCACCGAGGAGCCAGAGGCACCAGCATCTTGGTCCGCAGACTCCCAAGCACCCAAGAATGGACGTGCCCGCGGAGGCTCACCGCCCGCCCCAGGTTTGTTCGGCCAGACGGCTCCGCGCCTGCCGCTGCCCGGCTCCGGGGCAGGGCAGGAGCCCCAGTGGAGCGGGGCTTTTGGGGCGTCCCTGCCATACACAGTCCCATCCCAACCTGGATCCCCTGTGTCTGTGGATGCGGAGGCGCCGCATCGTCTCGTTTCTATCCCCTTCCCCTTGATTTGGGGCAATGCTCTCAACTCCGCCATAAAATGATAAGTCACGTGTCCAGATAATTCAATTAGGATCTTGTTTGCAACACCTACAGATAAAGCCCACCCAACCCCGGGTCTGGCCAGCTGTCTGAACATTTGGCTTATTCCCAGCAGGACGCACAACGACACAAGAGTGCTTAAAAGCACTCATCTACGAGAGAAGTAAAGCCCCTTCCTAATCCACTCCCCCACCGAACACTGGGCTGCTGGGTGGTCCGCAAAGCCCCTCGCCCTCAGAAGAGGGGAGGACAGCCTGCTCCCTGCCCGAGAAGGAGGAAGAGGAGGAGGAGGAGGAGCGACGGGAGCTGCCGGGAGTGCCTCTGGCCAGCCGGGCGCCTTTGAAACCCGCGGTTCCTCCCAACTACTCCGAGCACCCTTCGCCTCCAGCCACCTCCCGCTCGGCAGCACCTCCGGCGTCTCTGGCAGGCCGGACGCTGCTCAGTGCATCGCAAAGTGCCAAACCGGTCAGCCCCAGATGTCACGGGGCAGGACAACCAGCCCCGCTCAGCCCCCGGAAGCCGAGGTGGCACGACAGCCTTGCGGCAGGAGCTGCCCTGCGGTACCTGGGACTGTTCGTCGCTGCTGGTAGACGATGAGAAATAAAAACCCAGGTGGAGCTTGCTGGCTCTCTTCAGGAACAGCAAATAAAGTTCCCCCCGGTTTCCTCGGACTTCTGCAGACCGGCAGCGGGCTGCCCCACTTACCAGCAGCCCCCGCCTCGCACACTCGCTCCCAGTCATCCTGCTTTCACAGCACACGTGAGCCCGCGCTCACCCGCAGCTGGGGTCTCCGCCTCCAGCAACAGAGCATTACCGGTCACAACTACACAATATCTTTTTCCTGGGGGTAATTACTTTTAAGTGCATATACTCCAGTCGCACTCAGAGGCCCCACCCGGGACCAGGAGCCAACCACGCCGGGCGCGACGGAAGCCCCGTGTGCAGCCGCAGCCCTGCCCTGCCGTCCTCCTGCCCCAGGCAGAGACCGGGACTTGGAGCTACCGGTCGGCAGACCCGCACCTGCGCGGGCACAACGGACGCCCTCGCGTACACGCGCCTTTCGGGGGGGGTTGGGAGCTGGAAATTCAGGCGTGCAAGCGCCGGCTCTGCCAGCCGCCTTTCACACCAGCACTGCCACGGAAGAGCACCGCGCTCGCGGCACTGGGACGCCTTTTGCTTTCGCATCCCAAACAGGGCACACGCCTCATTCCTGCGGGCCAGCCTCTCCAACGCTCTCACTCATCAACACTTTTGGGCTGCGTTAAAGCAGAACAAAAAGCCCCAGAATCGAAGAGCGCCAGGCGTGGCCTCCTGCCCGCGCCAGCCCGGAGCAGCGGTGCCTGCTGCCCACGGCCGGCTCCGCACGTGGGCACTGCGATAGCCGGGGTCTCGCGCATGCCAGCTCGCGGAGGCAGCCTCGAGGCCTTGACTTCAACGCAAGCCACGGGCTCGCAAGCTCCCTCCTTCCTCAAACCCCACGACTGAAAAACAGCTTTATGGTTTTAACGCTTCCAGAGACTAAAGCCCATACCCCCCGCAGTCCGTGCCCACTCCCTGTGCCCAGGCACATCTCTCCCCAGGGAGCCCAGCCGCTCCAGCCCTCCCGGGGTGCTCCCCCGCGCCGCCCCAGCAGCCTCTCCAGCCCTCCGAGCCACTCCGCGACCACCGACGCAGCAGGCAGCTCTGCGGAGCAGGAGGGGACCTCCCCAAGGAAGGGGCTCAGGGCATCCGCACGCTCCCCGGGGCGCAGCCGGAACAGGCTGGATGGCACCGCCTGGGGAGCTCCGCAAAGCTCTCATCTCTGAAGGGGCAGAGAGACAGACCGCCTCCAGGCCTTCGGGGTTTGGCACTATTTATGGTAAAGGCTGACCTTGGCTCGACGCCAGCAGAAATGAGGATGCAGCAGCATCGAGGTGGAGCACGCAAACCCCAGGATGCGTGGAGAGGGGCATCAGCTAAAACACAAAAGCCCTCATCGCTCAAACGCTGCTCTCCCTGCAAAGGCACAAGGCGCAGCAGCTGGGGGTGCTGCCAAGGGGCGCCGGCAGAGCACCTCGGACCACCTCCGCCCGCCCTTCGTGCGCGGGCGGGCACAAGCGCAGCACTCGCCGCCCCGGGGTGCGGACTGCGCCGAGCAGGAGAGCGGGGCAGGCTCCGGGGCGGCAGCCCGGCGTTTGGCCCCCGAAGCCCCTCCTTCCCCCAGCTGCATCCCCTCGGGAGGAGACAGACCCCAGCCGAGCGCAGGCGATGGCTGCCCTCTGCACCTGGCCTTCCGCTCAGCGCCAGCCGCCAGGGCCTAACGGGGCCTTTTCTCTCTCCGATGCGGAAACCCCGCTTGCTCAAAGCCAAACCGAAACGGCCCCCGTGCCTCTGGAAGGCCGCTCCTGTCCATGGGGAAGCATCGCTGCCGGTTTCACAGCACTGCAAAGTACACAAGAAGAATCGATTTACTTAGTTTCAACGGTTTAATCTTCTCCTTCCCTCGCAGCAGGCCTGCCTTCCCTCAAGTCCCCCGTGTGAAGCTTTCCGTGTTGGACTCAAGAAAAAAAAAAAGGGGGGGGGGAAAGGTAAAACACAACGACAACAAAACAAAAAACCCCCACAACAAACTACATACCTTCTGGCAAAACCCAGAGCGCCACTTACACAACATCTTTACTCGCTCCATTATTTATAGCGCAACTGAAACATTTATTCCCCCACAGAACTACCCGGAGCACCGGTGTTTCGGTGAGCTGGAGCAAGCGCTGCTGCGAATCCCCAGCAGCAACCTCCGCCTGGCCCCCCGGCCCCCCGCGCCGGGGTGGACGCGGCTCCCCGCGGGCAGCCCCCAGGTGGGACCGACCCAGCCCGCGGGCACAGCCCAGCTCCGGGTGCYGCCGAGCCAGGGCGAGCCTGGACCGCCGCACATCCCGGTGCCCCGGGGCATCCGCTCAGACCCACAGCAGGCTCTGATGGGAATATGCCCGCAGCCAAACTGGACCTGGCTTCGTAGCACAGAGGCGACGAAGTAACACCACGAAAGTAACAGTGGAAATCCTCCTGGAAGAGACAACTCCACGATGAATCAATAAGCAGGGCAGTGAAATTGCTATTAATTATGCTTGCTGGGAACTCTG
Source organism: Phoebastria nigripes (assembly GCA_035582835.1). NCBI lineage: Eukaryota > Metazoa > Chordata > Aves > Procellariiformes > Diomedeidae > Phoebastria > Phoebastria nigripes. The sequence continues at coordinate 1,347,783 of JAYKAV010001077.1, forward strand.
TCCTGCCCCGGCCTGGCCCCTTTCTTCGAGCAAGGAGAAGAAACGCCAGCTGAATGAAACAAGTCTCATCCCCAGCACCGGGATGAAATCACAGTTTCAAAGCAGAAGGATCAGGTTCCAGAAGTTCACGTCCAAAACCAGCCGATCCCGGACCCTCCCCACTTGTATGGCCACGACTTGGAGTTGGTTCACAGGGACAGGAGGTCCCTCCCCCCCAAGACCTTTCCCCCTTGACAGCTCAACCCTTCCCAAAGACCACAAGCAAGCCGGTGCAGCCCGACCCCACCGCAGAGCGATCCCCAGCTCTGCTCCGACAGACGCAAAGCCCGTGCTACGCCCGAACCCGCACCGCAGGCACAGCTCTGCCCCGAAAGCCTCAAACCAAGGGCCGCAGCCAAACGGGTACCGCTCTTCCCCAGCCCCTCTCCCAGCTGCTTTGACGGGCGCATAAACAACTTCTGAGTGACGGGAAAGAGCAGCCGGCGGCTCCTCGGCACAGTCCAGTGGCACTGCCATGGTCTTGTCAATACAAACAGCTGGTTGCACCCCCAGCCCCACAAACATCTTTTCATGGCGAGTGATCTCGCAGCAGGACGAAGTAATTACTGATGGATTACGGGCGGGCTGTAGCCCGACCGTCTCAAAGCCACATAAGGCTAATCAATAGCAGTTCATCAATAGACCAATCAATCATCTCCGCTGGTAAATATATTTCAAGGAGGCCCAAATCCCATTACGCGTATCTTTAGTCAAAACCCAGCGCTGGGTCCCTGAACGCACAGCCGGATTAAGGACAGCGTAATCTGCTATTCGGAGCACACGGCACACAAGCCTCGTGCCAAAGCTCGCAGCTGGGGCCGCCCTGCGTGCGAGGAGAGAGAGACTTAAAAATGAAATTAAATTAATACAGGCCAGGAGCCAGCTCGGCACGGGCTCGGGGAGGGTGCTTTATGCGTGGAACGATGCACCTGCGAGAGCCGGCAGCTCTCTCCCCGAAGGACCCAGGGCTCTGCCACGGCACCAGGCAGGGTCGGAGCTACGTGCCCTCGAGGGAGAGTCCCCGCTCCGCTCCCGGGACGGGGGCAAAGGCATCCTCGCGCCCGGGAGCCGCACCGCCGGCACCCTCCTCCCTTCCAGGAGCCGGCGATGGCCAGCATCCCAGGACCAGCAGAACACGCGCCATGCTGGAGGTCTCCCCTCCTTTAATAGGATCTGTCGTCTGGCAATCTAATTTGATCGGGGGAAACTAATGAAAACAGGCCCCGGTCTGCAGCACGGATTAGCCCAATCAGCCCAGAGTGGCTACTTTATTGTTCAGCTCCCTGGCACCAGCTGTGCGTGTGTGCAATCAGCCCCTAATAGCCATTAGGCTGCATCCGCCCCAGCTGCCCCGCCGGCAGCCCTCCATTTGCAAAGCTCTTCCGCCACCCGGCAGTCTGGGGGCACCGGGCTCTGCCGTTTGCGGGCTTTTACGCTCGCGTGTAAATCAGATGCAAGATCGCGCAAGCAAGGAAGCGGTCTACACCAACACACGTTTTCATTAGCTTTAAGGGACGTCTCTGGGTTAAAAACAGGGCCCATTACTTAGGAGAAGGGCACGCCTGGCGCCGACTGTCTGCATCGCTAAGGCCCATCGGTATTAACGGGGCAGCTTTTCCCGTGACAATCCTCACCCGTCCCCTTCAGACCCGAGCGTTGGTCCCCGGCTGGAGGGATGGAGGAGCACGCCCCAGGCGCTCCGCTCTGGGCAGCCCCCGCGCGCAGCAGCCCCCTGCCCCAGGTGGGCTGGGCACGCGCTCAGCAAAGCCACAGCCCAGGGGAAGCTCCACAACCCTGCGATACGGGCGACGGGCCTTTCCTTTTCCTAATCCCCACACGCCCTTTTGCTCTCGCCAAAACAAACGCGGCCTCGCTTCTCCCACTCCACACAAAACGCCCCGGAGCCACCCGTGGGTGCTAGCGCTGCCCGGGCACGCGGCTGCGGGCGCCCAGCCCCGGGACGGGACCACGTCAGCGGGCTTTCCCTCCGAGGGCGCCGGTAACCCCGCAACCCTCCCAACCAGCCGGGAGGAGCCCACGGGACCACAGCACTGAGGCACRGCTCCTGCCAGGGGACGGAGCAGTTCTCAGCAGCACGTGGCGGCACGGCACGGCACGGCAGCGCGCGGAGGACTGGGGATGGAAGAGGACAGGAGAGTGGAAGAAAAGCGCGGAAGACACCCAGGCTGTGAAATCCCGCGTGAGGCCGTACCGAGATTCCCGGTTCAGGGCCGAGCCTGCGCTCCCCGCGGCGGGGACCTCCCGGCGGGCAGGGAGCACAGGTAACGCGCGGGCCCTCGCTCAGCCTGGCAGGCAGGGAGGCAGAAAGAAGCTGAACGTGATGGGTAAATACCTGTATGAGCAGGGATTATCTCCTCCTGCCCGCAAATATTTGCTCACCAGAGCAGATACAGCAGATGCAAGTCAGACGTTCAGCCTCACACATGCAATCACACGCGCTCCGGCAGCTTCATAAATCGTGCAGTGACCAAAGGTTGTAGGATCTGTTTATGGCTTCATCACGTGGGCTCTGCAATCAAACAGGCGCTGCGCGCCGGGGGTTGGGACCGCACGTCCGAGCCCCATTTTACACACACGGCTGGAAAGGATGCTGGCACCGTGGGGGCTTCCCCAGGGCAGGGCAGGCCGTAGGGACGTTTCACCGGCCGTGACACCACGGGGCAGCCCTGGCGCTGCCACCTCCAGCGCCGTCCGAGACCGGGCGGCGTCAGCGCTTGGGGCTGGGGTGAGACCCACGGCAAGGGCCGGAYGTGCCGGCAGCGCTCAGACGGGCTTCTCGGCCTCTGCCCAGCCCCGCGTCGGTCCTTCCCCCACGTGTGAGGTGAAAACCCAGGACAGCGAAGGGGTTGGAGGGTTTAAATGACATGGAGGAACCTCCGAGCAAAAAAAGTGCTGGCAGAGAACTGTGAAGCTTTAGGAATTACAGCACTGAGCCACCTGGGACACGTGCATATTGACTTAGACCCAAGCCTTTAATAAGGCAGCTAACAGCATTGCTTTTACATTCATCCCTGTTACAAGCTGAACATGCCCAGGACGAGCTAATGTTCCAGCTACAGCACTCGCCGGGCTCAACTGAGGGATTACCCAGCCTTGTAACTACAGCTCGCCTCTTTTCCCCTTTCTTCCCTTCTTCTGTTCTTCCTTGGCGTCAGGTCAAAGCAGCTCTTCCCTCTCCATGTTTTGTTTTGTGCTTTGCTTGCAGATCACACAGGTACCTCGGGGTCCCTCCTTCGCTCCAGACCTGCTGGAGCGGAGGCGAGATGCCTCCTGCCCTCTCCTTTTGTAGCTGCCGAGGAAGCGCAGGAGCAGGGCACTGCAGCGCTACTTTTTTCAAGTCATTGCAAAGGATTCACCTGAAAGTCTTTGTCACTGGCAGACGGGCCTGCAAAGCTCTCCGAAATTCAAACGCCACCCGCCTGCATCTGCGCTCCCGAGGCCTCTCGCACCGGCCGCTGCGAGCACAGCTCAGCAGATTAACGTCACAGTCGCACCGCGCAAACGTCCGGCCTCAGAGACGTGGTGGCAAAGGGCAGGAGGAGACTTAGCGCGGACATTAACAGAGGCTGGAGTACATTAATATTATCGACAGGCTGTCAGTGAAGCTAAAGAGGCTCCACCATCCCTAAGCGGGGGATCCAGGCTGGTTAAAGCCATGCAGCGCGATGCTGGGCTGGCTCGGCATTTGTGCGTGCACCGTGCCCGTCTTCAGTCACCCTTTGCCGTGGTGGCCGGCACCCTGAGCCGCGGCAGGAGCTGTGCCGTGCACTCGCAGCGCACGCACGACAGCGGCACGGGGATGCAAGACACCGGCTGCGCCGGCTGTGGCTTGGGACCGGGGCTGCTGGCAGCACGCGAAGGCGCCGGCCTCGGGCGCTGGGGCTGCGAGGCAAACAAAGGCCGGAGGAGAGGGAGGCAGCCGGCGAGTCCCCTGACCCGTGAAGGAGGGGCCCCAGGAAGGCCCCTCGGCCGCCCACATGCTCGCTGTCAGCTCCACGCAGGCCGGTGCCCTGATGCCTTCGCCTCCCCCTGCGCTTCGCCAACCTGCCCGCGGGCGACAGCCCGGCGCCGCGCCCCAGCCGGGAAGGGGAAGGCGACGCTCAGGCGTGCTGGCACGCGCGGGAGAGCACCTACCCGCGCCCATCGCCCTGCAAGCGCGCAGCGGGACACGGCGCCCCGCTCCCGCCCCGCTGCGGGGCAGCACGCTGGGACCCACGGCAGCACGGGCTCCGGCCGCCCCAGCTACAGGCGACGGCTTCAGCGCCAGCGGCAGAGCACGGCCTCGCAATCCTACAGCTGCGCTGAAATACAGCGGAGGGAAGTCCCCTACTGTTCCCTGTGTAGCATTTTATCTTAATAACATTTTATCTTGGATGACAAGCCTGTGTAACGTGGTTTAAAAGCCACGGCTACGCTGACACCGTAACAGGGGAAAGGAAAAAAGCTCTTTTCTCCCGTCTAATACATTTGCTAAGGTCACAACTTTAAAACCTCTCGCTGTATCTCGCTCGCCAAGCTGGGAGGCTGCTTTGTAGAGCAGCTCAGAGAGACCGGCAGGGAGCTCAGACCCTGCTCCTCCCTCCCATTCAGGGCTCCTGCAATAAAGGCTCCAGCTCTCGCTTCTCCTTTGCAGTTTTTGCTGGGGGAGGTCTTTTTTTCCCCCCCTGCTTCGTGCAGTAAGTGCCAGAGGCTTTGAAGGGGTAACTGTGAGGCTTTGCTGCATCCCAAGGCTGGCAGGAGGCTGAGCCCCACCGAGTGACCTGCCTGTCCTAACGGGGCGACAGCAGCCTCGCTCGGAGGAGCGGGTCATCATCCGCACCAGCGGCACAGCCCTTGCACGGGCTGGATCGGCTCCAGCCAAGCCAGCTGCAGGAGAGCCGGTCCATCCCAGCTGCCACCATCTCCACGGACGGTGCCACCGCGCGTCCCAGCGCGACTGCTCACTCTTTGCAAGCGGCAGAGACCCCGCCGGCTCCTGCGAGGAGCAGCGGCGCGGCTGCGGGCGCCGCCGAGCACCTTAAGCCAGAAACAGGACTCGAACCAAACCGAGCTCCAAATCCAACCCACCGGAGCAAGCCAGAACCGATCCCCCACGGCCACGCAGCGGCCCCAAAGCTTCTGCAAAGGGCGAGGCAGAGCCGAGCCGGGCCGTCCCGCGCCGCACCGCCTGCCCTGGGGCTGTCGGGGGACAGGCGGATTAAAACTCCGGCAGAAGTCCAGCCCTCCCCAGCCCAAGCCCCGCAGCACCCCAGCTTCTGCTGCGGTGAGCACTGCAGCGATATTGCACAGTACGTTATCGTTAGGGAGACAGCTATTCTACTCTAATTGCCAGTGTTTCACGGAAAACATGGCAGCCTCTGCCTGCTCGGAACAGAACTGACCCTGTGTAATCACCGTAAAGAGAAAGGATGCCCAAAAGAAGGAATAAAAATAGATGTTAAAAAAGAGAGGGGAACATAGGCACGCAGCCGGGCTGACTTGGGGGGGAGGAGACACTGACCCAGGAAGGGAGCACTGAGGGTTAAGCTCTTCTTGTGAGAGCTAATTTAAGGTCAGGCAAATCCTGCTGACAGATTATTTTTCGCCTAAAACGTCCAGATCAGTGGCTCAGCCACCGCAGCCCGGCAGGACCCAGAAAGCAGCTGGAGGAGCTGCTGGCAGCCCCACAGCCCACACCGGAGAATGGGGCAACCCTGCCCAAGACCAGGACCACGGCGGGCAGGCAGAAGCCCTGCCCGGTGCCGGGCTCCCCGGCACGCCGGCAGCAGCCGAAGGCAGCCCAGCAGCCCTTGCCGAGACGCAGGCAAGAGCCCACCCCGGGCATGCCGCTCTCTGGCGGTGCCCCCGCGAGGGACCGGAGTCTCCCCCACCCCAGCCTGTCACTCTGTCACTCTGTCACCCCTGCTTTGCTGTGACAGACGGACGAGCCCCAGCTCCCAGGACCATCAATTATTCACATGCGCTATTTCTGAATATTGACATTAAAAGCAAATTCCCGGCTTGCCCCTCGCCTGCGTTTCAAACGAGATCGTCAGGCCACAAGGACCCAAGCTCCCGCGGAGCCATCGGGCGCGTCGGGGAAAGGAGGGACCTCCGCTGCCACCAGCGGGTCCGCTGCCGCCGGGCCCGGGGTGTGCCGTTCAGGGAGCAGGAGAAGCCACCCCACGTGTCTTGGGCAGCCGGGGCTGGGGGCATCCCCGCCCGCCCGCCCCATCGCGCCCGCCCCGCCGCCTTCCCGCTCCCGAGGGATTCAGCCCGGCACACACCGATCGGCCCACCGGCAGGGTGCTAGCAGGGAGGAAGGCTCACGGAATGAAAGGATGTGTCTAAGGGAGACAAAAGGAGCTTGCTCTCCCCCATCTTTTTTACAAGAAAATATTTGTAAATAAGCGTTTCCTGCTTCTGTTTATACAACTTTAAAAGACTTGAAATGGAAGCCTGCTCCCCACACTGTATCATTACTCTTCATTATTGCAATTTTCCAGAGTTTAGGTGGCTGGAGAAGGAAAACAGAGGATAATGCACCACTCTGGAAGCTGCAGAAAGACAAACGGGGAGAGAAGCAAGCCCAACTTCCAGCCTTCTGGCCAAAGCATTTCAATAATCTCAACATCGGAATTCCACCTCTCAGCACCCCAGCAGGCGCCCACGGCTTGCTGGACCCACACAGAAGGGCACCAGCAGTGCGGTCGCTCTTCACGCTGCCTGCAACCGGCCAGCTTTTGCACCAGCCCTCGACAGCGCTCACCTGCGAGCACCGAGCCCGGCTTTGGTACACACCAAGAGCCCCGTTACGCYGGGAGGGCTGGAGAGAGGGCAGAGGCACGCTCGCCAGCCGCAGGCAGCATCCCCGGGGGGCACCCAGGTCCCACTAGCAGGACAAGCCCGCCAGCACGACGGCTGCACGGCRCCGGGGCCACCGAGCCCGAGCAGCGCTGCCCACCCCAACCCCGCACCGGTGACACCGGGCACGCAGCGGGCACGTGGCGGGCGCTGGCTGCGCAGCTCCAGCACGGCATCCGCACGATAACTAGGGTCTGCGCTCATAAACAAACAAGGTAGATGTCAGCACATTTCTAATGTGCTTGCGACCGCCGCTGGGCAAATTAAGCCACTTCCCGCTCGGTCAACCTTCTCAGCAGTACAGGGAGCCCCATAAAGCAGAGGCAGAAATCCCTGTGGGCTGGGGCTCGGCCGAGCCCCCTGCACCCACGTGCGAGTGCACAGCAGCAGGCAGAGCGGTGCATGCCCCACGAGCCGGCACCCACCTCCCCAATCCCACGAGCGAATCCGCACCGGCGCTCCCGTCAGGAGGCGGCACTGGGTGCGAGTCGCCCGCTCGCCCCCGCATCTATCCGCRCGGCTGCTCGAGGCAGGCAGCCCCGGCACAGCACCTGCAGCCAGGGCAGAAGGCCCCTGTTTACTCTGCAGAGCACAGAGACAGAGGTCAGCAAGGAAGGGTAAACCCGATAATCATAGAATCATAGAATCATTAAGGTTGGAAAAGACCTCTAAGATCATCGAGCCCAACCGTCAACCCAACACCACCATGCCCACTAAACCATGTCCCTAAGCGCCTCATCTACACGTCTTTTAAATACTTCCAGGGATGGTGACTCCACCACTTCCCTGGGCAGCCTGTGCCAATGCTTAACCACTCTTTCAGTAAAGAAATTCTTCCTAATGGCCAATCTAAACCTCCCCTGGCGCAACTTGAGGCCATTTCCTCTCGTCCTATCGCTAGTTGCTTGGCAGAAGAGACCGACCCCCACCTCGCTGCAACCTCCTTTCAGGGAGTTGTAGAGCGCGATAAGGTCTCCCCTCAGCCTCCTCTTCTCCAGGCTAAACAGTCCCAGTTCCCTCAGCCGCTCCTCCTAAGACTTGCTCTCCAGACCCTTCACCAGCTTCGTTGCCCTCCTCTGGACACGCTCCAGCACCTCAATGTCCTTCTTGTAGTGAGGGGCCCAAAAMTGAACACAGTATTCGAGGTGGGGCCTCACCAGTGCCRAGTACAGGGGGACAATCACTTCCCTGCTCCTGCTGGCCACACTATTTCTGATACAGGCCAGGATGCCGTTGGCCTTCTTGGCCACCTGGGCACACTGCCGGCTCATATTCAGCCGGCTGTCAACCAGCACCCCCAGGTCCTTTTCYGACAGGCAGCTTTCCAGCCACTCTTCCCCCAAATAATGAGGAGTTTGGTAGCGCCGTTTTATTTAGCAACCACAACCCACCCTCCGGAGGGACGAAACCAGCCCTGTTATACAGCAAAGACAAATCACCGTGTTGGGATTCAGAGAAAGAGCGCAATTCTGACCCTACGCACCAAGAGCGAGCAGCGAAGTACCGTAGCCACGTCCACCTCGACGGAGAGAGGACGACTAGCCCAAAACGCACGGCATCCTCCTGCCCCTGCTGCGCATCGCCGGGCTGGGGCACACCGCGCGGCCCCCAGCCCTGCTCGCCCCTCCTGCAGGCRGCAACGGAGGCAGGGGGAAGGAGGTGCGCAGGGCTCGCCCAGAGCACCGCGTCCAAACCCGGGCCCCAGACCAGCCGTCCTTACTCAACAGACCTCTCCTGCCCTCGGCCTAACAGTCCTCTGGTGACGGATCGAGTATCYGTCACACGTGGACAGCCAAGGTTTCGTTGACTCGCTTTTCATCATCGCTAGAACGGCGTCGCTGTGACCGCTGCAAACCCAACAAATCGTTAAAAAGACGGCTACTGTGCTAGCCTAGATATCACGCTGATGGGCAGCTGACAAATGCCYACAGGTAGGGACGGCTCTTGTCGCAACAGGGAAGGGCTCCAAAAAGAAGTCTCATTTGTAGATCGTTGCTTTGATATCTCGGGCATTTTTTTATTTTGCATTTCTGTTTTATATAGCCTTGTTTATTGCACTGATGTTTCATCCTGCAGATTCATCTTGGATCATCGTTAAGGTTCCTCCCCAGCTTGCAGAGATGCCTCCGCTCATCATAAAAATCTATGTTGAAATTTCAGATTAATTAAAAGCTGTAAATTGCAAAGCCAGATGCAATAACTCACATCTTCGCCCTTCCAAAAAAACAGGGAAGACGAGGAGAACAGGAAGGCCTCTCGTTTTATAGCACGGCCTGTTCCCTGGAGATGTTGCATTCGGCCTGGAGCCACGTCGCCCCGTCCTCGCTGCGACCCGGCCAGCGCTCAGGAGCTGAGCATCGCTGCCTTCGAGAGCCCCRAGAGACAACTCGCACGTGCCGGGGAGCTACGCTCAAAAAACTTGAAGCATTACTCTCCTCTCCCAGTAACGCTGACCTGCCACCCCAGCGAGGCCAGCGACGACGCTGCTGCTCAGGGCACGCCTGCCCGCTCACCCGCGCGCGCTCCAGCTCCACGTCCAACACGCGGGGAGAGACGATGCCGCGGAGGGCACCCTGCCAAAGGCGGCCCCGTCCCTGGGGAGGAGAGGAGCCTCGCAGCCGCTCGCGTCTGTCTGACCAAGCTCTGCTTTCTCCGAGGGCCGGGGCAACGCTGGCGGGAGCGGATCCCACCCTGCCGCCCGCGCAGCTGCGGCAGTCCGGGCGCTGAAAGGGGACAGACGCGATCCCCCCCCAGGGCCGGGACGCTGCTTTTTGTGCCCRAGGACATTCACGCAGCCGTGACCACCATCTGCTCGCCGACAGAGCGCAAGCCAGCTCGGGCTCCAGCRCAACTGCGTCGCCTTGAGTTAACGCAGGCGCGAGGGTCACCCGCCGCTCCCTGCACTTCCACAGTCCCGCTCCAAAGGGGGTCTGCCTGGCRCTCCACTTACACCCCTTAAGACGACCCTGTTTAGGAAGAAGAGGTGCTATTCGGTTCCTCCCAGCGCCTCCCGGTTTCCAGCTCCACTGCCTACAGCTCTCCTCCAGGCGCGACACCTGATTTGACTTGTGCTGCCTCCCGCTGCCCTCTTCCCATCACTGACGGGCAGACTAACAGAAGAGGGGCAGGCAGCAGCATCCCTCCGTTCTTGAGCTCCTGCTTGCCGCAGATCTCTTAATGCATTTCTTGGCCAAGGGTTAGGAGATTAAACACTCCATAGAAGGCGAGCTGACACGAGCTGACAGACCTGAATCTTCTGCACATGCATAAGTGCCAGTCCTCATCACAAGGATGCTTATTTGCCAGCCTCATACCTATCACTTTGGCTGGGAGTCAATCTAAATAAAGCAAATTCACTTGTTCTGATGGGGAGAGGGAGTCGCCGGGCTGTCATCAGGATGAACTCGGCTGGCATCATTTTAAAGCGGAAGGTGCTGCAGAAACACAAAGCACGGCACTTCCAGCCTCCCAGGAGCAAGAGGAGGGGAGTCCCGCTTTGCTTCAAAGCGACCGCGCCAGGAGACAGCAGCCAGCCCCAGCCCCATGCCTGCGAGGAGCTGGGCTGCTGACCCTGCTCCCCCGTCCCCTCCTCCTCAGGGACGGGAGAGAGCCCAGAAACTCTGCACAAACAGAGATTTCGCCTTCAGCGCCGAGGACCTCCGGTGACTCCGGCCTTGCACCGCTGCCTACGGGGGCCAGCCTTTTCCACCCCATCCGCAGGCCAGCGGCGAGAACGGAGCGCTGCCTCACGCGCGGCTGACTCTGCTCCTGCCCACCTGAGCCAGCCCGGCCGGGACTGCCGAATTTCGCAGCGCTGCCTTGCTCCGCTCAGACACACAGCCCAGCCTCCCCATCCCCGCTCCTTCCCTCCTACCCCCAGCGGTTGGCTGCAAGGATTAAGACTCATTTCAAAGGAAGTTTTCATTATTTCCTGCTCTCCTCCTTTATTCCCAAACCCATTTGCATTACAAAAAAATTAAACAAAAGCTGCTTTTTGAATCTCCGCTCATTACTCCCATTACATTTGTTAACATCATTATCTTCAGCTGAAGATGGCAACTATTATCAAATGTTGCAGAGCTTCGGCAGACCTCTTGCTATATTACTCTGGAAAATTGCTTTAATGCTCATGCTTTTAGTGGTTTCAAAAAAACAACTATAGCATCAGAAGCCATAAAGAAGATAAAAAAGTGCATCATTTGATAATACGTGCGTTTTCCCCCTTTACGCTGAAATTCAAATACAGGGTGGTAATGCAGGATGCAAAAGCTTTTCCTCCACTACCGCGATCCACCACGGATCCTCCGATTTGACCCTCGGAGTCACCAGCCTCTCTCCTCGGCACCTCCTCCCTTCCCCAAAACGCTTTTCTTCAGGAAAAAGTATCGCAATAAAAGCTGGGATTAAAAGGAACGCCTTCCAAATACGGCACGGTTCAGTTTTTCCAGATTTCAGCAAAATAGACTCTGCCTGACAAAGGAGAGACGCGGCTAACGGCTCAAGCCGTAGCTGCTGAATCCCTATCTTTAGGGGGGAAGAAAAGCACCGAGCGACAGAGCTGCCCAGGGAATAGCGCGGTCCGAGATGGCTCTTGCAGAGGGAGGGTGGCGAAAAGGGGTTCAGCTACCGGCTTCGGAAGCCACGCGGCGCTGCTGCTGCAACGCAGGGTGTCGGAGCAGCTCAGGAGTCCCACAGGCGCTCTGCGAGGGAACACGCTTTATGTGCCAGTAGTCTTTAGACAGGAGGGATCCGCGCTGGAACAAGAGAGGTTTTGCCTGATTTTAAACACAGATTACAGAATTGAGATTTTCATTATAATTAAATGCAAAACCCCGTAACTCAGAGCTCTAGCTACCACCTCGGGGACGCATCCGGCTCTCCAAATGTGAAATGGTGGGTTTCTGTGGGCCCTGTTTGAAGCCACAGAAATCAGACAGCACAGGCCTGTTCCCCCAGCGAGCCCCAACGCAGCGCACACGCAGCGCACGGCACGGGCCCATCCCGGCTGCATCCGCCCGCGCCCCCCCTGCGCGGCACCTGGGGACAGAGGGCACAGCTGCCCCCCGAGCACCGGGCACGAGCCCCCTCCCTGCTGCTCCACCCGGGGCTAGTTCAGCATCTCTTAGGGCGTCTCTTAAGACAGCTGATAGGGCAGGTCCCACGGCCCGGTGGAGCGCTGGCAGCACGAAGGAAGGAGACAAGACCTGGCTGAAGGCGCGGCAGGTTTCCGGGAAGAGACGACAGCATCGCGTCCCAGTACCCAGCAGCACGGGCTCTCCCGACGGCTCCACGGCGCGATCCAGGAGAGCCCCGTTATCTTTCTGGGTGCATCTCTCCTCCCTGCTAACAGTTCAGTGGGTCTAATTACAGGGGGCAGGTCTGCTGGTCCCGACGCCTCTCGCTTTCAACTGGAAACCAACACAGATAACCTTCAGAGCGCTGATAGCTGAGCCAAGCTGAGCAGAGATGTTATCTGGAGGGRTGTTTTAAAAAAGAAAAGAAGGAAAAAAAGAGCGAGCTAGACACAAGCCTGGGGAAGCCGGAGACGCAAGATTTGGCAGGGCAAAAGGGAAGCGGGGCGGGGGCTTCCAACTCTCCCTTCCAAGGAAATTGCGTGTCTCCAGGGTCGCCACGAAAACAAAGGCTGCCAGACGCAGTTGCTCAGGAGCAGAAGGGGCAGAGACCCACAGGGCAGAGGTGAAGAACAGGGAGAGGCGGAGGGGGAATAGCGAGAAGGTGGGAGGGAAGGATTCCCTGCAAAACGTGGAAGCTGCTCGTGCACCACAGCGCAAGCAGAGAGGCTTTAAACACTTGCCCCAGCAGGCACAGGCAGCGATGCAGAGACCAAGTACGAGAGACAGAGGAAAATAAAAGCCAGGGCCAGGACCGCGCTGCCGCTTGCGGGGGCTCTGCCACTCGCCCCGGGCCTTTTCAGCCCCGAGAGGTGCAGTCGCGCAGCTCGGCAGCCAGGACCGGGCCCAAGCCCCGCTCCACCAGCGCCGGGAGCTGATTTACAGCTGCAAGAGAGGTCAGAGCTCGATAGGCTTTCATCGATCAGTTAATTAAACTGAAGCAAAACAAAACGTAACGAACGTAAAAATTTACAACCTCTGCCGCGGGTTCAGGTGCATCCGGAGCCAAGACAGCTCCAGCTCAACCCGCTCGTCTTCTCTCCCAACAAGCCAGGACAGGCTGGGCTTGGGCGGGAGACCCAGCCACCTCTCCGCAGCGGGCAGGACGCGCAGGGGCTGCAGGCTGCAGTCCTATCTGCAGCACAAATAGTAATAATAGCAGTAGCGAATTGCCACGACTGAGGAGACGCAGAGGTGGCAAGCCCTGCCAGAAAGAAGTGAAAGGGGCGGCTCTCCCCAAACACGGGCCCAGGCATGCTCTACGGGTGGCATGTGAAGCGTGACACCAAAATGACCTGCTTTAACCATGCACGAAGGCAAAAGTCATACAAGCCTATGATATAAGTTCACGCTTGGTCACACAGCCCACGAGACCCACACAAAGAGATTTAAATTATGGCTTTGTTTTCCGTCAGGCTTTTGGTGTTGATTTAAGCTGCCCAAACAAATAATTACAGTCTTATCTCCATCACGCAGCAGCATTAGCCGCAATTCATCATTTTTAGCTTCTTTGTTTCATACATCGTGTATATACGTATAAATAAAGAAGAAATTCAGCCATTCACATTTCATAGGACACGGGCATCGCAAGATGCCTTTGCCAACACGGCAGAGACAGGCACTTGGTTAAATCTGGTCTCGACTAGAACAAAAATATAATCTCCACAGAACTCTTCCCTGCAGGAAAGAGAAACGCATGTGCGTTTGTAACAGCTTCTGGAAATGAGACTATCGGATCCGCAGTCCTCGAGGTACAGAAGGGATGCTCAACGAGAGAGCACATGGACGCGGAAAGGGCTGCCCCAAGCTCACGCTGAAGCACACCTAGGCAGGGTGGAGAAGCCAGCCTGGAGGGAGCCGAGCCCCCGGGACCCCAAACCCCCTGCTCCGGCACAGGGCCGCGGCGAGGAGGAGCCGGGCAGCGCCGCCATGAGCGGCAGCACCGCGCTCCAGCGCCTGGCCGGGCACTGGGACCAGCGTCCCGCTAACGGCGGGCGGGCTGCAGTCCCCGCGGCAGAGCCGCTGGGGCACCGTGCCGGCCAGCAAAGGGAGGGAAGGCTCCACGTCAGCACCAGAACTGCAGATGACAGTGTTCAGGCCTCTTCCGCGAGCTCTTTACCTGCACGCCCTTCCTACAGCCGCTCTCTTTAATACGCTCCCTCCGTCAAGGAAACGAAAAACCCCCAGAAACAAAAAAAAAACAAACCCAAAAAAATCACCAGGGGAGTCACAGGCTTGAATACCAAGACGACACCGAGCGCCACGTGCGGCGCACGTGGTGCGGGGCCGCCAGCCAGGCGGGGGGGCTTCAGCGTGGCGCTGCAGGGAGCCCTGCGGGACCCGCTCTCGCCGGGAGCCTTCCCGGCAATTCGAAAAAGCACCGTTACCCAGCAAGGTGGATGCCAAGGCCCACCTCCCAGGGAGGCAAGCGTGGATGGCTCCTCCTAAACTGCCCCCTTGCTTCTCCCGCCACGTGCACGGGAACGACGCTCAGAGGAGCTGCTGAAGGCTCCCGCGCCCGCGCCGTTCAAGCAGCTCCCTTTGCGCACGAAGATCTGATTTCACCCTGCCCTTGGGTGGCTGGAGAGCCGACACAAAGAGGCAAACCCATCTCTGGCCGCGCGCTTTGGCTCCTTCCCTTCCCCAACCTTCAGGCATGAGATTCCCCACCAGGTTTCAAGCAGATGTTACGCAGCTGCAAAGCGGAGCCGGTGCCCTTGGCATCCAGAGCACCAGAGGAGCCGAGCGGCTGCTCCAGGCTTTGCCGGATGGCAGGGGGGAATCCTGACACAGGCATTATAAAACCTCGCCCGCCATCCATCTTATCCGGAGAGCCAGGACGGAGGTAACTATAACTCACATGCAATCGCTAGATAAGACACGACAGGTTATGCCAGAGCTCTGCCAAGAAAGATCACGGAGATGATTATGAAGTTAATTCTTGACACCGTCACGCGCATGTTGTACATATATTGTATGCAATAGCCCTATCTCTTGTTTAAACAATGGGACGTGCCAGGATGTCTGATCGATTATACAATAGCCGCGCTTGGGGAGCAGCACTAAGTACGTGGAAGCAGGCCAAGAGGCAGAGTGACTTCACCTGGAGAAGCCAGCAATAATCTCCCTGGAAGGAGCCGCGCGTCTCGCATCCCCGACCGGCGGCGGTGGGGGGAGCGCCAGGCTGGGCACCCGCCACCCGGGCGACCACCGGCCCCCGCCCAGGGGCGCGGGGACGGCAAGCGCGTTGCGGCAGGGTCCGTGCCCGGCTGCCTCAGGGGTGTCGGGAGCTCACGGGGCGCCGCGAGGGAGCTGCGAATCGCACCTGCCGGGGAGCGAGGGCCAGGCCAGCACGGGGACAGCCCGCAGCCCCGGAGCAGATCCCTGGGCCCGGCAGCCGTTGCTCAGGCTGCCCCGCGTGCCGGACCGGCACCGCTGGCGCGAGCGGCGGCCGGGCTCTGCCCCCTTCCAGCTCCCCCAGCCATATGTCCAGCTTCCCGTGAACGCTCTCATCTTTGCGCAGCTTTTGTGCTGGGACACGCACTAGCATGGAAAACAAGATGTAGAAACGTTAACGCTTCTATATGCTCAGGAAGCGTTTGTGAAACCGCAGCATTAAACAACGCGTTACAATTACAGGCACCCGTTGAGCATATGAACGCCATTAAGTTCATAGTATAACACTGCAAACAAAACGCAAGAGATGCAAGTCAAACGGACATTAAATGACATACAACAAGCAAGCTCCAGYGGTGTCACCAGCTTTCGTTGCCTGCAGCACACTGTTCCTCCAAGATGCAAATGAGATCTGGCCTGCAGCGAGAAGCAGCTACAAGTAATCAGTCAGGGTTTGAAGCAGGCTCCGGTGAAGGCAGAGCAATAACTAGCATGAAGCTTCCCGTTCCAGCTGCGATCAAAATTCCCCAGCGATGGGGAAGCACAGACCCACGCTTCCCCTCAACCAACACACGAAAGGTCTCGGCGCTGCCAGCCCAGGTGGGGCCCGTTCAATTTGCCAGCTTCCCCGGGACCCGATGGCTTGACTGCCGCGCGAGGGGTTGATGCCCAGACCCTGACTTCAAGCAGAACGAGAGGATCTGACCGTTCTTCCAGGCAGCCACGAGCCTGTTCAACCGTGCCTGTGTGCTTGGGGAGCCCARGGCCAGCTGGGGGAAGGGAGCGCCTGGTGGCAAGCTGCACAGGTATTTGCTTGCCAGACCTGAGACGGCATTTACAGCCCTGCACGCTCGGTGCCCAACGCCGAGCACCAGGCTGGCTTGGGCAAGAGGAACATCTCCTCTGCGAGCCCAAGCTGCACGCCGAGCCGGGCGCTGCCTGTAACGGGTACCTCGCGCCGGGGATGCCAGGCAGGGAGGGGAAAGCGGGCGCAGGGAGAGGCTGGGGAGCGGTGACAGCACCCGAGCAGGCAGGGAACCAGCTGCTTGTGACACGCAAGCAACAGGTACAGCTCGGCCACGACGATATATAGTTTCAAAGCTGCTTTCGGTGGAAAGACCCAGAACAGGCAACGGAGGCTCTGGAAAGGAATATTAAACACTGCAGAAATAAAAGGTATTGCTCAAGAGAAAACATAACAAGGCTGAAACCCAGCATGGTGCAGCCTTCAGATGAAATGGAGATGAGCTGCGAATGAATTGCTCCCCCTTAAGGGAATTTCTGGCTTTTTAAGGGGGGAGGGCACACCCGTCCTTCCCGGCCTCACCGAACAGCCGGGGCCGGCGGGTGCCCGGGCAGGGTGGGACGCGGTCCAGGGCCRCTCTCCGGCGCCGGAGCGGCAGCATGTGGGAGCCCTCTGTCTGACTGCACCGCAGACTACAGCACCCGCAAGGACGCTGCCATCACCGCCGCCACCGGGAGAGCCCAGCTCGGCACCCATCGCCCTGCGCCCCGCCAGGAGAGCCCAGCTCGGCGCCCGGCCAGGAGAGCCCAGCTCGGCGCCCGGCCAGGAGAGCCCAGCTCGGCGCCCGGCCAGGAGAGCCCAGCTCGGCGCCCGTCGCCACCCTGGGGACGGTCCCCCCGCACAACTGCGGTCCCCCGCGGCAGAAGTGGGTTTTGGCAGAGGCGAGCCCCGGGGGCAGCCCACCCTCGGTGCTGAGGGCACCGGGCTGGCAGGGAGCCCGAGCAGGGCAGAAGGGCGTAGAGCAGGAGGACAGGAGTCTGGGCAGAGGCTGGAGCCCCCGGGAGCGCAGCGAGCCRGAGGGACCCCCGCCTCTCCCCCCCGCCGTGCCTGGGCTCCCGCCGTACCCAGCCTTTGCGCACGTCCCGTTTCTTGGTACCATGCRGTTATACGGGAATCTCAGTTTCCAGTTAAAAATAACACCAGTTTCTAGCCCTCAAAGGTGCAGAAAAATGTGACCTCTAAAAATTCAGGAACTGAAAGGCAAAGCAAATGAGGCCCAAATTTGTCTACGCTATAAACGTCAATTTCTTTTTGAAAGAAATGAATGTTTTTGATGAATGTTTTCTTGAACGCCTGCTTTTGGCAGTGCTGCCATCTGTGAAAAATCTCCGCCACGCTTGCTATTAAGATTTCATTTCCAAGAAGAGTTCATAGCCGCTTTAATAAATGGTTAAAAGATTGTCAGGAGTCCAGAGGGCCAGCAGCTTCTTTCCCACAAGTGGCTTCTGTCACCAAGGAAAGCACCTTTGACTGATAAGCTTATAGCCCGCCAGACCACATGCAGCTTCCTCCGCAACCCTCTAACAAGCGACGTTTTCAGAAGCACTTTAGCTGTGTCGGGCACTTAGGAACCTAATCCCTATCGACTCTGAATGAGATTTATATTCCTGAAAGGCTAGCTCCCTTGTGAAAGAGGTCCCTGGGTCGTTTAGAGCCTTTCAGAGGTTTCACCCGACGTCCCCGAGTCACTTATTAGCCTTCTAATAGCTCTCATCAACAAAAAGCACGAACTCTCGCCCTAGCGAGCCCCCAGCCTCGCRCAGGCTCTCGGGTCTGCAGCGGCAGCCCCCGGCACCAGGGGCGACCAAAAGCCTTCAGAAGGGGCTGAGGCCACGTCCAGCAGCCCCGGCCCGGGCTGTGCCCACCAGCCTGGCACTCGAGAGGTGCAGGGCCCCCGCAGACAGTCCTGGGGCGGGAGAAAGCAGCCCACCGCTCTTCGAGGCTGCAAACTGCTGGGCGCGCAGCCCACGGTTCAACGCGCGGCCGCGTCGCAGCAGCAACGGCGAAGGCTAGCCGTCGGAGGAGCCCTCCTTCAGCACGTTAGCACCGAGGCTTCACGGCTTACGAAATGGAGTCCTGAAATGGCTGGTGTATTTGTAGAGCTTGTGCGTGACTAAATCAAGGGGAACAATAAGATCTTTTTCCAGATTCGGCAAACATCAGTATAATAAAAAAAATTAATTATATGCTTGAACACATGCACCAGAGCAATGCCCTGTATTTTCTCCTAATTGTTCTCCAAGCCTTACAGAGCCGCATTTAAATAAAAATGAAGCAGTTATTTAAACCGCAATTAAAGACGGAGCAATTTATTTTTAAACTAGAACTATYGTCAGCAGAGCAGGAGAGGAGGAAGGGGAGCTGCACAGGGACCGCACCCCGCGCCGCGCGGGGCAGATGCCGCAGTCCGCGGGCGCCACGCGGCCAGGTACTCCGCGAAGGCAGGCTTTTCAGCAGCGGCACTGCACCCGGCGGGCGCAGCGCGCGTGCTTCCCCAGCCCCCCCAGAGCGGCGCGGGCTGCGTTGCTCTCCACGCCCGACCCCGGCAGCTGCTCCTCGCTGGCACAGACCGCAACCGCGGCAGCCCCAGAGCCCTCTGACCGGCACTCGCCCCGACCCAGCGACCCCAGCGCCTCGGCGCAGTTACAAGAAGGAAGAGGATTTTGGTTGTAAGCCCACGCAAAGGCTTAGCCCTTGCTCCGCCAGCCGAGATCAGCTCCTCCCCAGCAAACGTGCGGTCTCGAGCGCGTCTCGGAGCGCGCCGGGGCCAGGCGCTGCGGATGCGTTCCAGGGAGGCATCCGCRCCGCTGTGCTCGTTTCCTTCTAACCAGGTGCCCGCCACCACAACCCCAGGGTCTCCACCAAAACCCAGCCCTGCCAGCCCTGGGAAGCTCGCCCAGGGAGCTCGGCCCGCCCTGCCCCAGCGAGGTGACCGTCAGACAGCGTCCCACGCCAGGGGCAGGGAGCGTCCTCCACAGAAAAAGGCTGCCGCTGCGCTGCCGGGAGGGGGCTGGGGAGGGAGGAAGAGAGGCAACCACAACAAAAACCCACCCTCTCTTTTCATAAGACAGCAGAATTTATCAGCCTGCAGCCCTTCACATCTGTCTCCTCATACAAAATGAAAGAGGCTTTGAAAAACAGAGGAGATGAAATAAAGCCGTCTGTGT
This sequence comes from Phoebastria nigripes, assembly GCA_035582835.1. NCBI lineage: Eukaryota > Metazoa > Chordata > Aves > Procellariiformes > Diomedeidae > Phoebastria > Phoebastria nigripes. Next base: position 1,367,186 of record JAYKAV010001077.1, read on the forward strand.
TGGGAAGCTGGCATCTCTGCCACTGTCGCTGTCACCAGGGTAGGAATAATGACCGTGATTGTTTCYGCATCTGTGTATGCGCGCGGGTGCACGGGGAGGAGGGGGGAGGAAGACGCACACCCGCACCACCACCGCCGCCGCGGCCGCTCTCCCCGCGGGCAAGCGCCCCGACCCGGCTCCCGCCCGCTCAGGAGGAGCTGGCCACGCAGGTGCGAGCCTCCCCGGCGGACACATCAGCGGCGATGGCACGAAGCGGCGATGACTTCAGCTCTGCTACACGCCGCGCTGGTTCCCCTCCCTCCGCCGCCCAGCACAAGGCCCCAGGGGCAGGTGGCTCAAGCTCATAAAAACGTGTGGTTTGAGAAGAACTTCTGGCCTGTACCGTTTTCACAGCACTTGGCTCTGCCRTAGCAATTGCTGCCCTGGTAGGCGCAGCTCCCTGGGGAGACCTTGGGGTAGCGGGGCCGGAGCCAGCACTGCCTTCGCTCCATTAGATGACAATTAAAAAGGAGGCATAAAAGGAGAAAGATGCGGGCAGGGTGGAGAACCTGAACACGCCAGCAAACAGCGGGTGAAGCGAACCCTCTCCCTCCAAACCCATTTCTCAGGGCTGGCTTRGGCATTTTCAAAGGGATTTTGGCGCTTTCCAAGCCCACCAAGCTGGCAGCAGCCCTGCAGAGCGCTCCAGGCAGAGGGGTGGCTCCCAAGGATCCCTGAGGCAAGGTGGCCCGTGGCTGAGCGTGGGCTGCAGCCCCCGTACAGAGCCCCCCCCGCCGCAGCACCCCCGAGCCCCGGCCGGGCTGCAGCCCCCGCGCCTGGCGTGCACGCCGTCCTGCCTGGCACGCAGAGCGGCGATCACGGCGTTAGCCTGAGCTGCTCCAGTGCCTCACAGAAACTCAAAGCCCAGAGGATTTCAGCTCTCCTTCAGCAGGAAGGTCTTTAAAATGCACAAAAGCATCACAATTTAGCAAACGCCTTCTGAACAGGGAGACAAGACCACAGCCCTTGCAATTCAGCACGGACCTCTATCCTCTAAGGTCAGTTACGCAGGCAGTAAGGAGCAGCAGCAGGTTCAGCAAGGTGCAGAAGGCACGCGTAGCACCAGATTTCATTACACAGCTCAGCTCCGCCGCGAGCTGGGCCCCGTAACCTTTTCTGAGGGCTGGTTCTCAGCAGAGAAGCCTCTCGCAAGGATACGCAGCGCACGGTGCGAGGGTCTCCGAGCTCCCCCCAGGCAAGCCCAGCCAACTCATAAGGGAGAGAACACGTGTCACCACGGGAGGTTAATCGGCCCCCGGCTGCACCTCTGAACCTCTCCTGCCCAGGTCGCTCCTCTTCCCCGCGTGCCACCGGAGGGGTGCTCCAGAGGCCTTTCCTCTCGTTCCTAACTTCTTTGCAATTTCCTGCAAAATCGCAGTTTGCAATTCAGAGCGTAACTGGAACAATCTACCCCGGCGCACAGAGTCGCCCTGGGACTCGGGAGAGTCCACGCAAGACATCCTGCTGGCTGCCACTAGCAGACCGTTCCTCCGCGTGTCTCCTCCTGCTGATCTCTTCCTCCTCCCGCTCTCTGCGCTCCAGTAACTTCTTTCACACAAATCATCTCAATCCTCATGCCAGAGTCATTGCTGAGGGTTTGTGCCCAGCAGGCATCGTGGCTGTTCTCTCCAAAAAGGCACCCGCCTCCTTGGGTAGCTCCCCCGCAAAGGAGCAAGCGGAGCACGCAGCAGACGCCCACCAGCCTTCGCCCTCGTGCTGCCCGGGAGCCTGGGTGCACTCCCCTCCTCGGCTGGGACGGTCTGTGCGGCGAGCTCAGGCAGCACCGATTTACCGCAGGGATGCGGCAAGGCCTCCCTGGCGCTCATCACCCCCCTCGCCTCTGCCACCGGGGAGCTCRACGTGGATCCTAAGCCCTCGGCAGCGCAGGCAGATACAGGGCCAGCGGTGCAATGTAGGAAATCAATCTCTCGCTGGGTCCGGGTTAGGCATCAGGCAGAGATTTACAGCCCACCTGCCTCTGCTCCAAACCCTCAGCCATCCATCCCACCCTCTACGCGCCATTTCTCCCTTCCCTGTGGCACAACTGCTCCTCGGGGTGGCCAAAGATTTACGCTTACAGGTACACAAAGAGATGGCAGCTCCAAGAACGGCTACTCCGCTGTATTTCACGCCTTGGAGCTTGTCGTGCCGTATTTGGCTYGTGCTCTGTCATCCCACAGGGCTTGGAGCGGGGGCAAGGACATCACGTGGGACTGGGACGCCAAGTGCTAGATCGACAGCACCCTTCCTTCTCCAAAACCCTCCGCATCCTTTCTTCTCTACCCTGCAGAGAAAGCAGTCAAAGACCTCCTTGCTCTGATCTCAGACGAAGCGTTCCTCTCCCCCAGAAGCTGCAAGAGCACAGCAACGGCGGCAGACAGCTTCGGTTCAGGACGGCCCAAGCTCAGGCAGTCTCAGGCAATTCCTCATTTGAGATCTGCARAATCAGGCCTCTCGCACCAGGGGAAAGCAGCCAAAGCTGCACCCAGGAACGGGGCCTCTGGAAACCCACGGCTCCCCGGCCTTCCATCGCAAGCACTCGCTTGCACCGGACTCCCGGGATGCGAGGGCCCGATCCAGCCAAAGGGCTGCCTGCCAGCATCTCCCCAGCCGCCTCCCGCCCACAGACCGCCCAAGGGCCGCCGCAGCGCGGCCGGGCACCGGGAGCACGCGGCAGCCGGGAAGCGCGCGGCGGCGGCACGCGGACCAGGGCGGCCAGACCTCGGCTGACCCCTGCCTGGCCCGCGCCGCTTCCCGGGCGCTGCTCCGCGGGGGCACCCGCGGCGACAGGGCGCTCGCGCCTCGCTGTTCGCAGGCATTTTATTTACTTGTGGTAGTCCCTTCTTCTGGTGCGCGTGCACGCGTGTGCGAGATTGTCTCCAACGTGACTCTGCATTATCAGGGCTATAATGAGTCCTTGTTAAAGTGGATTTGATGGAATAATTATATTCCAAAAAAACCTGCAGGAAAGCTCTCTCCCCTCTTAAAGGGCAGGATCATCAAACGTTCTCGCCACATTATTTGCAGTCACACCTTCTGCTGCATCTGCTCCTTTTAAAATCTCTAACTCCAATCTGATCTGAATATATAAATCTGAATTATCACAGCAAAAGGAGATGTGCTCACACCTTTTTTTATCTGTTGCCATGGCGATTAGATAAAATTCACGCCAAGTCTCTGGGGAAGGATGAAATGATTTCAGACAGAATCTCACCCCACTTGGTGAGAATAACGCCTGGAGCTACTTCCCTCCGTAACAGGTCTGGGCACATGTCGCAGCCAGAGAGGGTGGCAAGGGCTGGGGGAGAAGCCAGGACACCTTTGGAGATCTCGGGATCGACAGGGGAAAAGGTTTTGCAGCACCCCTAGATAGGGGAGGGTAGGACAACGCTCGTTTAAATCACGTCAGGCTGCTCCACGCGGCRAGTCAACCCGTCCCAGGCAGAAGCTACACAATTTAATTGAAAAGGCCAATTCTTCGCCAGCCTTCTGCCCAACGGTCACAGCTTTCATCTCGGAGCCGTCTGTGCGGATTGCTCCGTGCACGCGCCAGGAGGGAGCAGGGCAGGAGACGGCAGCAGCCCGGGCTCCCTCCTCTCCTGGGGGAAGCGGCGGGTCACAGCCACCAGCCCCGTGCTCCGCCGCAGCTGACACCCGGCACGGGGCAGCCGGGCGGCCTCGTGCCCGACACGCTCACGCCCGCAGCCTGCTTGCTCCCAGGCACCTCGCTTTAAACCAGCCGGGGCTATTCCGCATTCAGGCAAAACCAAATAGAAACGCTAACAGCCGGTAACGATCCTCAGTAACTTATCTCCTGTCCCTGAAGCATCTCAATGAAGACAAACACATGAACAAGGACTGCCTTTCCCCTCGCCGTGTTTATTCTGTCCCAGCTTCCAGCTTTTCTCCAGTAACAGGAGATTGATGTCCCCCAGAACAAGCCTATTGATACGAGGACAATGCTGAATTATCCAGGTCCTGGCTCTTCCGCCCCTCGAATCGTCCCTCCGTGGCACGCAGCACGCAGCACCCCGGCCGCGCTCCCRCAGCCTGGCGGGGAGGGAACGCTGCACCCATAAATCCTCACCGGGTGTTTAATTGCCGGTAGCCTCACGCCGCGTCCCCAGGCTCACCACGTCTTGCGATGGATTGCAGTGGAATTTGTGTACAGTTACGCTTCTAATATTTTAGAGAAAAACGTAACGGGTGGCAGACGTTGCAAGGTACAGCAGAGGAGAGCATACATCTTTGGGGTGAACGGCCACATTTAACCACGAGAAAGCTGCTGCAGTTTTATTTCCCACATCACTAAACAGTTGCTGAGACGAGTTTAAGAATCCCGTAAACAGCCTTGGGCACTGCAGAGGATGGGACAGAAAGGGCTACTCGGGTCAAATTAAGCTCAGATCTGAACCACCGCAAACAGATTAGCTCAGGTATTTTCGAAACTCCTAAAAGGCTACTGTTCAATCAAGAAGATCCACAAAAACATATCTAAAACGTCGCAGAACTCCTTTTTTTTTTTTTCAGTTCCATCCTTCTGGCAAGCTTTACGTTTTGCTTTCCAAAGAAAGGCCTTTGTGGATATCCAATGACTAACTAAGTACATCCAAGTATCTGCAGCCCTCAAAGGAGATGTATTAGGGTTGCTGAGAAAAGCAACACCCTTAGAAACGTCTTTACCTTGAGAAGTGCTGTATTTAGATTTTTTCCAACACAATCTATCAAGTACGCGACACTGAAGCATCAAATAGCAGCTCAGCTCCGGGCTTGCCAGTCCAGTAACGCTTACTGCCTCCAAATCATCGCTCTTCTGCGCCGCCCTCGCGAGTCGCAGGCTACCGACAGGCTAGGCAAGATAGGACGGCAAACGCCATCAGCTTTCCCTTGCAGCTGACGCGATGCCGTTGCACCTGTGAGGACACCGCTTTTGCTCTCCAGGGACACCACGGAGAGCCACCCCTGACAACGTTATGCCTGCGCACCCAACGACACCCAAGTCCCAGCCGAGCACGCAACCTCCCGAGGCAAATCCCGCCGTGCTCTCGGGATGCGCCAGTGCAGATGCGCGCTGATGGCCAAAAGGACCGGAGTCCAGCGACACCGACGCAACCGTCCTCGGGGCCGTCCTTCCCAGCCAGCGCCGCGCTCCTGGTAGCACAACGGGCACAGCCTGGGCAGGTGACGTGTTTGTGCCGAGGCAGGCGAGCCTGGAGACATTTACGTCACCGAGCCAGCTGAGGGACGGCTTGGGTGTAAGCGTACAGGCACGCGTGTGCTCACAGGGTCGCAAAAGCCAAGTAATGCTCAAACGGACGCATTTCAACGACAGAGGAGGGGCTGACAATTGCCCAAAAATCCACTCTTTCCAGCGTCTCAAGTTAGCTCCCCACATCACCACTTGCTTCCGTAAACTGCAGCTGGACGCACACTCCAAGAGCGCCCACGTACGTCGGATCCACACCGACACGACTGCCACATGCCCCCTTCTGCAGGGCCTGTGACTGCTGCCATCGAGTTGCAGCCCTGCAACGCCTGAAGAGAGACAAGTCAGTGCCACGAATTTCCATTTCTGTGCCACAACCACCACAGCACGGTGACTAAAGCAGCTTCAGTCGCATATGCAACATAGTTCCTCCAAGACAAATCCAAACCATGCACTGCCTGCGAGACTCTTCACATTACCCAGCCTGGTGATAGTGCTTAAATAAAATTAAAAAAAAAAAAAAAAAAAAAAAGCTGTTTACCACGTTCTTAAACCGGTTTGTAGCAGGAGCTTCCCCCTCTTTCCCTACGGAAAAGGGAGAGGGGCCTGTAAAACGCTCTGCTCAGCTGCAGCCCTCCCATCCTCCTCCCCCCCAAATACATATCAAGATTCATCAATAGCAACAGAGTTTGAAATCACAGCCTGGGTGTGAAGTGCAGTCTTATACACAGTCCCCGATTCCGTAAGCACTGCTGCTTTACTCCAAGCAGGCACCAGCCCACGTTAAATGCCACAGTCCTGCAAGCGGTGCTGCATGTGTGCGACGAGGCTGAGAACGAAAGGCAAGATTGATTTTGATGTGAGCACCAGCAAAGCAAATGGGTTTTTGAAAACCCTGTAATTTCTCTGCAACCCTTGACTTCACTAAACACACATTTTTAGACTACAGCACAGTTAGGTAGGCATTAAACAAAAATGAGCTGCACTAATGATGATTTATGTGCGGGATAACCTTCCATGAAGAATTTACCTTTGATTTCAGGGTAAGTTACAGCGTTGCCCAGTTAACCAAACAACGCAACTCGCCACCGAAACCCGCTACTGCCGCAGGGCCACGCAGACGTGGAGCGCTTCCCCGCGGTTGCTTTGAGATCTCCTCCGGCACAGACCCAGTAGGTGCCCCTGAGAAGACACGCTTGCCAGAACTCAAGGGAAAAAAGCCAGGCAGAGGCACGCTCTGCAAGGGGAGCCCTCCCGGGCCGGCAAGCGCAGCAGCAAGCGAGCAACGGGCCCCGCGCCTCCCCACGCCGCGCCGGGTGCTGCTGCCTGCGTCCCCCCACGCCAGCCCGTCCCCCGGCAGCGGGACGCCCCGGGACCCCCACGGGGAGGGAGGGTTTCGCCCAGGCACCTCCACGGCACAGCAGACGGCTCTCCCGCGGGGCTTTCTGCCGGCAAGGCACCTCTGGCGAGCGCTGCCAAGGCCAGCCCGGCCCCGCAGAGGTCCCTCACCCACCAGCACACCGCCATCAAAAGAGCAGCGAGGCTCGTCCGAAAAGACAGGGCTGAAAGGCCCAGCAGCAGAGGTCGGGAGCCCTGTAATCCCCATTAAGCGTGAAAAGAACCCGAGAAAGCTCACAGAAGGGCCTCCCAGCCCACGGACGGAGCCGGAGGCCTGAGCTCGCGAGAACGGCAGCCCCAGGGGAAACGCTCGCTCCCCCTCTTTCCGAGCTACAAAATATTGTGGTTTGGTGGGGGGAAAGCCAGGGACGCCAAGGAAAGCAGACATTCACTGTGAAAATAGTCGCTTTATTAAAAGGAGTTTTCCGCCGCAGAGGGCTCTGGGTGGAGATCTGCCCTGCTCCTGCGCGCTAGGACCGTTTATCCCCTGCGGCAGCGAGACTTGCTGGGGAGATGCAGAGTCTTCCACAGGAAGCACCAGAGGAAAGCGTCAGGAAAAGCAGCRAGTTTGGCACGCTAACGCTAGCAAAGAACGCCACGTGATACAGCCAGCTGTAAATACGGCCTGGATGTACCTCCGAAAGAGCCGCGGTACTTCCACACACCTTTCCTTTCCGAGGGCTGACTGGAGGAGAGCTGCGCGGTGCTGTGTCTGCACAACTGCTCGATCTCGCAATTCAGAAAGCACATCTGCGACTGAAGGGAGCTGTTAGGCCTCAGCACCACGTTTCGGCTTTTCTCAGCCTACACGCCGTTCACGCCGAAGAGCAGGGACCCCCTCCCCCCCTCCTCGTCTTCCTTGCTCAGAATTAGGACAGAAGCAGAGGTTCACCGGAGGCCAAGAAAAGACCATGGGTTTGGCAACAGCAAAGCCAGTTTTAGCTCTAACACAAGAAAGAAAAAAATAAGCTTCAGGCAGATACTATATTTGTAATCCAACGGCAAAACATGTTTGCTTGTGTTGACTCTGCACTGTAACACAATTTATATGTTCTGTCTTTAGGGTAATTATTGCTTTAGAATGTTAAAATCGTTCCACTCTAATTAAATCATCATATTAAAAAATCCACTGCCACAGCAAACTTGAGAACAAGTCTGGTTAAGATCACGCAAGTGCACGGATGCTCGGTTGACAAACTTGCCGCCGAGCGAGCCAGCCCCGCTCTGCAAAGAAGGAGCGCGGGCGCCGCTCCGCTCCGTCCTGCAGAATCCCGAGCGGCGTGAGCAACCGCCGCCTTTCCAGAAAGCGCTGCCGGAGCCGGCACGGCACCGCCGGCCCCCGAGGAACGAACACCGCAGGCTCCCCTGCCRACGGAGCTCGCCGTGCCCCGCTCGTCAGACGGCACAAGCCTGTGGTAGGGCAGAGCGTCACCACCCCTCGCTACCCCCGGAGATGGTGCCACAAACTCCTCGGTCCCGCCCGCAGGACGGAAATCCACCTTGCGTTCCCTCGCTCACGCAGACGCAGCTGTTTCCTGGAGCTGAGCCGAGAAGGGCTGGCAAGGCTGTGGAGCCAGTCTGCACCCTACCAGAGGGTGCCATGCCTTTTCCGAACACCAGCTGGCCTCCAGGTAAGCCCCCCCAAACACGCTTTGAGAGAGGCCTCTGGGACCACCCAGAGGTTTCTCACCTACTAAAACGAAGCGGACATTTCCACGGTGCCCCAAAACACCCTGAAGTGCCAGAAGCTCCTTACGCAGGCTCGCGCTCCAGGAGGCCGTTTGCTAAGCAAGAATCTCCCTCTCCGGGCAAAAGGCTGCTGCGGACGCGGGCTGGCTGCCCATCAACGCAAGCTCATCGCTCTGAACACCCGGCCGGGGAAGACCGCCTTCCTGAGGCAAAGAGTTTCACCTCGTATTTCATCCCGAGACTGTCAGAAAGGGGTCAGTGCTGGGGAGGAGAGGCTCTGCAGACTCGGTCCTGACCGCGGGAAGGCAGTTGGCTCCCGGCCCCAGCGCTGCAAACCGTGACGGGCTCTGCGCCAGCAAGGGCGCAGCCTCTGTCGGGAGGGGTGCCCRTGCTCCGGTCAATCGTTCAGCCCTGCTCCCCTGCCGTGCAGGGGGCTGCACGCAGCCCCTGCCGATGCATCCCAGCCCCGAGGGCCATCGCTCACCGGCAGGAGCCCCGGAGCACCGAGCCCCGGAGCACCGCTTCCCTTTGCCCGCCTCCGAGCACACGGGCTGTGCCGAGTCAGCAGATTAGCTGCACTGAGGAGGCATGGGCCACCAGCAAGAGCCACCACAGCCCTCAGGAGAACCGGTCACCCCCCTCCAGGTGAAGCACTTTGCTCCTTAAGCTCCTTAAGCAAGAAGCATCCCTGCAAGAGGGATTAGAGCAAATCGCCTCTCGTGCTTGGTCAGCAGCTGCCCCAGCAGGCACCGGGCTCACACCCTGCTCCCGGTGGCATCTGTCCTCCTGCATCTGCTCCCCACGGCACTGCCAGAGTAGCAACACTGAGCCCTGGAGGAGCATCGGGACTTGCTGACCTGTGAGCAAATATCAAGCACAGAGCATTCAGTTTGGGCAAAATCCTTTAATTCTCCCTGGACCCCCCTGGGGAAAGCAGTATTGATTGCTTTACTACTAGCTTACACATGCTGTGCAGGGCAGCCAGCGCTGCCATCAATACCGGCTCTGAGGAGGGAGCCAGGAGGTCACCCGGGTACACGGGGCTGGCCCCACGCTGCGCCCAGCACCTGCCCGCAGCCCCCGCACAGCTTCAAAGCCTGCGACAAGCCAGGCAGGAGCACAGGAGCCAGAGCCCGCAGCACCGGCACAGCTCAGCGAGCAGTTTGCCCGGTTCCTCTCCCCTCCCGCCGAGCCGCACAGCGGTGCCTGGCAGGTCGTGTCCCGTCAGTGCTCTGGCCACCGCTCCTCCCCGCTCCCCAGGGGACTGGCTGGGGAAAGCCCCTGATTTCAGAGCCTCTCTGCACCCCCCAAAAAGTCATGGGGAACCCAGGGGCAAGAGACCCAGAGCTGCAAAGTCCCTGCACAGAGATGGGCGCTGCTGTCCCTCCCACAGGCCCCTTCCCCACGGATGAAAGTCAGCGCTGAGCAGGACACGTCCGGGGCCACAGGGCAGGCACGTGGGGGAGGGAGGCTGAGCAGCTTCCAGGTGCCAGCACGGGGAAGAGGCACACGATGCCATTTTTACCAAGTTTCTTTCCCCACGGCTGAAGCAGTTGTGAAAACTTGCAAGAGAAGCTGGAATATTTACTTGCACATCATCCTGACAATGTGAAAACCAGCTCTGACTGCAGGGCTCAGGACACRGACAGGCTCCTCTCCTGTTGTCCAAGCCCCACCTGCCAGGTACCCAAAGCGAGCTGGCTCGCAGGCACGCGGGAGAAGCCAGGACGGGGCACGCATGCTGTCACGCTTACACAACATCCGTGAGCCCAGAAATACGCAAAGTACCAACCACAGCACCAAGGAGACCCTGAACACAACACGTCTGCTCACACCACCAACGTTCTCCAGTATGAAGCCGCAAGATGGTCATCAACAGAAGCCTTTGCTTGGGCAGCACAGGCACGGGCGACAAGCCAAAAAGAGACCCTCCACGACAGTGACTTTCACACACGGCAAAGCAGGTCAGATTTTCCAAGAGAACGGTGGCTCCTCTCTTACCTGGGATGATAGAAACGGTGTCTTTCTCCCAGGACACAACACTAACGTATTCCTGCACTGAAGAGGGGATGAGGCACTTGAAAACAGCCACGTTTCCACGCATCGACCTTTGGTCCTCCACCCGAACGGTGTACGGTTCCCTGAAAACTGTAGAGAAAAGCAGATGGTTGGTAGCATGACAGCGCTCGAAGAAAACACACTTCCTTTTGCTTTAATCCCACGTTTCCCAAACAAGCCAACCCACCCAGCAACAAACTGCTTCCATCCAAAACACTTGGCCCACCTCCCTGGGGAAGGAAGCGGTTCTCCTTCGGAGACCACAGCCCTGTGCTCGGCGTGCAGAGGGGATGCCTGGCCCCGCTGCTGGGACCCTGCAACGGTCCCCAGCGTCACCCCAGCTTGCCACCAAGGCGAGCTGCTGGCTCTGTAGTCAGCAAAGCTGCTAAGGCAGAGGTTTGCAGCACCCAGATTTCAGTACAGGGACCAAGGGCATTTCGTAGCTGTAACGTTCAACCTCCCACCTTGAAGGTAACCATTTCGCTGCTGGATGCAGGCTGAAAATGCAGCGGTCAGGCACCCGGGAGACACAGCCTGTGACAGAGCCTGGCACCCACCTAAACCCACTGGAGGAATATTTAGGGAAGCAGATGACAATTTTCCAAGCCATGCCACAGTGGGAGCCGTGAGCTGTCCCCGCCATGTGCCCTATTCCTCAGGGAGACGCACAGCCCTTTGACAGCTCCACGCTGCTCCCTGGACCAGAGACAAGGAACTCCCCCATGCCACAACCCTCCAGCAGCACTCGCTCGGTAAGCTGGATCCACCCCGGCCTCTTCAGAAAGACAAGGAGATGCCACCACGCCCAGTAACACACGCCGACACCATAAACTCCTAAAGTTTAAGTACAAAACACAGTGAGTGCAGGCGCCTCCTTACTGTGACAATAATTGTGCCCTGTAGGACGCGGGCACCTGGGCATCGCTATAGCAAGACAGACATGCATTTGCTTCGTCATTTAATGACACCCCTTGGCCAGAACAACAGCAGCTCAGCAAATCCGCTAAGATAGAACACCTTAGCCCCAAGAGGAAGGCGTTCTCCCTGAGTGGAAAGCACCCGCTGGCAATGCGTCGTATACCTCGCACAAACGAGCAAGCAGCGAGAGGGTGACAGTATTTCCACCTTGACTTCCCAGGCTTTCAGGGCACCCTGCTCTGCTGCAAGAGGTCGGGACAGAACCAGGGGCACATCACAGTCCCCGCCCCGGGGTGCTCGGCGACACGTCCCGGCAGGCTCCGCACACCGGCTGCCTGGCAGAAGAGACCAGCAGCAGCCATAAAACGGGAAGTTCCAAGCTGCGGAGGGCTGCCCCACCTTCGCCTCCCCTGCGCCTGCCGCTCAGCCGCCCTCCCGGCAGGCAGAGCCCCCTGCCCCAGGGGAAAGCAGGGACGAGGGTTCGGAGCGGCCTCCGGCTCGCTCCCCTTATTTACCCGGTGCCCCGGCAGGGAGGACAAGGGCTGGCGCCGCGAGGACACGGGGAGAAGCCTACCACGGAAAGGGACTCCAGAGCCAAAGCAGATTAGCTAGCAAAAGCCTCCTTAATCACATGCAGCAGGAGGTTTATTCACGGGCTTTAAAGGCCAGCGGGGACCACGAGGAGCATCCAGCCCGGCCTCCTGCACGCTCACCGCTGCCACGACCGCCCCAGCCCAGAGCGGACCTCGCGCACGGGCACCCGCGCTCGCCCCTGCGGCTGCCCCGGCACTGGCTCTGAACCGCGCCAGCCGCCGCAGCCGGGGCTTCTGGCCTTTCGCTGCCACTGGGAATAATTCCAAGGGTAACGTTCAGCCACAACTAGCACACTTAAAACTTTCCATTGGCTAGAGAGATTTGCTCCACGCGCTCACCGACAGCTTTTCCAAAGCTTCCAGAGGTTCTTCCGATTCCTTATATTTTCAACCGCATTGTATTTATTTGCTTTCTTTATGCAGCTTTAATTGGCTTTACTTGGTGCATTGCCGTTACAAAGCACTGGAGAGTGACCGGGATGCGAGATGACCGGGCGGAAGCAGAAGCGGGGGACGTTTCACAACCATTTCCAAATGCCATAAAGCCGAAGCACTTCACGCTGCCGCGGTTGGAGCCGTCCTGGTGGCCCTCGGAGCCCCGCGTGTGGCCCCCACTACGTACTCGCGCCTCCTCCTAATTGCACCTGCTGAGGGGACAGGGGAGGCTGGGCCCCCGGCTGAAATCCCACCGACAGGAGGGGTGCATTCAACCCAGTATTGAGAGGGTGGGATGAAAGCCAGGACTCAGCTCTGCTGCTGACTTGCTGTGATCCCAAGGAAGTCCTCAGCACGTGGGAGAAGAGCTAAGCAAAGGCTGCCCACCCAGCAGGAAGGCAAGGACCAAGACAAGCTTTCTCCCCTGCAGCACGTCCAGAGCACCAACTCTCCGGACAGCCAGAGCAGCCATCCTTGCCTGCACGAGCCCTGGGCACCCGCAGCCCCCCCGCAGAACTCCACAGTTTCAAGCCGTGTTGAGCCCAGGGTCACCAGCACCAGCGGGGCTGTGATTGTCCACTCAGAAGCACAAGCCAGCCCCGCRCAGGCAATCGCCTGCTGCACAGCGCGGAGCCAGCCCGGGTGGCCACACGGGACACGGCCACGTCACCCCGCACCAAGGGGCCGCTCGCCCTGCTGCACCCCGGGCTGCTGGCAGGCACCAGCTGGCCACAGCCCTCGCCACTGCCCGGCTGCCCCACGGGAAGCCCAGCCTGCGGTGCCCGGCACGAGGAGGGCAACAGCTCCGTGCCGCGCATCCGCGTTTACTACACCCCATCTGTCGCCGTCCCTCCTCCACCGAGCTGTGGTTTATAGGTAACCTGATAGCATTGGTAAATCATTCACTCTGCGGAAGGGGGTTAATACCAATTTACTCTGCAGTACAAGGTATTAAAATAAAAAACCCTGTAGTCGCTTCTGTCATGTTCCCTCTGCTAGCCCCACTTTTAATAGGTTACATAATGAAGCCATTCCTGGGCTATTAGCCCTCCTCAGCCTGGTCAATAATTTACTATAATGGCTTTTGGAGTCGGCTCTTTGCCATATTCCTCTTTTTTTTTGCGCTTAATAAGCCTTGGCATGCTGGGGCTGGATGCTACAGTGGGAACGGACAGGCTTGAGGAGGGCTGTGGGACACAGTGGGGGTCTCCCCACCACGGACAGATGTGGTCCGGCTCCTGCAGCCGTGAGAAGCCCCCAGGCACGCTTGGGTGCGACAATACCCGTTCAAAGGGAGAGGACCTCTCCTGCCACGAGGCTGCAGCCGCGCCACGGCCTCCAGGCACTTGCTGGAGACCCCCAAGCCGCGCGTCCCTTCCCTGCCGGTCGCTCCAGCCCTCTCCCAGCCCGTAACCAGCCCGAGTTAGAGCTGGCCCTTAGCTAGGGCAGGATGCCGTCTTGCAAACAGGTATTGGCAGGCCTGCTTACCCAGCACCCTGCCCTTCTCCCCGCCCTCCGTCCGATCGATCCCCTCGCAACAGGCCGACGCAGCAGCCCTGGTTCTGTGCTCCGCTCCCCGGGCGGGCAGCAGCAGCGCTCACGCGGCAGCGCCTTGCAGCAGGGCTGCCGGAGCACCCCAAGGTGCAGGCAGAGCGGCACGGCACGGCAGCCCTGGTGAGGCAGCAGGCGCTCGGTCCCGCTGCTCTGCGCAGGACGGCGATGGCACACAGCTGGCAGCAGGACCGCCTGCTTCCATCCCCATTCAAAACACCCCGGCTCCGCAGGTGGGACAGCAGCGCTGCTGTCCCGACCTGGCACACTGCCGGTCAGCAGTGTTACCGGCCCATGCCAGGGAGACAGAGGCGAGCGGGGTGCACTCGACGGGCCAACCAGCAGGCCACGGAGAAGACCGGAGAAAAGCCAGCGCCTTGTCCAAACCCCCACACCCACAGAGAGCTCCTACCTGCTTTAACACGGATATTTGGGCTCCTGATTTTGCCAGCCGAGTTCTCCGCGGTGCAGAAGTAGTCGTTGTCGTGGATAAAGCTATTGAAGGCTGATGGCGAGAAGGGGTAGAGCTGCAAAGTCCCATTGGCATGGACATGCCGGATGTGGGGCACATCGTAGATGTCGTCGCCTGTGGCCAGGTACCACCGAAGGACGGCGCTGGGTGACCCTGCTGCCGGGCAGGGGATCACCACCCCCACTGTGCTGGAGAAGGTGACCTGCTGGATAGAGTCGTTCACAAAGTAGAGGCTGGTTCCAACATCTTCAGCATGTGCTGCGGAGAAAGCAGAGGCCACAACGGCAGGGGGTTACTGCAGAAGCCGCCGATCCCCGCCGGCACAGCGAGCACCCCCCAGCACAGCTGCCCCGGAGCCCAGCCCCCGGCCCCCCGCGCAGGGCAGAGCAGAGCAGGGGAGCGGAGGAGCATCAGCGCGTGGGCTGGAAGCATAAAGGCCACCTTCACAGGCCAGCGCTCTGGCTGGCAGCACGGATCAGGGATCGCAGGCACCCAACCAGGACAACCAGGGGCTGTGCAAGCAAGGAAGGGTCCCCAGGGTATCCCCCCCAAGGCTTCCCCAGGTGGCCGTACACACGTAGGTGGCTCCGAGCGCGCGGTCCGGCTGTGCCTCAGCACCCACAGGCCTGAGGACACCCACGGGCAACAACAACAACAAGCCAAGCACGACAAACCAACACCGTTTCTCCTGCAAAGCCCCATGTCCCCCAGCCCGGAGCCGCAGACAGACAGCACCCCCGTGCCTCATCGGCTCCCCAGCACAGCCCCAGCCAGCCCGCAGCTGCAGATGCCCCTCGGCAATGCCGACACATCCAGCGCAAGCCTCCCCCAGGCAGGGCAGAGATCTTCCACGCTACCCTACCGCTGCCTCCGAAAGCTGCAGCAGCCCCTAGGAGAGGGGCAGAAAACTGGGTTCAGTGCTGCTCCCCGCTCCCAGAGTCAGAGGGAGGGGAAGCCCAGTCCCACCCCGCCCTAAGCCCGAGCTGCAGCCTGGCGCCAGGCATTCCTGCGCCACCCGAAGACTGAGACACGCAGCGTTCAAGGGCACAGTCCGGGGCAGAGCCTGCAGCCACCCGGATGCCCGGGAGCAGCTTTCCAGGGCACCGCAAGCGCTGCAGAAAAGCGCTTCCCTTCTTCAAAACGAGGGAAGGGACCTCTTCACCCAACTCCTCCAGTCTCTCCTTCCCACTCTCCAGGACCACGAGCTCCCCCTTCTCAACCAAAGCAAGCAAGATTGCCTATAAATAAGGATGAGGAGGCCCCCAGTCACTTAGATCCGTTTTCTTTTTTTAGTCGCACTCTTTCCAAGTGGGCGGAAGGACAGGGATATAGAAAGCGGCCCTCGGCGGGTGTATTAATAGCTCTGGCTGAGAACGCCGCTCGTGGTGCCGCAGAGCCAATAAGCAGATCGCTACCGTGCCGCCGGTTCAAAACGAGTCACGGGGGACCTTCCGTGACCTCGATTTCTTAACTTGGGGAGGAGGGGACAGGAGCAGGGGGGAGAAGGAAAGCCTCATCCGTACGGATAGCCTTGCCTCAGCTCTGAGGGCGAGCGCACCGTGGGCGCTCGCCTGAGGAAAGGCTGCCTGAGTGTCACTTGCCACAGCCACTTGCATCTCCCCGCRAAGCTTCGTCCAGTGCCCGGCAGTGGTGAGCACATCTCTCCTGGCTCGGTGCTGTGCCACCGGCCCGCTCCACGCCGTCCTCARGCAGGTCAAGATGGGAAATCCCAAAACACCTCACCCCTTCCCAGAGCAGAGTCCTCTCCATCCTCCTCCCAGCTGGACGGACAACCTCATGCCTCTCTCAGCACCCGTGAAATCAGAGGCGAGAGCACCTGGTTCTTGCTCTCTGTGTACCTGCACTGAATCGCCATCTAGAACGACAAGTTCCCTCCTTTGCCTACGCAGAGCCCTACTATCCCACGTCAGGGGCACTGCACAGCCAGAGCTGCCCGGCAAACCCATCCATGTAACAGATCAGCCGACTAGCCAGGTCCAGCGCTGCCACCACACACGAGACGACAGATTTATAGGCCACGAAAGCATCCCCGTACCTCCCCACACACCAGCGCATGCAGTTCCCCGCATCCACGCGCAGGTAGAAGTAGACAAAGCCATTTATTTTTTCCGCCCTCGCCGACAAGCGCCAGAAGAACGACGGACCAGAGGAGCAAAGTGCTCCAGCCGAGCCTCCCGCGCAGCAGCGCCAGGCTTTGCAGAGCCACGGGGCCACCGCACGGCCCTGCCGATGTCATTTTGTGACATCTCCAGGCTGGTTTGTCGTCATGAATCAGCATTTCCCTTCATCAGAAGAGCGCGGCGCTTCCCCCAAATACACGAAAGAGAAAAATGCACATTTGCAGGCAGAGGAAGGAAAACGAAGCACGTGCGAGCAGCAGCGTGCTATTTGTGGCAACGCCTGTCGCCCGAGCAAAGCAGAAGATGGCTGGAGCCAGGGCACGCGGCGTGCAAGGCGCACAGCAAAAGCCACCCTTCGCCCATCCGCCCGCTTTGGGACCAGGAATATCCCGCTGAGCTCGGCACCCCGTCATCCACCCGGCTCTGTCCCAGGCTCCGTCCGACATCTCCACCCCAGATCCCAGAGCACGGCTTGGGAAGGCTCCTGCCGTAATAAAGATTGGAGAGCAGCCACAGCCTGACAGGGAAATATCTTCTTCCCAGGCAGCGCCCAGGAAGGTTTAGAGATGGACAGGTGAGGGGCTGGGTAAAGAGTGGAAAAATACCTCATAAACAGAGAAATTCAGATTACCCGTAAAGCTTTTTCAGGTCAAAGGGGGAAACAGATTTTTAATAGAAAATGGAAGTTATGGGATTGGCAATAGTTATGTGACAGACGCATAGAGTTAAATCCATATAATCTCCTTTACCATTTAGCATTGAGCACCATCCTAATCCCATGTTTCATAAAACTGTCTCCAAATCACCGAGAGATTAAAAATTTAGAAATAGCACTGCAATATTTTTAAACCAGAAATCACTGCTCACATCTGGTCAGATGTGCTGACCCTAACCTAAATATCGAGGGCATTAATTCACACGAACCTGAAAAGAGGAGGCTAGAGGAGCCAAAATGGAACAGTTTCTGCTGGGGAAAATGCTGCGACGCAGGCGCACAGCACCAACCCTGGAGACCAGCCTGCCGGTAGCTGGAAGCTACACAAAGCCCAGTGCGGAGCCGGACAGCGTCTAGCTTGCTCTGAAAGGCACGTATTTTAAGTTACCAGAGCGCAATCTTCTTAAATTGTAGTAAATTACAACCTAGAGGTACTGAAATACGAATATCTCTATCTGAGCTGGGAGAAGCAAGTCATTTTGCTATCATCCCTTAGGAATATTTGCCAGTCTTGATGGCTGGACTTTCCAAACCCCGATACCTTCAGCGGCACGCCAACCGCGGCACTGCAAAGCGCTGTGCTGTACAGAAAGCACTCATTTGCTCTAACGAGCGGCCGAGGCAGAGCGGCCGTAAACTGACCCCAGGGTCTGTCGCCAAGCCACCTATTTCTGGAAGAGGCAGCTGAGATGTAGGTGCGAGTCCTGCGCGAGGAGCGGCACAGGCTGAAACCTCAGCCCGCGTAAGCGCAGAAATGCCATCACCCCCCAGGCGAGTGCCCAGCAACGCAACCCTTCCTCTCCTCCAAACCTCACCAGGAAGAACCCGTCCTTTTCTACAACGTGGATTTAGGACTGGTCTCAGACAATGACCAGCTTCGAGCCAGCGCAATTAGAGAGCCGCTTCTCCTGAGCTAAGAAGCTTTTTCTGCCCTCGATGCGCGCACATCAGCTGCGTTAGCAAGCTGCTGGCTCAGGACCCCCCAGCCAGTCCTGCGCCCGCCCAAACCCAGCAAGTTTCTCAAGGCTGAGCAAGGTCTTTTGCGCATCAGTAACTGGATGGAAACCCGACAGAGACGGGAAAAGGCTAAACAAGGTGTGTTTTGAGGGTGTTCGTGCAATCCTCTGGGCATGGGCAATCCTGCCTGGGCTGATACCGTTCCTCAAGGGGTGGCAGAGGTCCGTGACTGCCCGAGTACTTCTTTACAAAAGAGTGGCCCCTGGAGGCTTGCCTATTTGCCACGACTAAGTGCGTTGCTGGCATTCAAAAGGAGGTTTTGCAGCACCTCAGAAAGGGCAGGCGCCAGACTCCAGTTCACGTTACCCCGGCGGCAGCACCTTCCCCAAGACCTCTTGGGCTTGGTGGTCTGACCGCCGGGGTGCCCGCCCCAGCCTTCCGCCAAGGCCAGGTGAGATGCTGCCGAGGCACCACCACAGCAGAAAGCCCACCCGCAGGCCAGCAACGGGACTGTAGGAGCCACGGGGGCTTCGCCAGCCTCCCGCTGTAACGGGCTGCAGGGATGCTGTGAAGAACAGCAGGCTAAGCACCACCTCGCCGCTCATTTATTATCCTCATTAAGGGTGTTTGACACCTGCCCGGTTCAAGGAGAAAGTGAACCGAAGCTTGGCACGCATTGCGGGGCGGGAATTACAGGTAGGTGGCAAGTCCTAATCTTTCCTCTCTACTGCCTTAAGATACGACAGTAATTCCGTCACATACTGCCTGCACATTTGTAATGCTGGAGCAGTCTTTGGCCTTCCCTGGAATGAGCTTCCTTCAAGCCCTCATCTTCAGGACGCTTTTAATAGCCTTCCTCCTAATGAAGGGAGCGACCTTGGAGCTGACAGAGCGAGAAGTGACATCTCCGAGCATCACGGAAGGGACGGCGAGAGGACTGGCTGAGAGGAGGCGAGAAACAGGAGGCTGGTACCCTTTCAAGCAGAGTACGAGAGGTGCACGCGCCCTGCCAGGAGCGCAGGGCAGCCACGCCGGACGCCACCCCACCGCCGTGGCTTTCCAGCCCAAAGGGTTAAAGCCGCGATGCCAGCCTCCCCCACGCCGTGCCCCGCAGGGACCAGCCTCAGCGGGGTGGAAATAGTGCCACAAAATGCCGAGCGTGGCCTGGGGCGTTCAGCTGGCGCCCAGCACAGCGGCAGCAATGGCAAGTACCTGCCACAACACTTCCCCTGCCCCGGCGCTGCATTTTAGCCGCCGCCAGGGTCCCACCCTTGCGGCACAGTCCCTCCGGCCTGAGCACCTCAGTCGTTCCCGACACGCAGCCGCTGTCACCGCGAACCGAAGAGGGAGCGGAGGAGGACGCTGCCTCCGGTCCTCCGTGGGTAAGGGCACCGCTCAAACACGCCTGGAGCGCAAGCCGCCTGCTCCTTAGCGCATCTGCATGGAAATTAAGGCCTGAACCACCTCCAGCTATTACGACAGCACCCAGGCTGAGGCTGTAACCCTTGCCTGGAAAAAAAAAAAAAAAAGCACTCCCCGCTGGTTTGCCTGGCCCCTGAACCTCCCACATCAGCCCGCTGGAGGTACCCGTCTCACCACCCCATCCATACAGGGGGCTGACCCAGAGCTGGGCATCCCCCAGCTCTGCACCCCCTCCCGAGCCCCCCAACCTGCCCGAGCTCCCCCCAGGGGCCCTCTGCTCCGGGGGGTGAGGAACGAGCCCAGGGACCTCAGGCAGCGGCCCCTCCCTCCCCTTCCACAGCCACGCTGAACACGAAGTCCGAGGAGCCGCAGCCGAGTCCCAAGGGGACATCCGGTGACGTTACCGAGCCAGGGTGACAGCAAGGTCCCCCCGGGGAGGCCGGGGCCGAGCCAAGCAGGTACGAAGGGCGGGAGAGGGGACGCACCAGAGGCCACGCGCGCCTGCTGCCAGGCTTTCTCCGGAGCCRCCGGTCCGTGCCGCCCGGCACGCCGCAGCCCTCACGCTGGCTTTACAAGGCGGAGACGAGAATTTCCACCATGCGGCCGACAGGTATGAGAAGCGAGAGGCACGGATCAACAGAGCGATCTCTGAAACCTCGCTCCCCTTCTCCTTTTCCCCTCTAAGCTGTGCCTGCTCCTTTCTCTCACGGAGAGGAGCCGACAGAGCCCCTTCCGAGAGGCAGCAGCTGGGGCAGGCAGCAAGCGTTAGCAAGAGTCGGGAAATGGATTTCCTAAATATTTGGTACAGCTCTGCTGGCAGATGATGGCGGCAATACGCAGATTGTACCTGGTGGGGTTTACTTCTTAAGGATCTACAAGCAGGGAAGGGGTAACTCACAAAATCACGGTTACGTAAAAATCTGTAGCTGGCTATAATCTAGATTTCAAAGACAAGAAACACCCTGCACCCAAACCTGCCACTGCAGAAGCCTCCCAGTAAAGCACGTGTTGCAACGACTGCAACAACGGAACACCTTCCTCCTTCGTGCCCTCCTAGGAAGTCGCACTTACTAACAGTCTGCTTATTTGGGTGTGAGATGACTTCATGTTATCCAAGGCGCAGCCCAGAACTCAGGTGCTGCCATGTCAGAAGAATTCCTGCCACAAAGAGACGCTTCCAGTCTTATTCTTGCACTCGGCTCGTCAGCTGCTTCAAAGGAGGACAGAGCGCGCCCCATCCCTCCACCTCAGGACCAGCTGGGCAGAGGCCGGAGCACCGGCGCAGGAAGGCGCCCTGTGCCACGGCTGCCCAAAGCTAAGCCTACAGCTCCCAAGCAGCCCCCGTCTCCGGGAAGGGCTGCTCGATAGCACACCCCTGGCACTCGCCGCTCGCACGAGGCACAGCCTATTCCTCCAGAGAACAAATGCACCGGGAAATACTAGGGTTGCCTAGCTCGATTTTCTCATCCAAAGGCAGGAGCAGCCCTAAGCCCACGCCAGGTGGGGGTAAGGGCTCTGGGCAAGTCGCCATCGTGGCTCCTCGTGCTGGGAAATTTTGGCTATCCGCAGGATAAACAAACACCGGGCACAGCGAGGAGTTCAGCACTGCGGGCTTCTCCTCCGTGCATTTAATGAGGTTTCCATGTTTCATTTCAGAGACGAACGAGCGCTGTGCCACACTGGGGGGCCGAGATGGGGAGAGATTAAAAACGCAAGCTGCATAGCTCACTGCACCCAATACAGGAACATAATGTAAATATAATGCCAGTATAAATCAGGCGGCAGAGAGATCCAGCAAGAACACGCAGGGAGATGCTTTCCCTGCTCCAAGCCTCTCAATTTTGACCAGTATGCTCTTCGTCACACCGCTCGCCGCTCACCTCCCCTCCTCCTCTGCCCGGCAGCTCTCACTCGCACTGCCAGACCGTCTTTCTGCTCAAGCCCCTGTTTGCTTGCTTGCCAACCACCTATTTTTGTTTATTTTATAAGCGGGGGAGAAATAAGCAGCTGCAGCCCGTCGAGGGATTTCTAAACTTCAGTGGTCCCCCGGACCAAATGTTTCTTTGCTTTCAGTTTCTACTTGAGCTCTTGCTCTACAGCAGGAACACGTTACAAGGATGTGCTTCGATGCCCAGAAATATTAAGTATCTGAAAGGTTTATCATGCATTAAGCAATTCATTTTTTTTAATCCTATTATTATAATGAAACTTCCATTGTATTGCTGTCCTCTCCTTGGAACCGTTTCACTTTAACACTTTCCATCACTGAGACTGTTCAACACTGAAGATACATTTTATTTCTCAAAAAAAGAGAAAACGAGGCCACGAGGAGTTGTGCTAATGGAGGCTTTTAATTTGCTCTTCTCAGAAGAGAGAGCTCTGTGGGAAGAGATCCCTTTTCCAAGAAGCTGGGGCTGACAACATGCAAAGCCATGATAAACCCAGTGCAGCTCTTCATTATTTTGCCTATTGGGGGGAAGAAATCGTAGCGTCCTCAACAGTTATTTGTTTTCGGTTTTGTTTTTTTCCTTTTAGCACAGTAAAAAATGCAAATGTAAGCAAAGCAGACGCTGGCACGTTCAGCTCAGCAGATCCTAAACACAATAGCGATTTGGGGCAAAGCTCCCAAACGCAGTTTTATTCCAGCTTGAATAAAGCAGCTATTCCATAATTAATAATTGATGGAACAATCGATCATCCCCACACTACCGGACAGGATGCCCTATTAAACCTTGGTAAATATTTTTCATTGGATTAACGTTCAGATAAATGGGTAATGCAATAGGCAGCAAGAGAAGTCTCATGGAAGGAGGCAGCTCCGTCCCCTTTCTTTCGCCTTCCTCATCTCCCAAAATTTCCCCCTTGCTGTTCTCAAATGTCAAAAAAAGATAATTAGGGCAAATGTCATTTTACATCCTCCAAGCAGACAATTTTCTAAAGGGTGGGCGCTTCCAGCACCGCATCTGCAGAGCGGGTCATGTGCAAAGAGGTAATTTATTACAGAAACATAATTAAAAATTCCCGCAGAATGGGAAACGGGCAGTTCCTTTATGTAACATCGATTGATTGTTGTAACAAACGCACTGTGATTTCACCACCCGCGTTACGTGCCGCTCCTTGGCTTTCTTTTTTAATCGCATCTGTAGCGGAGACTCGGTTTAGAGCGCTACCTCTATAGATTTGGGCAGCATTCACATCATCTCCAACTTTAAATTAATCTCTAATCTTTAAGCCTGCATCTCCTTGACACGCTTCCTTCACGATTCTTCCCCCCACCCGATCTGATTTATATCAAGCCGCTGGGATACACTTAACACAGCATTCCAGAGGGAAGGATGCGATCGCTAAAGCATCGCTGGATTTAGCCTGTCGTGTGGGACTGGACTACCGACCGCTCCAAGCGCTCCCGGGAAGCGGGGAGAGGAGCGCAGCCCTCGGAGCGCCGCTGCGAGCCTCGGTCCCCAACGCCGGCCCCGCCGAGAAGACGCAGCCTCCGTCGGCGCGGCGC
>JAYKAV010001077.1:1391019-1414255 GCA_035582835.1 Phoebastria nigripes
CGGGCGGAGGGCGGCAGCCCGCCCCGGTGCGAGCGGGGGTGTGCTGACGAACGCCCTCTCCCCCAGCCCGGCGGGCAGCGCCGCGCCGAGCACCGCGCCGAGGTGGGCTCGCCCCCACGGCCGCAGCCGTCTGCAGGTGCGCCCAGGGGGCTTAATGACAGCCGGGTTGTGCCGGTCACACGCCATAAAGCTGAGCTCTCTGCTGCAGCCCTGGGAGGCCGGAGCACAGCTAACGCTCGCTCCAGCCCCTGCAAACCTGCACCTCGCCTGCACGGGGGCGGCTTTTCCCTGGGGTAAGCTCTGCCCTGGCCACAGAGCTGCCCTGCAGGGCTGGGGATGCAGCAGCACGGCTGGGCCACCCAAGACGTGCAGCTGGCAGCACGCCTCCTCCCTGGGCCTCCTGGACGCTTTTTAGCGGCCTGAGGACAGAACCCGGGTTTTCGTGACACGAACAGCGCCGGCCCGTGCTGCTCCCGTGACAGGGGACACACGCAAGATAGGGCCTCGCAGACTTCATTACACGTTCATCCCTCTAGCCAGCAAATACCAAATAAATACTAGTTAATGCTTTACTTTGGGGTGTATTTATCGAAGGCTTAATTCAAGCCTAGGATCTTACTCCCCAAGACTCAGTCGCACCAAAGCCAATTTGTCTGGACCATTAGAGCGGTTCAGAACGTCTTCTCTTGAAGTGATTATAGCAGGTTTTCTTTGCTTGCCAAAACAGCCTTTCCAATCCCAATTTGTTGGAAAATAAACAGAAAGAAAGATTGAAGCATTCTGATTTCAAAGAAAACAACAAGTAGAAAAAACATGACGTACTGATTTTTTTTAAAAAGCGCTGTTCAGATTTAGCTGAAAACCTAACCGTCGTCACCCAGTCAAAAAATTAGAACAACAGCAGCTCCTTGGCCATTTTCAACCCGCACCGGTTCACCGCAATTCTTCACACTTGGGAGTCCCTTGGAAGAGCCAGAGAGCTCACCCACACCGCCGAGGCGGTACTTGCACAGAGTGGGTGAGCGATTCCCGTTTCACAGAGGAGGGACGCAGCGGAGCTGGCAGGGCTAAGGCTCCCACGCACACACCCACCCCGCGTCCCCCTTCCCCTCCCTGCTCCAGGCCACCCACACCAGATACACCCTCATTTTAGCGGTGAGCGTGATGAGGCCAGCTGTCACCTAACCCATGTACGTCCACCTGCCCAGACCACAGTGCCGAAAAGCCAACAGCAGAGGCGGGAGCAAACACCGTGCCCGGGCTGTGCAGGTCTGACACACCCCGGCCTTTCCTCCTCCTCTCTGAGGATGTGCTTCCCCTTCCTCGGTGCTGCCAAGCGCCGTAGCTCCGTCACCACCCCCT
Source organism: Phoebastria nigripes (assembly GCA_035582835.1). Taxonomy (NCBI): domain Eukaryota; kingdom Metazoa; phylum Chordata; class Aves; order Procellariiformes; family Diomedeidae; genus Phoebastria; species Phoebastria nigripes. Next base: position 1,392,382 of record JAYKAV010001077.1, read on the forward strand.
ACTCAGCCCGTTCCCAGGCCACCTCAGCAGCTCTGTCACGGTGCGTGGGCGTCCCCGGCACACAGCCCTCCCACGCGTGCAYGTGCTCCTCCCCGGCCCCAGCCGCTCGCTGCTGGCTCACTCGCACCCCTGGCCGTGCCATCAGCGTCCCGAGAGGCGATGAAGCAGCAGCTGATGCACACCCGGTGCCCACGCATCCCTCTAGGAACCGAGGTGCGTTTCAATCGCCACCTACATCTGTATACAGATGTTAGCTGATACTTAGCAAGGACATTGGTATTCAGGCCCATACCCAAGGCAACAAGCAAATCCCAGGCTCTGGGGAGCCCCAGCCACATGCCAGGCATCTGCCCCCTTCCCTCCCTGGCAGCTGCTGCAGGATGGCAGCACAGGCCAGCCTGCTAACAGGAATCTTCCAGCCACAAAAACTGCTCCAGCGTTTTGCTATCCGGCGCACAATGTGTGGACTCGGGTGCAGTTTCTACCCTCCTACACTCAGGAGTGAATGAAGCGGGGGCCCGGCAGGGCACTYGCTGGCACAGCGCCCGCAGAGCCTCAGAGATCTCCATTTGAGGCACACGTGCAGGGGGAGTAAATGCTACTCACCGGTTCATTTTTAGCTCCCTTGGCTGTTCAGCATCTCCAATGAGTTTCCTCAACATCCCTAGCTCAGAGAAGCAGCCCCTGCCGAGAGCCCTAACCTCCCCCTGCCAAAAGCTCCTTCCTCCAGGACAGGACAGCATCTGCTGGCAAGACGGGAAGCAGCACAAGAAGAGACAACAGCTAAAGGCTGGCAGGGTGAATGACCAGCCCCGGGTGACGCTCGGGGAGCCGTGGCGAGTCCTTGAGCTGTCTGTGCCGTTCATTACGGCCCCGTTTGCTCCTCCATTGATTGTTCAGCCCAGGCCATTTGTCAGCCTCCTGAGCCCGGACGCACGTGCGGGCCTGGCAGCGGAGGGCAGGCAGCCAGGCACTCCCCGGAGCTGGCTCCTGCGAGCCCCCACCTGGGACTCGGCTCCTGCCCAGCAGCCACCATTTAGGGACGTCAGCCTTCCCGCAGCTCCCACGTTTGAATATGCGCAGGAAGCATTTGTGCATCGCCTTTGCATGAGCGTTCAGCCTGGAAAGCTGGTATCCTGCTAACATCCACCCCATCAGCAGGCTGGAACGGCGTCATGTGCTTCGTACAGCTGCGATCAGGCAGGGCTGAAAATCATCACGTTAATTATTTGGGCAGCGCTGACCTGCACTTTGGCAGCACACAGGAGGCTCCCAGGAAGCGAGGCCAGCACTAACAAGCTGGGAGAAGCGCGTCTCGCACTCCCTGTAGCCACTGACCCGCTAACAGGGAGCGAGCAACCTGCCGGAGCCAGCCACAAGCCCAGCTGCACAGCTAGCTAAAAGGTGAAGCTCATACTAAGGAATTATTTCACTGGCCCAAACTCCACACAGGACACAGGAGAAATTATAGCAACACATGCCCACGCGCAGTTCTGAGCCCCAACAGGCTTGCCCCTTCGGGAGAAGGGACCCTCTGCACCTCCCCACAGCAGAACACGCCCAGCAGGGTCTTTCCCACAAAAGACGTGCTTCGGCCTCTGCCCGAGGGCAAGGGGCAGCGTGGCCACAACCGCTCTAACCCAACCAGCGTCCTTTAACCTCCCCCTCCCCGGCATTTGTGCTGGCTCTGGGCAGCATTTACGCTCAGCTCAGGGATCCCCCAGGCCCCAGAGCTCTGGGGATTACAGGGGTGCCCCGTGCTCACGTACCCTGTTAGCCAGCCAGGTGCTTTCCCCTAAGGACAGTTCTTCCGCTAATAGGCAAAAAACCACCCTCCATACTCGCACGCAGAGGGTCACTGGGGAAAACAGCCAAAGGGAGGGTCCCGAGAGGCACCCCCACAGCTACCGGGGTCAGCGGCAGGCCAAGGCTTTGCCCTGTGCCAGGGAAGAGGCGCTGCAGAGGGGCACGCAGCGCTGCGAGGAGCATCCCTCGCCCCGGCGTCCCTCCGGCCGGGGCACGCCTCACCTCCCACCGGTCCCCAGCCCTGTGCCCTCAGCCGCCCTCCCAGACAAATCCCCCCGGAGGAAGTAGTCATTAAAACAACAGGGCTGCTTATCTGGCGCTAGCCGATTTCCACAAAGCACTTCCCACGCAGTCACCAACTTCGCCTCGCAGCACCTCTCCGGCAAGCAGAGCCAGCCCGCCGTGACCCCTCGCCGGCCACCCTGCTCCACAGGGGCCGAGGCACAGGCTTTGCCCTGCATGGCGGTCCTCAGCCCTGCACGGCCACCCCTGCCAGCCCCGTCCCACCAGTAACCCCGCACAAGAAACAAGCGCCTTCAGGGCAGAGGAGGAAAAAGGCTTGGGGGGTAATTGCAGGACAGGCTGCAGCTGGGCTAACTGCTGGGAGCACCTGGACGTGAAAGGGCCGGGCATCCCCGGCAGGGCCTGCCTCCCCCGGCACGGTCCCCTGCAGCAACGCCTGTCCTGTCCCCCTGCACCCTTCCTCAGCCTGGGCAAGGGGCAGCAGCCCCTCACCCCCAAGGCTGGCCCTGCGTGGGTGCTGCCCGGGGCGGTGTTGAGGGGGAAATGTCCCCCACCTTGCCTGTGGGCAGGTTGCAGCTTCGCTCCGTGCCTCAGTTTCCCCAGTGGCAGAGGGGAGCGAGCGGCTGCCACATGGGGCGGTGGGAGGATAAATGCCCCGGAGGAAGCGAGGCAAAAGGGGGCTGGCAAGCCCGTGGCCAGGCAGATGCCAGCAGGTCAACGTGCCCGAAAACGGGATCCTCCTTGAGCCCCTTGGGTCACCTGCACCACAGAAACGGCTGCGTTTCCACGAGGGACTCCCCGCGGCTTGGCCAGGGCTGCGGGTCCCCCGGGGCCGAGCGGGCGCCCGTGCCCAGAGCCGGGGTTTGCTGCTGGCGTGGGCAGGACCGGGCAGCCGGGACGCTCGGGGGCCAGACCGCGCTCCCGCTTCCCAGGGAAGACTCTTTCCAGGCAAGAAGCTTGATTTTTGCTTCCCCCTAGTGTCGCAGCGTCACGGCGCGGAGCGGGGAAGCGCGGCTCGGGCTCTCCCGGGGCTGTGGCTGCTGCCAGGAGCCTTCGCCCCGGCCCGCGGGCACCGCTTGCCCCCGGACCCCGGGGTGCCCGGCCCCGCGCCCGGCTGCGAGCCGGGGCACGCCGGCCTGGCCGGCTCTCACGATCCCGACCCGCAGCTGCGGGCGGATTTCCCCGATGCCCAAGTGACTTAGGAGCGCAAGCCGGGGAGGCTTGCAGCAGAGTTTGTACTCCTGTCACTGAGCGGTATTTCAGCACCCCGGGTTTTCAAGCCTGGCTGAGGTGAGGGTGCGTGAGGTGTGCGCCCAGGCCTGGCAGGAGTCCTGGCACAGAGCAGAGGGAAGCCCCGTACACGGGAGGCGAGCGGGGCCTATGTCCTTGCCAGCTCCAGGGCAAGCCTGGAGTCACCAGGGGCTCCGCAAAGTTTTAGCAGGGCCAAGGCACGCTCCTGAGACACGCGGACCGGATTCACGAGGACCCTTCATTTGCTTCCCAGCTTCAGCCCACCGTGAAACCCGCCGTGAGGAGCCAGCCCGTCCATCCCTGGGCTCGCGCTGCTGAAGCTGAGCTGCTGGGCTGCGCTCACACAGCATCGCTGCTGCGCGGCTGTTCCGCGGGCCCGGCTCCGGGGCAGCCGTCCATCCTTAGCATGAGCAGTTATTTCCTAATAACCACTGCTTTGGGGCATGTGCAACATGGAAATGAGGGCTGAAGTGTTATTTACTTTGGTTGGGAGGATAATTTAAGACCATGGAGCGCTGCTGTTTTGGCAGACACATTGCTGTTGATGGATGCGCTGCCTTTTCGGGAGCAGAACAAAGGGAGAACGAGGCGTGTGGCTGGCTCCCCGCCAGCCCGGCCCCATCTCTCCACATCGTCAAGTGTTCCTCTTTGGCTCCATTAGTCACCATTTGCTGCTCTGCTGTTTTAACTAATGAGGAGACATTTTGCATTCACGTTTCCTCATGGGCCAAATGCGTCCCTGGCATCATGGAGATGGCGGAGCAGTGCTGGCGGGCTCCAGGCTGGGTGAGCTGAGCAGCCAGCCTCCCGGGCTGCTGCTCCTCCTCTTCCTGCCCCGCTGCCTCATCTCCTCGCATTCAGTCGTGGATTAAGCACAAGAGCTGGCCAAGCCACATTCCGGCTGGCGCCCCTCTCCCTCGTACCTGTCTATCCAGAGACTGGCAAAGCAAACAGGGAATAGCCAGTGCCAAGGGGAGGCTGTTCGGAACTGGAAGTCTTCCCAGAGGAAAAGGACGCTCCAGTTGTCCACTGTATTATTTACCCAATCCCCTTTGTGTCACAGAAAAGATTTACTTTGAGAAGATTAACGGCTCAAGGGACTGTGAGAGAAATCCTCCAAGATTGCCTGGTTCAGGGGAGAAGATGAACACCTCCCTGCCGAGGCCACAGCTCCCAGCTGACCCGCGGGGCTGCAGGGCTGGGACTTGTCCCCCGGGGTACCCTCCGACGGGGACCACGACTCCCCCCGCCCAGGCCCTGGGGAGAGCAGGAGCCTCTCAGCAGGGCAGCGGCAGGAGAAAGGCAGCCGAGCAGAGACATGGCGGCCTTTCCCTGTGGTCTTCCCAGCTTCCCGCTCCCATAGCTCCTGGGCTCAACGTCCAAAGCAAAGGACTGTGGAGGTGTGGAGGGGAGCAGAGAGCCCTGCCTCGGAAGCGGCTCAYGCCCGTGTGCCAGCCCGGCGAGCAGGTGCTGCTGGCAGCACCCCTGCCCCTGGCACAGGGAGGCCACATTTACTATGCGTCATATAATTTGCTCATGCCTTTCCCCTGTTCCTGGCTCCCAGGTTCCCTGGCTCCATCCCGGAGGGGCACGTAGCTAGGCTGCTCGCAGTTTAGCTCTGATAATAGCCTGGCCTCCAAACGTAACCCCCAGTGCGAGTCTTCAGGTGCTGGCAGCATGTCCTGCTCTGCCGCCGCACACCCGGTCAGCGTCCCCGACCCGCGGACAGCCCCCGAGCCCCAGCCAGGGGTGCGAAGGGCGGTGCGAGCGTGCGCGCACACGTGGGTGTCCRCCAGCCGTGCAGAATAATGCTATTAATGCCATCTGGTGCCGAGACAGAGATCCCCCTGTGCAGGGAGCCAGACACGGCTTTTCGCTCCCCTTAATCTCCTCCCTTGGAGCTGCAGGGGCTCTGTCTGCAGGGCTCTCCGGGGGGCCGGTGCCAGGGGACGCAGGCCCTGAAGGGCACGCCTGCGCCCTGAGCCCTGGCACGGTCGGGCACCGGGGAAGACAGGGAGCCCTGCGCCTCAAGGACGTGAGACCCTGCTGAGGACGGGCTCGTTTCATACGCTGGCTCCTTCCCGGCCGCTGTGCCCTTCAGCTCCTTCTTTAGGGGGACACAACCACACCGCCCTCCTCGCCGGCGAGGACCGGGGGTCGGAGCAGGGAGCGGGCAGGGCCAGCGCTGCTGCGAGCAAACCCTTCAGCTTGCCCGCGCTGTTAACAGGCGCTTTTCTCCCGTTCCCACCCGAGCTGCGCCAAGCTGCAAGGAGCCTTTATGAGTGGGTCGGCGTCCAGTCAAAATTGCATTTCAAAATAATCTCCTTGCTGTGTTAAAAAAGCACCTCAGACCAGACCAATTGCACGGATTTCGTCTAATAACCTTCCCCCAGCTAATCCTATCTCACCGTCAGCGGCTGACCTCAGCTGGAGCCGCGCGGCCCAGGCGGGCCGGCTTCTCCTCCGCCAGCAGCGCCGGGCCGGCCGGGCTTCCAGGGCCCTCGGCCGAGGAGAGGGGAGGCCCTGCGCCGGGCCGGAGCCCGCCCCGCCCCGGGGCCGCGCTGCCGTGTGCGCGGCGCGGCGGGCGCCAGGCGGCGGCAGGGCCCGGCCCGCCCGGCCGCCCCGGGGCCGGGGCTCCCGCGGGGCTGCCCGGGGACCCGCCCCCCACGCGGGACTGCGAGCGCGGAGGAGCGAAGGCCCCGGCTCCGCTGCCAGCAGGGAACCGCCACCTGCCGTTTCTCACCCGAAGCGTCCCCTGGCAAAGCACCCCCACGAACTGCCGGAGCTGGGAGCGAGCTCCCCGCCGCTGCACCTGCCGCCGCCAGCGCCGCTTCTCCGCTTCCTCGGGCGGCCCGAGGCACGCCTTCGGCCGCAAAGCCTGCAGGGGAGGGGGTGGAGGGCGCCGGGGGCAGCGGCCTGGGGGCAGGCAGCGCTCCGGGGGCCGGCAGAGCTGTCAGCGGGCCGGCCTGCCGGCCTGCTCGCCGGCCTGCCCGCCGGCCGGCCCGCCTGCCCGCCTGCCGGCCTGCCTGCCTGCCAGCCGGCCTGCCTGCCAGCCTGCCAGCTTGCCTGCCTGCCTGCCGGCCGGCCTGCCTGCTCACCGGGTGCCCATGTCGGTCCAACTCCCCCCGGGTGCGCCCCGGCACTCACTGCCCAATTGCGGGAGGGTTTTGTTGCCTTTTTTTTTTTTTTAAAGAGGTGTTTCCGTACCTGTCCGAAGATGAGAGAGGCTGTGAAACCAAAGAGCTGGATGCACCATCCCAGACCCGTTCTTGCCCGGGAGGGATGTCTGGATCAAGCACTCCAAGAAAGCAAGCACACAAAGAGCCCACGCCCACGGGTGCACCTGGCCTGCCCTGCAGCCCGCACAGCGCGGGGCGGTGCTGCAAACCCCTCGCTGTCTATCCCAGGGAACGGCACGTGCYGCAGGATTCGGGCACCCGCCGCCAGCGTTCACGCTGGGCGAGCGGGGTGTTTCTTCAAAGCAGCCAGGGTGGCCGGGAGCAGGAACGTCCCTCCCTCCGCAGGMCCCGCTGCAAACCCAGAGTGGAGACGGCCAGCTGCTCTGTGCCGTGGGTGTGCGGAGGAGCCAGTGGAAACCTTTCCTGGGTCTGTGTTGGAAGATGTCTGCAGGGCAGAAAAGTCATTGGTGCCGGGCCAGGAGAGTGGGCGATTCAAATGCCTCGGGCACAAAGTTTAACCTCTCTCAGCTTGAACTTTATTAGCCAAGAAACTCTTGCTGGATCTAACAGAGGGGAAAGCATGAGGGCAATCTGCGTTCTGGCCTCGCCTGGGGTGAGCAGGGTAATGGATCCACTGGAGCGGGGGAAGGGGTGGCCCTTGGCAAGGACTTCTCCGCTTTGGATGAAGCTCTGCTTCCAYGGCGGCATGGCAGCTCTGAAACCAGGCACAGTGGGAGGGTTACACGGCCACAAGGCCAGCGTGTCCTAGCTCCTCTCCTCCCGAGACAAACCCCCACGTAGGTACTTCTCTGAAGCACGGGTGCCTCGAAGCATCGCTGCCTGGCACAGGCAGCCCCAGGGAGCCTGCCTGCCAGCTGGGTGCATCCTCCTGCAACCTACCTGCAGCTACAGGTCTTCCTCGTTTCCTTGTCTGCGGAGCRAAAAGCAAGGGGAGACGTGTTACGCTGGCCAACGTGGCTGAGACGGGAGGGAGTACAAGCCGAGAATCCAGCCCTTTCAGCTGGCAGGACTAGGACGGGGAGGAGAGATGAGGCTGCCTTAAAACCGTGCAATACCCACCTCCTCTTCTTCTTCCCTCCGCAGTGGAACCGCTGGCCTGGGGGCAAGAGGAGCAACTGAGGCCTCTTGTGGCTGGAGCTTTCCCCCCCTGCGCCATCTCACCCACCCCTCTCTCCTCCGATGAAGCGGTCCTACTCACAGGCTTGTCCCCTCAGCAGGGACCGCCGGGTTTGGCTCCTGCGGGAATCCCCGAGCCCCCCTGCCTCCRCGCTGGGGCTGGCCTCCCGCACGGCTCCCACCGGTGTGGGGAGACACCGACCCCACGTTCTGCCTCCCGGCGCCCGGCTCAGCTGCCTGCCTGGCCAGCTCCCCTGCACCACCCCGGACCTCAAAGCTGCAGCCCCCGGCACTGCCCAGCAAAGCCCTGGCCACAGGAGCCCGCTCGGATGTCTGTCTTTCTCCCTAAGCTGCCCCCACAATTGCAAATGCAGGCGGTTTTCTTATCTTTCTCCCTAAAACCACTATGCAACGTCACTGCGTGCAACTGCGATGCTGCGGCCGCCCCCGGCCCCGCGGAGCGAGGCGGGCAGCGCCCGTACGTGCGGGTAGGGTCGCAGGGTGCCCCACACGCTCAGCACCGGGTCTCTCTGGGAGCTGCTGAGGTCTGAGGGCTCTGGGAAAGCTGGTTTCTCACTCGGGAAATGTCAAGAGTTTTCTCTGCTATTTTTAATTAGTGACCTTCCCTCTGAAGCCTTGACGCTGGCAGGGAAACCCTAAATATTTATGTGGTCTCCTTCCCAACTCCCTTTCTGTTGGGAGCTTGCCTAGACGGAAATTTCCCAGGCAGCGCCGGCTGCAGGCAATGCCCACCCCTCGCGTGGCGGGGCAGGGTCGGCGGCCCCCCACCCCAGCACCCGGCCAGCGCCTGGCCGGGGCGAGGAGGGCGGCGAGTGGAGAAGGGGCCACGTGCAGGGGAACAGAGCCGAGGGGGGCGTCCAGCCCACACGAGGCACTTACTGAGGATGATGAGGAGCCCGACGACAAAAGCCACGACGGCGAAGATCAGCCCCCCGTTGCGGATGGTCTCATAGTCTGGGAGGAGGAGAGCCRAGCAGGCATCAGCCCAGCCGAGGCGTGGGGCTGAGCCTGCAGCGCAGAGCCCCCGGGCAGGCGTGGGAGTGGGCTGCCCGTCCCGCTGCCCGCAGCCCCCGGGCTGCACGGGGCACGCACTCACCGTAGCTGAACCTGTCCAGGCCCTGCTCGGGCGCTTGCTCTGGAAAAGAGGAGAAACCCAAGTCAGAGCCAGGGCCTGGGCTCGCGGTGGGCGCCTGGACGGGGGGGCGAGGTGGGAAAGATCAGGAATGAGGACTGCAAGCAAGAACGCTCTGATTTCCTCAAGATGTAGCTGAGCCAGTAAAGAATTCCCAAATTCCTGTTTTTCACCCCAGGAAGTTTGAAGTTCATGGTGCATTTGCAGGATGCATTCACAGGATGGGTGGGAGTCTCCCAAGCTCCAGGTGAAGCTGCAGACAGGGACCCGGCTCGACTGTTTGCAGCAGCCAGTTGCTACTTGCTAAGGCTGCACCGTTGGCAGAGCAGCCTTCACGGTGCCCTCGGGAAGCACCGCTGCCCACAAGGCTCAGCGGGGCAGCGATGGCTCTGCTCCGGTGGCACAGAGCACTGAACAACCCCTCGAGCTGACACCTTGCACCGGGGTGCGTCCCAGCAGCCTCCCTCCACGCTGGCAGGCTCATCCGTCTGACAGCTGCGTGTCACCGCTCGAGCCACCTTACCTGACTGCGCATCTCTGCCGGGAGCCATTTGGAAGGAGAAATCCTCCTGAGAAGCCAAACGCCAGCCGGCACCAACGCGCCAGCGGGCTGCAGAGCTCTGGGGATTCATCCCCACGTCTCCCCCGCATCCTCCGCGAGAGCTCCCCCCATGCAGGCTCCTGCGTGGCAGGAGGGACCAGCCCTGCGCCTCCCACGGAGGTGCCCCCGTGAAGGCGTCTGCCCCCCCAGGGAAGCCCCTTTCGGGTGGGCCGAGCAGGGTGCTGGCTGCGGGTGCCTGCCGCCCGCCCCGCTCCCCAGAGCGCCCTTACCGTCACCCATCGCGTCGGCGTGTCGTCCGGCAGGCGTCTCGCTCTGGGAGCGGGCGCCCACGGGAAAGCACATTAATTGGGAGACAAACCTCATTAAACATTAACGGCCTCGGTGTAATGTTTATCGCAGTCACGAGGGGAGGCACAGGGCTCCTGCCCGCCTTTGGGAAGGAGGCCCGGGAGGGGAGGGCAGGGTGCGCACCCACCGCGCCAGCTGGCGGGGAGGGCTGGGCGCCCCGGAGCCACGGGTGTCCCTGTCCCAGCCGGGAGCGGGGTGGCACACCCTCCCACGCTTTCCAAACGTCAGGCCAACGGGGCTTCACCTCCCGCTGCGGAGGCGAGCCCGAGGCGGGGGGCAGAGGGATGGGCTCGGGTACGGGCTGCGACTGCCTTTTGCTAGAGAGAAGCAGGAGCATGCCCCGTCCCCGCAGCCTGGCGCCGCAGGTCCCCGCAACAGCCGGGTCCGATCCTCCCAGGCCAGCGTCGAGCTGTCCCGGGGGCCCTGCGGGACACCGGCACTGCGATGTCCGCGGTGCATCCCAGGCTGGCGGCGGGTGCCAGGATGCTGCACCCCTCGGGGCTGTGCCGGCCGCGGCCGGTGAGGCCAGCTGCCAGGCGGGCTGTTCAATCCAGTTTGCTCTAATCTCGCAATCAGCGAGCAGGAGTCACGCGCCCAAGCCGATTAGCGCTGCGGTGGCCAGGGGCAGCTGGCCCCAAGGGAGCCCTCCCCTTGCCATGCCCGGGGCTCAGCCCCGGCCGAGGAGCACGGGCGCCTGGAGCCCACGGCAGCCCAGCTCCGGCGCCGCGGGGTGAAGCCAAGCCCTGGGAGGGTGGTGCACGGGGCCATCTTGCTGTCACGGAGCTGAGGCGGTGCGCTCAGCATCCCCCTCGATCGGCATGCCAGCGGCCACGACACAGAAGCTCCTGGAAGGCCGAGGGGGCTCTGTGCCCGCATCCCTCAGGGCTGTGCAGCCGGGCTCACCGCTCACGCGCTCCCTTCACACGGTCTCTGGCTATTGTTGAAACTGCTGCTGGCTGCAGAAAAGAGCACGGCAGGGAGGGGGCTCGGCCAGCCCGCCGCTGCTAGCACAAAGCCCGTCTGTGCTGCCCGGGGGGGTGCGCTGCCACTGCTCCCCTCCGCCCCAGCCTGGCTGCCAGCGCTGCCCGGCACAGAGGGACAGCGTGGGAAGCTGCCCACCGGCTCGCCCAGCCAGCCTCCCCGGCAGAGCTGGAGCCTTCGGCCCCTGTCCCGCTCCCCGCAGCCTTTCCCCCGAGCCCTGGAAACGCCACGGCCCTTGAGACGACGCAGCCAGGCACCGATAGAAACGATATTTTATTCCTTTCCCCCCTTAGGTCACGGCCCAGAACACACCAGTCCTTTACCACAGCAGCACACTCGCCTATTTAAAAGGAAACACAATAGCTCAGTTTATTTTACAACAGTCAGGATTTTGCCATTTCTACACACCACAGGGATTTCTTTGTTTCGTGTTAACACCAACGGCACACCACAGACATCACGGGCACTCCGACGCAGGACACGCACACAGCTGACACTCAGGGGCTGGGCTGCGCGGGGTCTGCTCTGCCCAAGGCTGCGGGGCAGCGCGGAGGCAGGAGGCGAGCAGAGCTCTCTGCGATGGCCACGAGGAAGGGAAAGGACAGGGTACGGGAGACGCGGTCCCTCTGCCTCGCCCAGGCGGGACAGAGCGTGCTTCCCAGCGCCACCAAGGGATGCGGAGCCCCCAGGGACACAGCCCACGCTGGAGGCAGGGCAACCGCAGTGGGGCGGGCATAGCAGAAACCCCTCTCAAAACCCTCCTGGAGGACAAGAACCTCTTCCCGGCGCATGGACGGCACTCTGGCGTGTTTCAATGCAGCCCTGGGGATCCCCCGCTGCTGCCCAGGCTGACCCTGCCTTGGCAAGCGCCCACGACCAAGCCGGCAGTCCCCAGCCCCAGCTGAGGCCACGGTTTTGCATGCCCACGAGCTTGGGGAAGGGGCCAGACTCACAGGTTTGCCTCCGACCCACGAGCGGACACAAGGTGACAACGGACTCTGGGCTCAGCCCCTCTGGAGCCGGCACATCACCGCTGCGCAAGCTCGGGCATGCAAAGCCCCTGAGCATCGCTCACTGCTGCTCCGCGGGCAGAAGGGGCAGTTGGCATCGGGGGGCTGACGACACGTAACCGCCACGGGACGACACAGCACTGACGCGAGTGGCCGCGTCCCGGACCACGGCAGAGGGAGCGACAAGGCATCAGGAAGGGCAGGGAGCACCAGGAGGAAACGCTGCTGCCCCTTCCCTGCCGGAGACAAGCAAGGACAGGACCTTGATTTCAGTCCGCGTTTCTCTTTAGCCCTCGGAGACTGTTTAACCTGCCCACCTCCGTCTCGCAGGCAGGCAGCGTTGGCGAGGAGCTGCTTTGTGCTGGTTAGCAGGGTCACCGCTGCGCAGCTGCCCTCTTTCACAGTGTCACCGTGCTGGGGGATTTCACGGGCTCCTCTGCCACCACAGCATTTCCTCACATTTAAAACAGCATCCCGCACAGACGGCTTGGTTTTAGCCAGGGACACAAACAGGGAGCGCCGAGCAGGGGAGAAAGGGGAGCTCCCTTCAGCCTTAAATCCAGCACCCAGGAGCCACCACCGAGGGCAGCCGGGCCGCGGGAAGGCCCCGCCTGACTCGCCCCCCACCGCGGCTGCCTTTGGGCTGGGGGCGCGCAGGAGGATTATTGCTGAAACGGCAACGCGCGGTCCAGAGTCACTCTGGGCGGGCCCCCAAAACGCCGCGGGACTGGTCCCCGAGCCCTGCCCAAAGCCAGCCGGGGCGAACCACGAGCCTCCAGCTCCGGGCGCGGGGAAGGGCGGGGGGACGCAGGGCTCCACTGGGGCTGCGGCAGGCTCCGTGCACCTGCGGCTCCCGTTCCCGGGCTTGGGGGGCGGCCCAGAACGGCAGCGCCTGCCAGTCGTACACAGCCGGAATCACACGCACAGCACGAGAAAGGTGAAGAGAAAGTCACTATTACAACATCAGCAACGACTAGCCCTAGAGGTAATGATCATCTCACATCAACATTACACACCACTGGAGGCAGAGAGGACGGTGAGCGGAGTTTAGTCGGGTTAGTAAACAGAGAACCGGTGCTGAAGTACAGAGGGTAACACAGACACAGCAGCTTCGCGTCTCCTTAGAGGGACCTGTAGCTGCGATTTCAGTTTCCTCGCAGGCCACTGGCATCTGCGGTCCGAGCATCTGTCCTCGGGTCTCTGGGTCTGCGTGGGAAGGAGAGCAGCGAGTCAGGCTGGGAGCAGCGCCGCCGCCTTTCCCTGCGCGGGGCTCGTCCACCAGCAGCACAACCGCGCTCCCGCCAGCGCGGGCTCCAGACTTCCCCCCTCTCTGAAAGCGGGCCAGGAGCTCGGGGAACTCTGACTGCAGGCGAGGAGCGAGACGCCCCAGGGGACTCGCACTCAGCTCTCTAGAGGCCCTAAAAATAAAACCACTTTGGGGTGGAAGAGCACAAGGAAAGGAAATGTAATGCAAGGGAAAATCCGGACAGATGCTTCCTTTTCCTGCTGGGCTGCCTGGGGCTGGCCGAGCACGGGACACCCGGGACCGTGCCAGCACTGCATGTTTCCCCACCACAGCCCCTACCAGTACTCGCGCCTGCACCGTGCTGGGGATGCAGAGCTGCCCAGTCCCATCCGACTGGTCTACTCGGAGCGCCGCAGCCACCCCCCTACACAGCCCCAGCTGCCCCCCCTTCCTTCCCAGCACTGAGGCTGTGACAGCCCTGGTGCCACCACCCACGCTGGCCTGGGCTGGTCCGCGGCAGCCCTGGGACTCACCGCATGGCTCTTGTTCAGTTCTCTGCTTTCTGCGCTCCCGTTGCTGCAAAGGGAAGAGCAGAGCGGTTTGCAGCGCCTGCCCAGAGCCGCGTGCTCCGCAGGCAGGCGAGGGCAGCGCAGAAGCAGCGGCAGAGCGCGCGCGGCGCGGGACAGGCGACCTTACCGTTTGAGGTGATCAGGTTCTCAGCCTGAGCCTCCTCGTCCCCTGGAGCTCTGCAAGAAGAGGTGCACAGTGAGAGCAGCTGGGACCCGCACCCCATCCCAGGGGGTGGGATGCCCGACAGCGCAGGGGCGCGCTGAGGAAGGTGCCCTGGGAGCGTGCACAGCTGCTTTGCCACCCAGGAGCTCTGCAGCACAGCATTCCTCTGCTTCGGGCACCCGAAAGGGATGCTCAGAGAGCGCAGCCACTCTGCCAGCTGCGGGAGGGAGCCCGGGAAGAGCTGAGCACGGGGCAGAGAGGCTCTCCCAGGGCGATGCTGCCCTCACTCACCTGGGCTTCTGGTTGAAACTGCACCTGCACCTCCTGCCTGCAAGGGGAGAGAAACACCATGAGCGCGGCCAAAGTGGGAACGGGCCGTGGCCGTGGCCTTTCCCGATGGCCGCCCGTTTTCTGCGAGAACAGCCCCCACTGCCCCGGCCCGCACGCCCAGCACCCGCCTGGTCCCCAACTTACTGAGTATAAGGAGAATGCCGACGGTGAACAGGACCACGGCAAACACCAGCCCCCCGATCCTCAGGCTCTGGTAATCTGGGGGGAGGAGACACAGGGGCTTGTTCCTGCTGGGCTCAGGGAAGGGGGCAGCCTCTTTTGCTCCCCATCGCACATGCACACGTGTCCCTGCCAGCACACCCATCCCTGTGCACGGTGATGCTCACCATAGTTAAAGGGGTCCTCCTCCTTCTCCTGGGTGGCCACTGGAAGTAAGCAGACAAGGGGTGTGAGGTGAGCAAGGCTCCCGGCTGAGCCCCTGCAGCCCCCCCTGCCCCCCTGCCGGCGCAGGCGCCCYGCTCCCCGCTGGGGCTGCTGCCCCACACCCCACTCCAGCGCCCTGGGATCGGAGGGGCGGCTGCCCTCCGGGGCCCCGCAGCCTCTTCCAGCACCCCTGCCACCTCCTGCATGCGGGAAGCACTTGGCACCTACCGTCTGCCATGGCCGCCGGCACCAGCAGGGAGCACAGGAAGATCAGCACTGCCTCCATGGCCGCTGCGAGAGAGGGGAGAAGCGGGCTCAGCACCCGGGCGGCTGGTGGAGGGCACCGCGACGGGGCTGGGGTGCCTGGGAGGGACTACAGGCAACTCGTGCCCGACTGTGCCGGCAGGCAGGGCCGCACAGCCCTCGCAGCCCACGCCAGGAGAAGGAGCCAGGCTGGCCCTGGGAAACACCCGGGCGCCCGGCCACGGTACCCGGTGCCATAGCTGCGCCCAGCCTGACGGGGACACGGCAACTCGCAGGCGCAAAGAAGGGGAAGGGTTTGAGCAGACAGACAAACTTTTTGTGGGGTTCTGTGGTATATTTTCAACCACCTCTGCATTGCCGGCTCTGGTCCTGGCATGGAACTCGGTGCAGTCTCAAGGTTGCACTGCAGGCAACGGGGCCAGCACAAGGGCTGTGATCTCTCCRTCAAGGTCAATACTGTGCCCTTCACCCACAGCATACTTTAATTTGTCCCAATTAGCATAGCAATTACAGCACATTCCTACAATGAGGCCAGTGGTCCTGGTGGGACATGAGCTCACGGCCGCTCCTGCCCCTCCCAACTCCCCACGCTCACCTGCAGCAGCAAGGAGAGACCATAAATACCCTTCGGTCCCCCCGCACAGCTGAGCCTGTCCCTGCCCCTTCACGAGCACCGACACACTGCCCTTGTGTGCGGGCACCCGGCTGGWGCACGGACCCTTCTCAAGGGATGCCAGCCTGGGTGTAACAACGCTGTGGCCGGGCCGTGACGCTCCCTGGCAGCTCGGGCAGGGGCTGCACATCTCCATGCACCGAGCCTCTGCTGCACCCGTTTGGTGCTGGGACCAGCCAACACCAGGCACCACTGCTCTGCAAAGGGAGGGCCCTGCCAGCACACACGGTACATATTAACTGGCCCCAAGCACCCTTTCTCCTCCTCCCGAGGGGACAGGCAGGGGCCAGGGGAGCAGCTGCCCTCCGTCCTGCCCGCTGGCACAGGGCGCTGCGGACCCAGCCGCCCCTTCCCGGTGGGTGGCTGCGGGCAGGGGACGCCTCTTGCCAGGAGGAGAGGGCTTGGCAGACGCACCTCCTTTGGGGGAGCAAGCGGGGGGCTCGGGAGCGCAGAGGCAGGCTGGACGCTGCCTCCCTATCCGCCCGCAGCTCGCCCGCCCACCCGCCCGCCCGCAGGGCTCTGCTTGTTTGTGTTTTGCTGCTGCCAGGCAGTCACTAAGCGCCCCGAGCGTAGGGCTGGGTGGCCATACATGGTGCGGGAGCGCGAAGAGGGCTTGCTGCTGGCGCAGGAGAGGAAGAGGGGTTATCGGGCACCCTGCACAGCACTGATAGCAGCGAGTGCTACAGAGCTGCTGCAGCTGCTGCGCTGGATTAGTGCCGATAAGAAAGGGGCCCTCGACAGAGCAGGAATTCAGCTAGCTGACGGATGCAGATCCCCAGCGTGGTGCTATTCGGCCCCTCCGGAGCCTGACCTGATTTGGATGCACCTCCATCCCAGCCCACCCGGCTGCCAGCGACGGGGGGAAGGCAGCTCAGCTGCCCCAGGCCGGCTCCTCGGGGCACCAGGGTCCCCCAGATCCTGCCGCGGCCCCTTGTCCCAGCTTGTGCTGTGAAGGTGCCCAGGAACGGCACACATGGAGTGGGCTCAGCAGTGCCCGCCAGCCTGCCAAAGCTGGCCCCAGCGGCGTTTCGCTCCACGGCTGGTCGCCAGTGCTGCCTTCGGGAGCCAGCTCCCATCGCGCCTGCGGAGGAAGCAGCCTCCAGCACCACGCTCGGCCCCGCGAACGTGGGGAGCACGTTTCCAGAACCCCATTTATTCATCATGACAAGTTGCGTCCCATGATAATTCACGTCCTTCCCTCCCCTTCCATGTCTTGTCATTTTGAAGTAAACGTGTTTTCTCTGAACACTGGAGGGTTTCGTTTCCCTCGCCTGCAGCTGCCGCTGCCATTGTGTAGCGCAGGGCCGCGCGGCCACGCCGCGCTGGAGCGTGCCGCCGGCTCCCTGTGCCCAGACAAGCCCCCTCATTTGCCGAGGCACGTAATTCTGGATAATTACCAGGTCTTAGAAACATGTACAAAGAACCCAACAGCTGGTGATACAGTAACTTCTAGTTGCACATTTCCCTATGTCCTTTAGCTCATGTCCTTTATCTATTTACTGCCAAGGCTGCCAGTGCAAATCAGTGTCGGTACCCACTATGAGGGTGTTGTATGCGCACAAGGAGATGCAATACTCGCCCCACGCACGCTCCCCGGCACTTCCTGAAGGCAGCATCTCCCACCCCACGCCCCGCAGCCCTCAGTCTCGGCCCGAGTCACTCATCACGCGCGAGCCGTCCACCCTCACACCTTTTCTATTCCGGGGTGCTCCCGCTGACGCCTGGAAAGGTGCTTTACAGCACAGGGCAGCCCTGCCCGCAACGGTAAGAGGGTCTGACACGCAGGCCAGAGTTCCCAGAGCGGCTTCGAAAACACACGAGCCACGTTGCTGGCTGCCTGGGTGCGTGGCCAGCACTAACAACAGCGAACATCTCCCAGCTCCGGCACCCGCCGAAGGCTTCGCTGCCCGCTCTCCCGCAGCCGCCGCCAGCCCTCCRCAGCCGCCCGAGGACGCGGGCCAGCGCTGGGGCCCTGCTCAGCCGCAGACGTTGTTTCCAGTCCTCTGCTCAGCTTTTGGCTCCTTGCATTTAGTGCAGCGGAGTTCACTTTTTTGCCAAGCCAGGCACACAGCACACATATGTTCTTTGTTTTTCTAACTCAATTCCCCAAATTCACACACTTCTGCACACTAAAACTTCTCTCCGCACGAGTTAACCATCGGGATTGGCGGTGTCCTTGCTAGAAAAACAAACAGCATTCTGGAGCGCAAACGAGCCCAGTTCTCCTCCAAGGAAGCATATGCTTTGTGAAGCGCCACAGGTTTTTTGGGTTGTTTCAAGCTGGCCCACCCACTTTTTCGTGAAGCTGAAATAAAGTGAGAAGAGCAAACATCGCAAAGGCTTTGCCGTTTTCCCCGCTTGCGCCTTCAGACCGCAGTGTTCAAGGCACGAAGGCGCCGCTCCCTGCCCTCCGTTCATGCTGAATCCAGCCGTGCCTTTGCACAAAGGCGGCAGAAAAATACCAGCTGCCCGATGAGCGAYGGAGCCCCGTGCCCAGCCCCGCGGGCAAAGCCCGCTCCTCGCCCGTGCTGCGCCGCTGGGCAGAAATCTCCCCGTTTTCTCCCCATTAGTGACACCAAGTTTGCAATCACAAAACCGAGCAGCCACCCACCCGTACAAACCACGGGGAACGGGCAGCGCGGTGCACTTTGCATGTGACTTGAATCAAAACATGTTGTTTTCCTGTTAAAACTGCAAGATCTGCCTTAACACGGAGAGAGGCAGAGCGGCACAGGAAGCGGGGCAGTGGTGCCCAGAGCTCTCCTTCTCTCTCACCTCGACCCAACCTGCAGTTTTAAGAGGGAAAACCAAATATTTACCCCCCCATCCCCGTCGCTGAGCGAGAGCAGGTGCCAGGAGGAGGACATCGGGCATTTGGGAGAGGCTCCCGAGTGAAGGCAGCAACGACGCAGGCCGAGGGAGTACGCGGAGTTTGCTGTTTGGGGGCTTACCTGTGCTTTCACTGAACCCCTCTCCGGCAGGATGGGGGTGAGACCAGGCTGAGGGACTAACCCTGCGCCACAGAGGCAGCCAGGGCTGGACCTGCCCCGTGGTGAGGGTTTGCAGGTGGTGCCCGCAGAGCCGCCCTCGCCCCTGCACGCTGGCAGGGCCCTCTGCCCAGGGATGCCCTCCCTGCCCTGGGAGAGCACCGCCCCGGGGCACCCTGCTCGGCCCCGGCACTGGGGCCGGAGGAGCCAGCACAGCCGTGGCCGCCCCCTCGGCGCAGCCCGGCCCTGCGGCCACCAGCCGGGGCTGGCAGCCCCCGGAGCAGCGCCCCAGGGCAGGCGGCACCCGGCCGGGGCTCGGTCCCATCCTGCCCAGCGCAGCCGGCAGAGACGCCGTGTCAGGCTGCTCCCGCGCAGGGGCTGCGGCTCGCCAGCGTGGGCGCGAGTCAGGGCTGGCCAGCAGCGCCAGGGCCACCCTCGCCGCTCCCTCCCCACGCTGTGCTTGGGCTTCGGGCAGCCGGAGCTGGGAGCCACCCGTACCCACGCGGGCGCAGCTCACAGGCACCAGAGCCGGCCGGATGATTCACCGCCCTGCTGCCTCCCTGCCAAGCTCGCAGCCAACATGCTTCACTCCATGCAAGGCACGGTCACAGCTCTCCCTCAGCCTCCTGCTTCCGCATAATCCCTCCTTGCAATTCTGCATGTCATTGGGCTAGCGTGTGTGCGTGCATGGAGTGTGTGTGTGCATGTGATAGAGGAGCGGGGGGAGATCTGGGCAGACAGACCCAGTCCCTCCTGCCCACTGATTAGCTCTCTGTAGCACGGCAAATCATGTCAGAGCAAGGCAGGTATGTTTGTAACGGCATTGAATCCTGAAGTCCCGTTTTCCTTTTCATTGTTTTGCATAGATCAGCCCTGTCAAGTCTCAGCCATCACAGCATAACGCTGGGCAGCCTCCTCCTTCCATCAGGAGTCCTCAGGGCATCTCCCGAAGATCAGACCKAGTTAAAATCTCTAGTTTCTGTGCAAAGCCCCCAAGACCGTGACAGCAGCGCTCAATTGCCTGGAGCATTTAAGAGTGTGCATGTGTGAATGGACATTTCCAGCTACGCATAGATGCGCTCTTCTGCCATTTCACGTCAGCATCAATCTGGCTATTAACGTGCCTGTTGTTGTGCCTCGTGTTCCTAAATGAGAGAGAAGGAGAGACTTCCAGCCCTCGCCATTCCGATATGGACGGCACTTCCCAAATTTGGTGCCGATTCAAAGCCTGACCGGACAGAAGACCAGGTTGGGGGTATCTCCCCARAGCAGAGGATATTCAAAGGAAACCCTCCCCAGGAGCCCCGGGAACCCAAACTTCAGCCCTGCTTCTGCTGAACAAGACTCGCACGCGGCCCCCCCCGGACCAGCCCTGACCAGGTTGAGGCTTGCAAGAACACGCGATCACAGGGAATCGCTGAACGCGGCTAAGCGAGGCTCTGAGCGCACCTGTCCTGGTTCCCACCCTGTGCTGCATCCCTCACCTGTACCCCAGCATCGAACCTGCCTCCCGCAGGGCTTCTTCCAGCCTCAGGCAATTGGCCCTAAAACATGAAGGAGCCTTAGCCAAAGCTGCCTGGCTGTATCTGGCTCACGTGCAGTCCCCGGCCCACCCTGACAATACACCTTTCCCCAAACAAGAAGCAGCAGGCACAAAACAGCGAGGCTAGCCCTTCATTTGAGGCGAGCCTCCAGCGCAATGACTGCCAAGCTAATGGCTGCCCGGCAGCGCCGGCTCTGGGAGAGCAGGCAGAAACCCAGCCCTCGGCTCCGGGGAAGCAGTAAACACCACCACCACCTCCTGTCAGGAGTCTGCTGCTCCTGTTCTCTCCTCGTTTGCTTAACAGATAATGGGGTGCTGTAAACCTAAACAGTGCACCTGCTTGCACTGTCCTGTCCTCCGCCACACCCAGCGCTCCCCAGCCCTCGCCGCACGCTGGCTAACCCCGGGCTCTGCGCGCTGAGCAGGGCACGGCCGGGCATCAGCACAACGGCGTCGAACAGGTCAGTCAAAGCAGAGGTTACCTGGCAGGTCCGGGGGGCGAGAGAAATCCAGATCACCAGAAAACACTGAAACAGCAGCGTAAGAGTAGCTGTTTCAAGCTCCCATGTGTCCTGGGGTACCACAATGCTGCCACGCTCAGCAGAGCATCAGAGAGCGGACATTTTCTCCGCTCTCTCCGTTGCTGCTGCCATCAGCCACGACCACCGCCGAGCACGACGCAAACAGAAGTCCGCACCGCGTGCGGCCGTTGCCCCTGCCAGCACCGCTGCGGCTGCACGCCGCGAGGAGGGACAGCCAGGCGGCACAGCCCCTCGGCAGGATGCCTCCGCGCTGCCCGGTGCGAGCGGTGCCTTCTCCGTGCTCGGGCGGCGCGGCAAGGCGACAGCCGCGGAGCTTGGTGGCCTCTTTACGCTTTGGAAACACGCAAACAGCCCGAAAGGCAAACGCAGGGGAACAGCCAGACACTAAGCTGCCAGTTTGCTGTGCTGGGGAGTCGTCCTCAACACCAAAGTCTAAACTCCTGGCAAAACCGTGGCTCTGCACGATGTGTTACCTGAACAGATAAGTTCAAGGAGGCAGCTAAAATTCCAAGGCGAGCGTGAAACGCGAGCCTGACGAGAGGAAGGTGCAGCCAGCCCCACACCTCGTAGGCACGGGGGTAT
Source organism: Phoebastria nigripes (assembly GCA_035582835.1). Classification (NCBI taxonomy): domain Eukaryota; kingdom Metazoa; phylum Chordata; class Aves; order Procellariiformes; family Diomedeidae; genus Phoebastria; species Phoebastria nigripes. The sequence goes on from JAYKAV010001077.1 coordinate 1,413,335, forward strand.
TCTCCGGCAGGCCCGCGAGCACGCTCTAACAGGTGGCCTGGTTCTGCAGCGACTGCACTTCACGCTGGCAGCTCTCCCTCGCACGCTCCCCATCACTCCACCTCGGACTGCCTGGGAACCACGCTCCTGCTGCGCGCGGCCAGGGACTCTCTAGGCTTGTCTTCATTTCAAACTGGGAGTGAAACCACCCAGGGGGACTAAGAATCCCAGCGGGACCCAACAGCACCGCAGAGCGCCGCAGGCTTGCTGAAATGGGTGCAGGGGACCGCTTCGAGTCCTAATCCACATGCAGCTTTTCCCGAGAGGCTGCTCTTTCATGCTGCAAAGCTTATTCACATCCACACAAACCACCTGTCACTTTCCCTCCCACAGAAATATTCCTGCAAGATCCGAGTTCCACCACATGGACTCTGATATCTGTTTCTTCAGGAAGCATTAATTACACACCCCGAGAGACACGCTCTTCCTTTCCTCTGGTACGCCTTCCCGGGATAAAGCACTCGACTGTTTATGTATTGCTACGGCGTTACTAAAATATTTAACAACAGAAGCCAGAATGCTGCCAAACACTTGGAGAGGAGGATTACCTCCCTGTTCCCCGAGATCCCCAGGCACCACAGAGCCCAGCCAGCCCGGGGAGTACCAGGGGAGGCAGGGCGTGCCCGAGGTCTACCCACGGTGGTCTCCGGTGGGGACGGCTGCTCTGCCGGGGCATCCTCCCCAGCACGGGGGGCTGGTAACCAGGCAACGGAGGGATGAGGGAAACCGTGGTACCCGGCGTTGCCATGGCAGCCGCCAGGGCCGGGGATGGGGGCGGCCCGAGGCGATGCCCCGGGGCACCGGTCCGGCCCGTGCACCGCGGGGCGGGGGCCGGGCCGTGCCTCGGCGGCCTCCCCGGCAGAACCCGGCTGCGGCACGGCG
>JAYKAV010001077.1:1414805-1593119 GCA_035582835.1 Phoebastria nigripes
GGACGAGGGGTCGGGGCGGGCTGGGAGCCGGGGGGCGCGGCCCGCCGCCGCCGCCGCCGCCGCCGCCGCCGGACGTGCTCGGACAGCTCTGCCCCGTTTGCCCGGCTGCAAGCGGGGTCCCAGCACGGGCGCGCTTCCTAGGGTGGCGGTGAGGCGCGGTTTGCTCTACATCGGGCGCTCCGAGGTCCCCCGCGGCCGGCCCCGCTGCGTGCAGGGTGCAGCTGTGAAGGGGAGACGCTTCCAGCAGGCTCTGAAACCTCCCTTCCCGCAGCAGAGAGCGGGCGTGGACTCTGCCCCGCGCTGGGCGCCGGGTGTGGGGGTGGTGGGGGAACCAGCGAGCAAGCAGGAGGCTGCCGGACCTCCCCTGAGGCTTACGGAACACCCGCATAGATACATCGGTAGGCGCGGTGCGAGGCTTTTCTCTCTTGCTCGCTGCCTCCCGAGAGCAGAAGGGCGTAGCTGGGAACGGGGGTGCCGCGCTGGCAGGCCGGGCGGCCCAGCGCACGGGGCTTAAGTCACGTTGCTCAGTCGGATCTCGGGGGCCACCCAGCTGGGGCCAGGCCAGCTGGGGGGGGGGCAGCGGGGACACTTCCAGCCCGGCCTGGCTCAGTGGTGGCAGCGCCTGGTTTGGTTGCAGGCGTGCTCGGGACCTGCTACCTGCATTGACTCCCCTGGATCCGCCAGCATTTAGCAGCTGCCGAAAGACAGACCCTTTGGGTTTTACCCAGAGCAGGTCAGAAACCAGCACATGCTTCAGACAGTCAGGGCAAAACGCTGTCTAACAGAAGGAGAAGGGCTGGACCCATTGCTGCTGTGAACAAACGCCCCGTCACAGAGCTTTGTGGCAACCAACCAGTTTATTCCCATTGCGCAGCTGGGCGCGTTGGGAGGAGCAAGATCCGGGAGGGAGATACGTGTTTAATATGGCGCGACACAGTCCCCGGAGGGAACGCCTGTGCCTGGCGAGCTGCTCGTGGCCAGGGAGCAGGCTGGTCGCAGCCACAGCGGGGAGGGAAGCTTTGGTCCCGGCTGTGCTTGGAGCCGCCGAGGTGCCCGCGGGCTCTGGCCAGGGCCGCCGCCCCATGGCTGTGGGCATCTGCAGCAGGAGGGCAGTGAGCCGGGGGCCTGCCCTGAGGTCCTGAGAGCTGTGCAAACCACAGCACCAAAACTGCTCGGTGGTATCCACGCAAACCCAGAGCTTCCCACAGGCCGGGCACAGTGTCAGGTGGGAGCAGGGTGCTGAGAGCACTGCTGGGCGGTAGCTGCCGCAGGGCACCGCTCTCTTTCAGGCCAGGCTGGCACAGCCGTGTCTGCCTGGCTCCTGCCGCTGCCCTGGAGAGCCATTTCTTCTTGAAAAAACACCTTAGCAATGCTGCCGCCGCTGAGCTGGTTCACCCCTAATAACTCAAATGCATCTTAGAGAGAAATCAACCTCACGGACAATAATGGCACATTGTCCATTGTACGTTCATTTCCCAGTTTCCAGTAAAACATAAAAAGCAAATAAACCAGCACTGGCATTTCCAGGCAATTATTCAGAAGGGTCGAGAGATACAGACCAACACAGAGGAGCTGGACAACGTCAAGTCTCTTTAATGCGTAGGGATAACACGATAAGGCTGTCAGTTACCCTGCAGTGAGTGAGGCAGGGATCAAGCAGCTGTAATCAAGTTTCGGGCTTCTCTGACCTTAGCCGGTCCTCAGCTGTTATTATCCACTCCACGCAGTAGAATATTCTGACGCCGTGACTGTGCCCTGGGGCCTGCAGCGAGCGCGGAGGGTCTCTGCGGAGGCACCGACACAGAGCCCCCGCGCAGGCAGCGGCCGGAACGCGTGGCTGGCTGCGGCTGGATGTGCTGCGTGCTCTCCTTCCTTTAGTTCTTTATTTACCAATTTGCGAGGCGCTGCCCAAAGCAAGTAGGATCTCAAATATTGGCACCACAGCCTTTTTTCTGGACAAACCCAGGTGAAATAGAGACCCCATTGTGAACGCGGGAAGTGCAGGGCCGGCTGCGCTACGCCCACGGAGGGAAAGYGGCTCCGGCACTTGCTAATGGTAAACGCCTGCCCCACAGAGCCGCACTGCTGGAGACAACCGTAGTGAGCAATGGTTTCTTTTCGGGCGAAATTGGGCCAAATCTTTTGTTGGCGTAATGCAGGCTAGCAGCACCGAGGCCAGGCAGGCGACGGTGATTTATGCTAATGAAGGGGCTGGGCTGATCTCCTCATGCTATTTGAGTCAATAGGAGCATTGCCAGTAGCTTCAACAGGGGCATGACTTCATCTCAGCCTGCGTCGTCTTACACTGGAGCAGGCGCGGAGCGGGCACCTCCTCCCTGCGCTCTCGGGGCAGCGAGGCCTGGCAGGGAGTAGGGAAAGGACCCTCTTGCTCTCCAGAACCTTCCCCTCCAATTTTAAGGCCTTGTCCTTCTCCGTAATGCCAAGCTTGCAAACGTTTGCAAACTGCCCGTTGGGTGGCAACGTGGCCCTCAGCGTGGTCAGGGGCACAGGAGAACCGAGCAGTGACAGAAGATGTGCATAGCCATACGGCTGCATTTAACCCAGTAACATCGTCTCGCACCAGGCCTAAGTCATTCCGCGTGCTCTGAATTCCTCTGGGAGCGAACGACCAAGCAGCGGACTGTACTGAAGCTGCTGGGGACCGTATTCGCTAGTCGAGCACAGCCAGCGTGGGTATCGCACAAGCTGAAGTTCGGCGACCCCCTGCCAAGTGATGGTGTTACCGACTGCAGAAGGGAACCAATCCGGAACTATGGGAAAAACATTTTTGTAGAGAAACATCATCTCTGAAGCCATATAAAGAAATGAGTTTGGACACAACAGAACAAAGAGCCATAAAAGGAGAGCTTGGGAAAAACACCACTATCGGGCACGGTGCCCGCCAGACTGTATTTTTGTAATTTATATTCCTCGGGGACACTGGCCTATGATTTCCAAAGCACAGAGGAATATGGAAACAGCCCGGCCAGATGTGGGGCCACACGCAGCGCCCCTCGGCTCGGAAGATGCTCCAGAGCGGGACGCAGCCGAGCGAGCCGGGGACAGCCTGCCTGCTGGGGGTGTTTGCCCGCTGCGGGCTGTGCCCCCGCAGACGGGCCCTGCCAAGAACACGCACGAGGGACAGCAGCACTGCAGCTGGGAGCTGCCCAGAGAGACCTCAGCAAAATGAACTGGATTCACGCGAACCCCAGCGTGACCTCCTCCCTCCGCTCCCGACCAGCTGGACACCGGGGAAAGGCGGTTCCGTGCAGGAGAGGAGCCAAAGCAGAGGCAAACCCCGCTCCCAGCGGGGCCCTCCGCGAGGCGGAGCTGCCAGGGGCCCTGCCTGGCTGCCGTGCCCAAGAGGAGCCCGGGCGGCGGGCCGGCGGAGGGCAGGGAAAGGCGCTGCCCACAGGCTGTGCGCCCCTTGCTCAGGGTGCTAAGCACAGGGGGCTTTGCAAGAGCTGCAGGCGCCGGCTGGGCTGCTCTCCGGAGGCTCCGCGGGGCTGGGCTGGCACCCGCTGCGGCTGTGCTCCCCGGGGGCTACGGACAGCAGGACCTTTTCGCTCAAATGCTCCAGGAGCGGAGGCGAAGCGGCGCCCGAGACGGCTGCTTCATCCGCACGGCGTTGTCTTTGGGAACAGCAGAGCACAACAGCCGTGGCCAGGCAGCTTCACGAGAAACTGATCGCTTCTAGCCTGGTTAGAAAACTTCAGCCCTCGGGAAAATACAGCATACCCTTCTGTGGGCCTGGGAGGAGGGACCATTGGATGGCAGCTTTAGAAGAAGTAAATTAAATTTGTATTAGGGGCTGAAATTGTTTCTCTGCTATTTCAGAGAGCAGAAGAGCAATAACCTCTGAGGAGGTGAAGTCCACAGCAGAGGAGCAGGTCCTCCGTGCGCTGAAATGGCACCGTTACCGGGAACGCAGTTCCAGCAAGATCAGCTCTTATCAGGTTCCAATTTTTGTTTTATTCTTTCTCAAAAGATCTGTTTCTCCAGCACACCGTCTCAGACAGCAATAAAACATTATGAGCTGCTGCTCTGTGGTGCACGCTACAACTTTCATGAGCAGAAACCCCGAGATCCCAGAGAGCCTTTGGACAAACGTAAGCTGGGTCTGTAACTTAAGACCCATCGAATTCTCAATTTAATCAGACATAAAAACCCTAAAACGGGGAAGTCATGCGGGGCCCCTACTCTTACCCCATATCAGCTGCTTTTGTTTGTCAAAAAAACGTTGCCTTCACCACTGCACGTGCAGGGCCGTCAGCCGTAACACGGCCAGCACGGATGCGGTGCCTCTGCGTGCCGGGGAGCAAGAGCCCCCATTCCTCCCTGTTGTCTCTCCCGTGACCAGSGGCAGAGGTGGCACTTAGCCCCGAACACAGGGCACCTAAAGGGCCTCGCACCCAGCACAGATCGCGCCGGGGTCACCCGCGGTGGGAGCCTGTATCCTGCCCCGGCAGGTCCCTGGTACCGGGAGGAAAGCCACCCCGCAGCCACCGCCGTTCCTCTGCTGCCTCCAAGCAGGGCGTGCAAACGGGTGACACAGAGCAGTGCCACCGAGGCGCCCCAGCCCGGCGCCAGCCACGTGGCTGGCAGCAGCCGACACGGCACACCGGCCAGGGCAGGAACGCCCTCACGCCGGCACTGCCGCTTCCGAGGTCAGCGCCGTGCAGCGCTGCAAAGCCACTGCCCGGGGGGTTACAGAACGGGGAGGCTGATGGCTTTGCAGCCAGCTGCAGGTGAGGCACCAGCCTCCCCGAGGCACCTGCTCTCCCGAAGGGCCCCGTCTGCAGGGGGGCACCCGAGCACCCCTCCTGGGGAGGACGCCTCAGGCTCGCTGGGAAAGCGCTGGAGCCCAAAGGGAGCAGGTGAGCAGGGCGGCTGAGCCTGYGCAGGCGGCAGCGCCTGCCCGCCACTGCCGGCACGGCAGCCCCACCTCGCGCGCCCCGACCGCAGGACGGCTGCGGCAGGTTTGCCCCGGGCCCTTTCACAATTCCATTTTTAGACACGGTTTTCAGTGTCGTTCTAGCAGCACCAGCCGTGCCAGTACCCAGCAACGCTTCTGCTCTGGCTCAGCGTCTTCCCAGCTGAGCAGCACCCCCGAGCCCGCACCCTGCCCCGCCAGCCCCCTCCCTCCCCCAGGCGGCTGAACCGGCCGGCCGTGACMCCCCCGCCTCGGGATTCACCCCAACCCGGGGCAGAGCTGCAGGGCAGCGTCCGCACCCCTGCGCGGCTCTGCAGCTGCGTGTGCGCGGTGGAGCTCGGCACGTACGCCTCCCCGCGCCCACGGGCTCTGCTCCCTCTCCCGCTGGCACCATTAACCCTGCAGCTCTGCGCTTTCTAGCGGGTCATTGCCGCGTTACAACGGGAGCCTGAACAGGCTGTGTTTTGCACCACAGCTACAAAGGCAAAGTCCCTCTCCGGCCTGAGCTACGGGCAGCTTGTTGCCAGCAGCAGGTTGTTCCCCCCCGACCTCRCTGAGCGGCAAAGACGTTATAAAGGGAAAGCAGTCCCTTGGCCTCTGCACACCCCCTTCTCGGGAGGCTCACGCATGCCATAGGAGGTTTCTGGGTTGCTTCTTTGAAAAGCTATTTGAGGTCAGGCTGACTGTTTCCCAAAAGGCAGCAACTCCTACTGTTTCGGTGCAGGTCTAGAGCAGCTGCCAAGCACCTCCCTGCGCGCTGAGGCCTGCTCCGAGCCCCGGGGAGAGGTAGGTGCTTTCTGCACACGTAGAGCCAGACTCGACCCGCTATCCCAAAATTCAAATGCAAACCACGGCTCTCTGATAGAGATAACAGATAACCTTTTCCACAGCAGGCGGCCGGTTCTGGGAACCRGAGGGATGCTCCCAGGAGGTGAGGAGGGGACGTGCCTGCAGCAGCCCACGCACCCCGAGAATTTCTCATCTTCACTTTGCAGGTAGCCTCTGCAGCTCCAGAGCCTGCGCGTGGTTGGAGACGGCAGTCTCCAGCACGCTTACGGGAAACGAGTCTTCCCGGTCCACAAAGAGCCAGGTGGCCCCGCTGTAGCGATGCAGGTCGGAAGCCAGGCTGCCCGGCCCATGCAAAGTCCGGTACTCGCATCTTTTGGGGAACTGATGTTTCCAGTTCCTCTGCGGGACACGCTGGACACCCCAGCACTGAGCCCTCTGCTCGGGATTTGCCCCCCCACGCCACACCAACCTCCTTCCCAAGGAGGGAGGGGCAGGCTGCGGTGGGTGGCCGTCGCGCTCTCGTGCTGGGGAGAGAAGAGGCCGCCGCAGCTGGGGCTAGCAGAGACAGACTTGTGAGGCAGCTTCAGGCTATTTCAAAGAGAGCGAGTGGGCTCCCCAAAGCACCCGTCCCTCCTTTAGTGTTCCCAGCTGCAGGAAGATGGGTTACAAAGAACCAGTTGCAAGCAACCTTTCCTCCTCCCAAGGAAAATTCAAGGCTAAATGCTCATTACTGCCATTTCTCTAACGGGGGGCAATTGCACTGGCTGTGCAGCCTTCTCAGGAAAGCGTTTTATTCTGGTCCACAGCATTCACAAGCTGAATTTTGATATGACTCTCCCCTGAGCTCATGCCCACAGAGCCCCCCCAGGAGGCTTCACCCCCCCACAGCTCCATCCCTACATTACATCCATACCCGAGCACCTACTGCCAAGCCCCCGTAAGACCTAAAACACCCCCTTTCTCCCAGTCACGAGCAGTAACTCAGCGCGTGAAGGGCAGGAAGGGCTTCTGCAAAAAGCCACTCCGTCACATGTGCCCACGCGAATGGCAGCAGCCACAGAGCAGCTCAGGAGCGGGTGTGCATTGGGGTGCTGAGCACATCCTGCAGCCCCCCGCCTGCGGGCTGCACGGGGGCACCCCCCACTCGCTCACCGCACGCCGGTCCCATGGGCCCACCGCAGCATGCGCGGCCTTTCCCCGTGAGGAGGCGGGCAGCCCTGGAGCACCACGGCGTGGTCTCGGGCCAGGGCCCTGGCCCGGGCTCAGTGCAGAGCCCAGGGGTGGGCAGAGCTCTCCCTGCTCCCTGGGGCTTCCTTGGTACCCGGGCGCTGGGGCTCGCCCGCTTCCCTTCCAGCCTGTCCAAGAGAGCCGCCTCCACGCGGAGCACTACCGAAACGTTTATTGAGAAGAGCGTCGGGTGGCCAGGCTCCCCGGGACCCCTCTGCAGCTGAGCCCATGTCTGGGGAGAGGAGTGCAGCCTCGGCAAAGGGGCAGCCAGCCTCTGCCCACCTGACGGGCGCTCGCACTGCCAACCTGGGGAGCTCCCGTAGCACCTTGGGTTGCCTTGGGGCACACGTGTCCCCGCTCTGGTGTAGCCAGGGAGGTAAGGTTGGCTACGCGATCCCTGCGTGCTCAGCAGCCGGAGGGAGGAGGAAGCAATCCGGYGCCGGTGACCGAACAAACAGCAGTGAGATCCGGGGGCTGGCTCACGCTGGCAAGGGGCTGGGCGCTGCCGGAGAGGGGTGGCTGCTCTCCATCGCGCTCCACCTTGGCCTTTGGCTGCCGCTGGCTTCTGTCACACCTCCTGCAGCCGCCCCCGGAGAGCAGGCCTGCCCCACGCCGCTGCGGAAATCCTCATCAGAGCAGGCGGGGGAACCGAGACCGGCTGCACACGGTCCTGGGAGTGAGCGCTTGCTCACAGCATGGAAAAATAAACAAACGGGTATTTCTCTCATGGGGAGGAACATCATTTAAAAGGCGCTTCCTAAACTTATCTGCAAACATGAGAGCAACTACTGCTCCTCCCAGAGGGTGGGGTAACTGCACCTCGGGGCTCCCCTTTGCTCAGCCCCCCCTGGAGAAAACGGGGAGCGTGGCCTCGCAGGTGGGGGCAGCTGCTGCCCGCCGGCGCACCATGGCACGCGGCCRCACCGTGCCGGCTGAGCCCCATCCCACACCCCAAGGCAGCGCAGCCGCGACCTGGCAGCAGCGTGCAGAGGAGAGGGCTCCCTCGCCATGGGCACCCCACGGCTTTCCTGCTCCTCGCTTCCATCCGCAACCTCCTCCGGATCGACGGGCAGCGCTAGCAGCCCCTCGCCTGCCGAGTGTGCTGCAGTCCTGCCAGGAAGCACTCGCGACACCCCCGTCCGGACACGTCTATTTACACCAGAAGAACCACAGACACAGGGCAAGGAGGCACCTCCCAGCCGGCACGGCCAGCCACCGGCACGGGCTGCTGCCCCCCGCACGCTGCCGCGCCGGGGCTGGCTGGCTGCTCTGCCCAGCCGCCGCCAGGCCGCCTCCCTCGCACTGGGCGAGGGCAGAGTCACTTTGCAGGCGCCGTATTTTCCGAGGTTGGGGGCAGCGGCAGGTCCCTGGCTGCGTGGACAGTCCAGAGATAGGTGGGGGGATCTGCTGGTAGCATCACGCCCTGGCAGCAGCCAGGGGCAGGGGCCCGCGCCGGCCGGAGAGGGACAGCCCAGGCAAGTGTCCATCCTGGTCTTAGTCGTTCTCGCTCTGCAAGGGAGAGAGGGGAGAGCAAGGGTGAGGTGCCAGGGGCTGGGCTGGGCTGGYGGGGGGATGCGGCCCCTCTCAATGCACCCGGGGCCACCTGATAGGTCTCCCTGCCCGAGCACAGCCCTGCCATGCCACCTCACCTCCATTTTGCTGTATATCCAGCTGAGGAGCTTTGTCACGCGTGTGTAAACGCCGGGCTTGTTCTTCTGGCCACATCCTGTCCCCCAGCTCGTCACCCCCGCCACATACCAGCGGCCGTTGTCCTCACAGACCAGGGGCCCTCCGCTGTCGCCCTGGCACAGAGGGGCAGAGCGGTGAGGAGAGGAGACGGGCGATGCCCTCTCTGCCGGTACCCAGCCAGAGGACAGCGGCGTGCGGGAAAAGTGGGCAGCCCTGCCGGTCCCACGCCACCCTGCCTGGCGGGGACCGCGTGCCCCYGGCTCACCTGGCATGCATCTTTCCCTCCCTGCAGGTACCCGGCGCACATCATCCGTGGGGTCAGGTAGCCCTCGTACACCTTGTCGCTGTTGCAGATCTTGTAGTCAATCAGCTTCACCTCGGCCTCCCGCAGCTTCGGGGAYGTGTTATCTGCAAGGCAGGGGGAGCCGTGGGGCAGGGTAGGCCTCGTCCCCCCACCGCCCCTGGGCCCCTCCGCAGCACCAGGTGTTTCCGCAGAGGCGAGGGAGGAAGCTGGTATTTCTTGCAGGCCTTATTTCTGCAGAGCTGCACAGCCGGGAGGGCAACCGCTGCGGTCACCCCTGCGGGAACGGCCCTCGAATACAGCAGCAGAGCCACGCTCACTCCTCTCGCGTGCTGCGTTCGCAAGTCAGGCTGCAGCGCACAGGAGCTGCCTGCGGAGAGCCGCCGTCCTCCCTCACCTTCGTTCTCCCTGGTCTTCCCAAAGCCGGTGATGAAGCAGGACCTGCCGGTCTGGAATCGCTGGCCGTACATGGGGAGGCAGGCTGGGCGAACCTGAGCTGGAGGGAGCCATGATGAAAACCAGGCGAGGAGAGAGGGATGAGTCACCCAGGAGCAAAATAGCCACGGTACTCACCAGCCCTGTGGCTAGGGAGGAGCGGGGTGCRCAGGAAACGCCCCCCCCGCGCCCACCCAGGCAGGCTCTCTGCCGGCCCCCCGCCTCACTGCCCACGTGGGGCACGGCGAGCAGCACGATGCCGGCGGCACAGCCGAGCCCACGGCTGCGTGCGTGCGTGCCGGGCCCTGCCAGGGGAGGATGGGCCAGTTCCCGACCACGGAACAGGCAGGGGAAAGCAGTGTGGCCCCAGCAGAGCGGGATGCTCCAGCTGGCAGCAGCCCCGTGCAGCCCAGGGGACGGCTCCGAGGGGACCCGAGCTGCCTCTTGCTCCTGCCCATCCCCAGGCGCTCTCTGTCCCACCGAACACCAGCCCCAGCCAAGCCCAGCCCTGTGGCACAGCAAGCTGAGAGGCCTCACCTGAGAGCGTCAGCGGCCTGGAGAGCTTCATGAGAGCAATGTCGTAGTCATCGTGATCATCGCTGTAGTTGGAGTTGATGATGACCTGGGAGACGGGGATGCCCTCTGCGCGCTGCTTCAGGTCCGAGACCCCGCCGTACACCTTCCAGTCGTCGAGGATCTTCATGCTGTTCCTGGGCAGGGAGAGGCGGGGGCAGCAAGGAGTGAGACGCAGGGCGCGGGGCTGGGCTGAGCGCCTGCGCGAGGGCTGCCGGCTGCAGCCGGTGCCCCCGGGCTGGAGAGCAGCACTGCGGGCAGCTGCCTGCGGCAGCACTCACATGAAGAAGCAGTGGGCTGCGGTGAGGACCCACTGCGCGTCGATGATGGTGCCGCCGCAGATGTGGATCGGCCCGTACTGCACGCTGACTTGCCAGGGCCACTTGCTCACGGAGGTTTCCTTTCCTCCAATGATCCGGCCAGAAATCCTCTGCCCACAGGCTGGAGGGGAGAGCAGGGCCGAGAGAAGGGCTCAGAGAGGAGGCAAGCCTGGAGGGGGATGCGCACAACGTCCCCACCACCCGCAGGCACCAGCCGTGCTCGGTAGTTCATAGGGGCCGGCGGAGACCATGGGAATGCAATCTTCGTAGTTTTCTATTACCCAGAAAGTTTGCTGGAAAACGCCCTATTTGCCCAACCCTGTGCAAAGAAAGGAGGAAAGCGCTCCCAAGCATGTGTTTGGCCTCGCCCGCCCTTGGCCACGTGCCCTGCCAGCCAGCCCCCTTACTTGTGCATCGGAGGGAGACGTACTTTCCCGTGAGACACTGCGAGCTGCAGGAGAGAGGAGGGAGACGCAGCCTCAGCCCCAGCCCTGCGGCACCAGGGCAGGGGCAGGCCAGGAGGAGACGCTGCCCGGTACCTGTTGAGGCTCTGCTGGATGGTCTCTCGCTTGTCGGTCACGATGAGGGTCTTGCCGGAGACGTGCAGGGGAATGTATTCGGTCTGCGATGCACTGGGAGGGGAGAGGAGAGAGGCAGTGAGRGTCCCTCCTCACCAGGCACTGACTGCCCAGTCCCTGCCTTCTCAAAGAGGCTCCGCACACTAAACCCGGGCAGGACGGACCGAAACGCCCAGAGCAGCGCTGGACACACAGCCTTCCAGCGGCAAAGCACAATGCTGGGGGAAAGACCACAGCGGACCGTGCACCCGGCCAGGGCAGGAGGGCCAGAGCAATGCCCAGGGGGCTGGCAGGGCCCCAGTGCCTGAGCAGGACGACCCATCCCCAGGGAATTACTTCTGAAATCCCAGTTGCCGGCAGGTCTTTCTGGAGAAGGAGTCGTCCCAGGCGCTGCTGCACACCGGCAGCCACTGGCTCTCAGCGCTGGAGTAGACGTGGAGCAAGGACTCGTCGGACGCGAAGCGCACTGTGGGGATGGAGCAGGCGGGTCAGCGGTACCCAGCGCCCCGGGGGCTCCCCTCGCTCCCACTGCCCCCGGCTCCTGGTGCCTCACCGCAGCCCAGCTCGTCGCTCCTCTGAGAGCAGTCGACGATGCCGTCGCAGCGCACGGGGCTGTCCTTGCAGCTCTCGGCGGGCTCCTTGTACACGATGCCGGTCTGCGACCGCCAGAACATAACTGGAAGCAAGCGCACGCTGTGGTGAGGCCAGGGCGGGTGGCAGGGGCTCRCTGTGGGCGAGGGTGCTGTGACCCACCCGGACGGGAGTCCGGAGGAGGTCTGCCATGCCCAGGGGCACTCCCAAACACCAGGCCTGAGCTTGCGTGCAAGGCTGCYGTTGGGGCCAGGACTGAAGAGCTGCAGGATGCGGGGCTGAAGGAGGACTGGCCAGCCCCGAGCGTCCCCCCATGCCAGCCCAGCCGCGCGCAGCTCAGCTGCTGCAAGCCTCTCTCACTGAACCCACTTCTAGCTTGCTCCTGCAGAAAGATGCATTCAGCCCACCGAACGCTTCAAGACCACCAGCTACAGCAGCTGGAGAGCTGGCAGCTGGATGGTACGAGGATTAAAGTGATCCCCCCGGTTTCTGTGGCTGTTCCGCACTTTGTTCGATGGGTCCTGCCTGCTAACCCCGCACCCCGGGGGGCGAGCGCGGGTGCTGCTGGGGGTGCCCCGCCGCCCGCCGAAGCAAGCCCAGGAGGAGGAAAGCGCGGTGCAGCCCCCCGCCCCCCCCGGGACCGCAGGGAGCCCAAGCGGCGGCTCTCCCTTCCCCGGCAATCCTGCTCCTGTGTGTCCACCAGATGTCAGGAACACTCGGGAAACGGGAAGAGCACCTCTCCGCCGGCTTGCCTCCAGCCCGGGGGTTTCCCTGTGGCGCTTCCCAGCGTAGGTCTCCCCAGCCTCTGCTGACCCCCAGCCCCGCTGAGGTCTCCCCCGCAGGGAGCCCCGAGCCGCCCCGGGCTGGGACCCCACTCACACAGCAGGATGAGGGCGATGAGCAGCACGATGAGGATGGAGACGCAGAAGATGAGCGCAAGCCGTCGCTGGCTCATGCAGGGAGCTCTGAACATGGAGGATCCTGGCAGCAGGGCGGAGGCAGGGTCAGGGGGAGCGGCTGCCCCCCCAGGGTGCCCAGACCCTGCTGCCCACCAGCACGTGCCAGGAGCTCCCTGGCTGCCCACGCGCCCGGCTCCCCAGAGGGCCTACGAGATGTGGGGGAGCAGGGCCATGCGCACCCCACACCCCCCTGTGGCATCCCCCCATCCTGCCACGGTCACTGTCCTCTCGCTTGCCCCYGGCACCCCTCACACCCCCAGGGAAACACCAGCCTGTGGCTGAGGCTTGTGCCAGCAGTGGGCACAGGGACCCATTCCCTGCCTCCCTCCCTCCCCTCCCCTCCCCTCCCTAGGTGGGACTGGGGCCAGGGTGGCCGGAGACCGCCCTCGGCACCATCCTCTTACGTGTGCTCTCACAGGTCGTGCAGGGGGACAGGCCTGGGCTGGACTCTGGGCTGTAGGGCTTGAAGCTAATGCCGAGGACACTTTCTCGAGGCTGCGGAGGTCGGGCGCCRAAGATGCTGCCGACTGTGGAGGCATGGAGGCTGGGAGGGACACTGCTGGGCGATGCCGTGGTCTGCGAGCAGAGGAGACCGTTACTGGCAATGACCGTTGCCCACTGGAGAGTCCCTGCGGCTGCCACCCCGCCGCCCAGGCAGCCGTGAAGGCAAAGGCGACGCGGAGCCGAGCTCCCTGGCACAGTGCTGAGCTCTCYGGCACAGCCAGCCGTTGCCGCTGGTGGCTATTCATCCACAGTGCCATGAACTGCACGGCAAGTTACCGCTGCGGTGCCTCTTTCTGTACCACGAAGCCCAAGCCGCATCCCATCGGGGGTGGCTGAAAACCTCTTTGTCGCAGAGCCTTTCCCCTTTAGGCGGCTGCTGGCCAAATTTCCCAAACTGATTGCTTTGATCAGAGCCATCAGCCGGTTATTTGGCATCGGGTCATTCACGCTGTGGCCCAGTTCCATGGGGCTAGTGCCCCAATTTATGCATCTATCCTTCATTAGCCATTTGAAAAATACAGTGTAATTTCCAGCTGTTATTTAGTAATACTTAATAATCAGTGTTTTCCAAGCCCTGAAACATCCTGCACCCTGGAATGCTGTTCTGCAGTTGTGTCACTCCTGATCCATGAATTTGCAAAAGAATATGTATTTGTTTCCTTTCCTCAAGACACACTCTTCCAAACGCTCCATCAGCTTCGGTCAGCTACATAAGCGAGAGCCTCTCATTTTCCTTCAGAGAGGACCTGTGTACAAAGCCCACAAGAAATGCTGTTTCCTCTGCCACTGTAATTTCATTTGTAAAATCTCAGATACATCTTTGGCAATAAGAAATGACTGCRTGCCTTACAGAAACTGCAAGGGCATCGCCAGCCAGCACACGGCAGCGACGGCCCGGCCTGGGCTTCTTTCTCGGCAGGCGCTTGCCACGCCGCCTCGCTCCTCCCGCCCGCCGTCTCCCGGCACTGCTCCCAGCGCCACACAGCCGCGACCGGCCGTGTTTGCACCGGGCTGTTCAAGGGACGCCAGTTGTGGCCAGTCCAATTTGGGCTATGTCTGTCCCTACAGGCAACCGCTCCGGTCCCGCAGAAGGGGCGCCCAAGGGAGAAGCAGAGCCGCCATCCTTTGGCGGCAGAGCGCAGCCAGCTCGGGCACCCGCCCCCCAGGCCACCTCCCAGGGACCACTTACCGGCCAGGAGGTGGGCTCAAACACGCCCCTCTGGAAGCCCGTCTCTGATTTTTGGCCCTGCAGCTGCTAGCCATCACGTTTCCCCGTAACCAGAAAACATCCCCTTCCCCGCCAAGCCAGCAAGCAGCACCTGGGCTGGCGCACGGCTCTGGGAACGGGCAGAGAGGATGGGGGCGTTGGGCAGAGCAGGAGCAGCGGCAGGAGCTGCCGCCGCTGCCGCCGAGACGCCCCTCGTGTTTCCTGCCGGGATTCAAGGGCCCTAATGAGCACGTCGGGAGCCTGCTCAGGCTCATGCTTTGTAAATACGGCTGTGCCCTTTCTTGCAATGCGGTGGTGTAACTTCCTGGGCATTATCCCGTGAGTCACGCGCCCCGGCGTGGCCACGCGCGCTCCCCGCGCAGGGTCTGCCTCAGCCCCCAGCTGAACRTGGCGGGGGACGCGCCACCTCTTGAACTGTGCCTTAGTAACTGCTCGCAGCCCAGGCGCATCAGCCGCAGAGCCGGGAGGCACAGCACCCCGGGCTGCCGGGGAGGCTGCCCGGCCACCCGCCCTGGCCAGCAGCGGGGTGCGCGGGGCCACCCCCCAGCGCCGGCTCTCAGTCCTGCCGGCCCAGGCCTCCTCCCGCCACCCGCGGGGCCCTTGGCACGGGCACCGCTAACGCCTCCTGGCCATCGAGAGCCACCTCCCTGCTCACGTCAGGGGACGGGGACTGAGCGAGCAGCTCCCCGGCCTCCTGCACACACGGCGAGGAGCAGAGGCAGTTTCTGTTTCACAGCGTCACCCACGCTTCTCGCCCCTTCCCCGCCAGACAGCGATAACAAGCCTGAATTTGCTCAGCCTGCAGCCGACCGCCAGTTTTCCCTCCGCCTGAATTTCACAGCAGCCGTCCGGGCACGCGCGGGACAGCCGTGCTGCAGGCTTGCCTTCTCGTGGGCTCTCCCAAAGGTGCCGGGGAGCCCAGGAGAGCCCCTCGGCGTGCTCTGCGGGGCTGGGCTGGCACGGCGGCCGGGAGGGCGGGAGAGTGCCCCRGCTGTGTCCTCCCCTAACGAGTCGGAGCAGTCACGCCGATGGGCTTCAAGTTCTCACAGCAAGTATTGCACGTCCGCACCGTGAAACAGCCCTGGGTATCCTTAGTGCCCATTGTTAGAAAGCGCACGCCATCTGCAAGAAAGCCAGAGCTGCAGCGGGTCCTGTGCCACTGCTCTGCAGAAACAAAGCAACGAGCAGATGCCAGGAACCCTTCCTAGGAGAAGAATTTCTCCTGTCCACATGTAGATGAGGTTTTTGTAAATACCCGGACAGTACCGTTTACATTGGCATTTGCATGCTATCTCCACACGGCTGATATTTCACATGCCTCATCCTGCAGCAAGTGTAACCCTTCAATTATCAGATCAGCAGAATTACAATGCTGTTAAGGACAAACCTCTCCCCTGTACTAGAAAACACAGCCCAGCTTCACCAGTAAGCCAGCGATGCTGGATGCTACAGCATTTCTACCTCCAGTGTACAAACATTTCAAATTAACACCTAAGTTCGCTGTAGGTTAAATTGCTCTTATTATTCCTCAGCAGGAAACACATGCCCTTTCTTACACTCGGGTGAACTATTAGCTACTTATTTCCTTAAAAGTCTAAAGTCCAAGCAGTTTTCTTTTTTTCCAGGTCTATCGCAGAAGCTAACAAAACTTTTACCACGGGCTCCCGGTAACCAGCATAACTGGTTGCTGTTGTACAGCCACTGGAGCAGTGAACAAACAGCAGCGGCTTTGCGCAGGTATTTCTGTTAAGGAGCGTGCATTACCCCGGTGAGCGAGCTGCGACTTCTGCCCACAAAACCTTTACTCATCCTTTGCTGGCTTTTGAGTAAAAGTCAGACCCGGAGCCATGCCTATCTCACACGTGTGGCTGCGGTTTGAGCCCTTTTTCTGACGTCCTCTCTGCGAATGTTCCACCAGCCGCAAGAGCGTTAAGCGCCGCTGTGGGCTGGCGCCTGAAAGCCGGGTGTGGGGAGGGGGAGCACAACCAGCTCCCTTCCGCGGCAGGGCTGACTTTCGGACAACAGGGGAGGAGGGATGCTGGGGACACGCGAGGGGACTCCTCGCCAGCTCTGCTCGCCTCAGGCCCGGCCCAGCCCGGGCTGCCTGGGGGACGAGCGGACAGTGCCTGTCTGCACCACGGGCCCTCTGCCAAACTTCCTGCGGGCAGGAACACCACCTCGGTCCTTCTTTGCTCTGCTCCGCTCCGAGGCTTTGAGCAGAGCTGGGAAAAGCACCGAAGCCACAGACGGCAGCGCCAGAGAAGCCCATCCCCTTTGCACCGTGAGCTGCCGCGTGCGCTGTCCTCCAGCGCGACTCCCTGCCGCGGAGGGAAGGCCACCAAACCCGTGCCGGCAGAAGGCAATCACCAGAGCAAAGGCGGCCCAGGCTGGGCTCGAGGCTCGGGATCCACGCGTGACGGGGAGGGAAGGCAGGGAAACCGGCCAGCAGTCACCCACAGTTTCGGAGTGGGAGGGAGAGCAGGAGAAGCCAGGCAACTCCTGGGGTGTTGCAACCGGACCCAGGGCCCAGCCGTGCCTCGGAGGAGCAGAAGGGCATGGCAGCTACCCAAAATTTGGAGCATCGAGAGGGGAGGGAAGCAGCCTGGCTTAAATGAGCCGGAAGGTGCCTAAATAGGTGATCATCTTTCCCAGCTGAGCTCGGCAGCCCGCCCCTCTCTGCTGCTCACAGCCCGTCGCTCGGGGCAGGGAACCGGCTCCCTCCCCTGCTTGTGGAGCGCCGATTGTCCGCGGCAGATTAGCTCAGCAAGCACACAACGGCGACATTGTCCTCGCGCTCACCTGGACAAAGCCCTCCCGCGCCTGTGAAAGCCCCCGTTCCCTCCCGTGGCCCCCGTCCCGCTTGAGTGCCGCAGCTGAGCGGTGGCTTGGCGGTGCCTCCCTGGGAGGGAGCAGACCCCCAGTCCAAGCCACGGCCCCCCCGGCTCGCCGGCCTCGCTCCCGCGGCTGCTGGCGGCATGGGGCTGGCCACGGCCGCTGGGGCCCCGGGGACAAACCGGGCAGGAGCTGCGGGAGGACGCTGCCGAGACCCGGATGCCATAAAGGGGCAATGCACGGGGAAGTGAAATCCCAAAGCACGCCAGGGCCATTTTGCAAGTGCAGATGACAAGCCGTGTCGATTGAGTMAGCTCGATCTGGCCAGGGACAGGTCGCCTTATGCCAGTGTGAGCAGCCCTTCAGGCAGAGATCAGAAAATGTTCCAGGGGGTGAGTAATCGCTGCTCACCCCATTCCACGGATGGGCAAACCGAGGCACGGAAAGGTGAAGCGACTCTCCTGCAGTTGCAGAGCCGAGGGTGGCACCTGGGACTCCTAATGGCCCATTTAATCCAAGTGACAAAGCCAAGGTGGCCCAGTGGGGATGCCCAATATTGGGTAATTGTCTCCGTACGTGGGCATCTGAATTCCTGCCCCGCTCTCACCAAGACGCGCTGCTGCTGCCTGCTTTCAGGGCCACCCAGAGCCGGGGTCACGCTGCAAGGCAGTGCTGAGGGCGGGCTGCCCCTCCCTCGGGACCCAGCCAGGATCTGGCAGGAGCCCACACTGCTCCTGCTCCTGGCTGCCTCCGAGGCACCCGCACGCCAAGGGGCAGGAAGAGGGTGGCTTTTACAGCTGGCCCTGCCTCCCCTCGAGCCCCATCCACCCCGTCACTGCCGGCTTTGCACGTTCCGGACGTCGCTGGCACAGCCGGCAGCGCTCGGTGCAGTAATTACCTGCTGCCTCGCCCGGGCGGGCTGAGCCCAGTGCCCAGCCAGGGATGGATGTTTTCCTCATGACAGGATGCTCGGCAAGGCCCCACGGCCGAGACCGAGCAGGCCCCGGTCAACCCAGCCCGAAAAGAGCACGGGGAAAACTGCCAGGAGAGCAGGCAAGGGAGAGCAGCGGGGGCTGGGGCCACCGGCGTGCTGCCGCTGCGACCGACGTGCTGGTGGGAGGTGCCAGAGGGCTCAGGAACGTGCAGCTCCCATGGGTGCCAAGCGGCACCGGCTCCTACCAGCAGCGCCAGCCCGCCCTGCCAGCCGGTCCCCGCAGTTCACAAGTCCGCTCCAGCATGGAAAAGCAGCGGTGCCGGGGTCCCTGACGCCTCCTCTGCCGGCACGGGGCTGACACCGGGGATGCTGGCGGCAATCCTCTTCCCTCCGTGTGCCGAGGGGGTGCCGGAGGCAGCAGCCCCCCAGGCAGCTCGCCCCGGGTCCTTCTCCCCGCCGACAGCAACAGGCTGCTGCGAAGGCAACGCCCCAGAGAGCAGGAGGGAGAAACCGGGCCCTCCACCAAATCCCGAGGAAAGCGGGTCCGTACGGCCACAGAGCAACCCCCGGTACTCCTAGCTGGGTCAGAGCTGGAGGAGCTGCCCGTGCCTTACCGGAGAGGTTTTCCCGTCCATCGGCCGCTGCAGGGCTGGGCTGGGATCACAGCTCCGGCACAGCCATCCTTYGCTGCGCGGCGCGGTGCAGAGCGAAGTCAGGACCGCGGGGACGGGGCAGAATCTGTTTGGCGAGCGGGCTCGTACGTCAGTGCCAGCGCCAGGCGCAGAGGGAAACCAGTCCGACCTGCCGCCCGGCTCCACCGCTGCCTGTTTCTCAACTGCTCCAGGCACAGCATGCAAAATACCTGCCTCTGCTGCCGGTCGCCCCAGCCAGGCGCTGCAGAACGCTGGGCAGGGGCAGCAGGAACCCCGGCTGTGGCCAAAGGTCTGGGAGCAGGTCAGGTCTGGCCCTGAGGGAGAGCGGCATCCCAGGCACCAGGGGCTGCTGCGGGCTCCTCGCCTCTCTCCCAGCTGCCTGCCCACCCAAGTCCCACCTTCTCTACCGTGTGCCCACCACACGCTCACCTCACCTCGCCTGCCCCGGCCAAGGGCTGCGAGCACCAGCTGAGGGTGGGAGAGGAGGGGATGCGCAGCCATGTGCCAACCCCAGCAAAAACCGTCTGGTGTGCCCCAGGTGACCGAGAAGTCCAGAATGCCCTGTTTCAAGGGAAATGAAATGCCGTTTCCCTCTAGTTTCTCTAGAGGCTTTTTCACTCCTTTGCTAATGGAGCGATGGTTTTGCATTGTGCAAGCAGTGGTCTCACGCTTCMTCTGTGGGCGTGAGCTAGGAGATGCTTTGCTTAACCCAGAACTCACATTTGGGAGAAACAGGTAAAAATATCCAGATTAAAAGGAAAAAAGCCCAGCTCCATTGTGTGCCTTCTGATGCCCAGAGCCCGGACCCATGTCCCCCAGTGCCACGTACCCCGCTCGCCCCAGCTCCTGGCTGCCAGAGGAGCGGCTGCGGGGCAGATGAATGAGGCTGGCGGGGAGCCTGTACCTGCATTCCTCGCCGGCCGGGGCTGCACCACCGTCTCTGCTCTGCACGGCACGGCAGAGAGGCAGGATGGTTTCCCAGAGATGCAGCCGGTGCTTCATATAATCCAGGCTGCTCCCAGCTTCGGCCAGTGTGTGGATGAGCAGCCTCTGTGATAAGAGGTCATTGCAAGAAACGGCCCCGCTCCTGCCTGCCTGCGAGGGCTAGCACCAGGCAGCGCGAGGGCAGCGCGTGGCTCGGCAGGGAGGAGGGCAACCTCTCCGATGGCCCGGTCCCGGGAAGCTCTGTCTGGTGGCGTGGTGCCTCCCGTGAGCCCCATCCCGACACTCTGTTTTCCAGGCACATTTCTCCCGGCATTATTCATAGCATAAGTCCCTTATTCATCCGGCTCCCCACCCACACCGGCTCATTGGAAGGGCAGGAGACAAGCAGGGCCATCCAAGCTTGGAGGAAACCTCAAAGCCCCCTTGATTTCAAGGCTGAAAATCCTGGGATGGATCCCACCTTCACTTCCACCCTGCCCCGGGGCTCCCCATCCCGTCCCTTCCCAGAGGGGTCAATTCCTGCCCTTCTCCTGCGCGCAGCCTGGGGCCAAACCYGGCCAGCCAGAGAGGGGGATCGGGGAGCTCGGAGGAGAAGACTGACACCTGAATCCATCCCGATCTTGGTGTTTACTCCTGTTTTCTTCTGGCAAGGTCATCGTCAAACCCTTTGCCTGCCTCTTTCCAGTGAGCCCACCCAGGGCCTCGCTGCCCCGGCAGGTCCGGCACGTGCGCGCCACTGCACAGGGCGAATGCTTCCCGTGGCGGTGGCCACGAGCCAGGCTGCCTGCTCTGGGGACCCCCTGCTTCCAGGGTGGTTTCTGAGCCAGCCCTCGCCCTGCAGCACACTCCTCTTTAGTTTTCACATGCAGGACTACCAGCACTTTGCTTGCTTTTTGCAGCTACCCCGTGCCTCTGAGGGCTCTGCCCCGCTGGGCTGCAGGAGTGGAGGGAGGCAGGGGCTGGCCAAGCAGCGAGCTGCGTCCCYGGACAGCCCTGAGCTGGCCTTGCCCGCCTGCCTGCACGAGCTGCCACATCCTCGTCTGAAAAGGGATTCTCAGAAAGTAGCTCCAGGTGGCAGCTCCAGGAATGATTGCTCGCTGGTGTTTCTGCAAAGCCACCTACGGAAAGCAAGTCACAGAGAAGCATGTGTCTGGGCTTGACCGCGGCAACCTGATGTTAAATGTCATGCGTGCACACCGCCTCCCGGGTGAAATCCTCGCGCTTTCTTGCTGGTGCCTAGGAGCCCTGCTGCACCCTCCCGCCCTCCCGCTAGCAAACGAGGTGCTAACAGCCCCGGGAGAGCCCGCCGGCTTCTCCGCTCTCTGCTCCTCCGGCCTCCAGGCATTGGGGAATGAGGAAGGGAAGAGGATAACTCTGATCTTCCAGGCAAAGTGCTTTGTCCTGCTGCAGGGCTGCACCCACGCAGAACCAGCCCTCCGGCCCCAGCCCGAGCCTTGCGCCGCACGGCGCAGCGTCGCTGCCCGAGCCTGCCCCTCTGGGGCTGTACGATCCCGCCGCCGCCCTGGGCAAAACTCCCCGAGGTCCGCAGTGGTGGAGGGCAGGGAAGAGCGGAGCCCAGCTCCGCCAGGTGTTCTCCAGGCTCGGTTTCTCCGCGGTGGTGTCACCCTGCCCGGCCGACACAGTGGCCCGCGAGGGGATATTTCAGGGTCGGCCACATCACCCGCGGGGATCGGGCGCTGCTGGGAATCCCAGCCCCGCTCCAGCCTTGCCCGTGCCGAAGCTGTCGGCATTGCTGAGGCCGCGGCAACCTCAGCCCTGGCTGCAGAGTGGCAGCTCCAGGATGTGGGCACCGCGCGAGGGAGCAGCAGCCAGGCAGGTGGGAGGACGGAGCCGAGGACGTGCTTTGCCCTGCAGCCTGCCCCGCAGACATGGGCAGCCCCTTTGCCGAGCGGGTCCCCGGGGCTAGCAGCTGGCAGGAGGGTCCCGGCGGGAGCCGGGGCGGCTGCAGCTCCCAGCCCTCGCTGCCCCCGAGAGGAGCTGCAGAGGCTCTGGGGAAAGACCTGCTGTGTGGTTCTGACTCAGGTGATTTCCAGGTTATTAAAAACATGGCTATTCCTAGTCAAAGATTAGTCAGTTATTTTGGAGATGAAAAGGAAACTCAGCAGCGTTCTCGAGGGCTGGTTTGACCCATGAACTCAAAACCTCTCCTGCCAACACTGAAAACGTAGGGCTGCTCTTTTCTGTGACGCTTTGGTTTTAACGTGGTGCTTCGGGTGGTCAGCAACACCTGATGCAAAGCTCGTCTGTTGTTATCACCGGGTCCCCTGCCTGTGCTGGGGCTGCAGGGGCTGGGGGGTGCCTCAGCACAGCGCACGGCCGTGGGACAGGGCTGCGTGCCGGGCAGGGGCTGCTGTGCCCACCTGCCTCGGGCTCCTTTCCCTGCGAGACAGCGGCTCCCTCCCCGGGGCCCCTCACAGCGGAGCTGGTGGCAGCAAAGGTAGCATGGAGACATGAAGTCTGCAGCCTCAAGGATGCCAAGCGGTGTTTCAGGGAGGATGAGGGGAAAGACGACACCAAGCTGGCCGGCAGTGTCGGCTGGCCGGCAGTGTCGATCTGCTCGAGGGTAGGAAGGCTCTGCAGAGGGACCTGGACAGGCTGGATCGATGGGCTGAGGCCAACTGCATGAGGTTCAACAAGGCCAAGTGCCGGGTCCTGCACTTCGGCCACAACAACCCCATGCAACGCTACAGGCTGGGGGAAGAGTGGCTGGAAAGCTGCCTGGCAGAAAAGGACCTGGGGGTGCTGGTTGACAGCAGCTGAATATGAGCCGGCAGTGTGCCCAGGTGGCCAAGAAGGCCAACGGCATCCTGGCCTGTATCAGAAATAGTGTGGCCAGCAGGAGCAGGGAAGTGATCGTCCCCCTGTCCTCGGCACTGGTGAGGCCCCACCTCGAATACTGTGTTCAGTTTTGGGCCCCTCACTACAAGAAGGACATTGAGGTGCTGGAGCGTGTCCAGAGGAGGGCAACGAAGCTGGTGAAGGGTCTGGAGAGCAAGTCTTAGGAGGAGCGGCTGAGGGAACTGGGACTGTTTAGCCTGGAGAAGAGGAGGCTGAGGGGAGACCTCATCGCGCTCTACAACTCCCTGAAAGGAGGTTGCAGCGAGGTGGGGGTCGGTCTCTTCTGCCAAGCAACTAGCGATAGGACGAGAGGAAATGGCCTCAAGTTGCGCCAGGGGAGGTTTAGATTGGCCATTAGGAAGAATTTCTTTACTGAAAGAGTGGTTAAGCATTGGCACAGGCTGCCCAGGGAAGTGGTGGAGTCACCATCCCTGGAAGTATTTAAAAGACGTGTAGATGAGGCGCTTAGGGACATGGTTTAGTGGGCATGGTGGTGTTGGGTTGACGGTTGGACTCGATGATCTTAGAGGTCTTTTCCAACCTTAATGATTCTATGATTCTATGATTCTAAAGCACTGACAAGACAGGGATCCTGGGCAGCATCTGCACCGCGAGCTGCGGAGCGGGCAGCATGAGCGCACACTGCCGCGCTGTCCTGGCACCAGCTCCTCCCGTGGCACCTGGCAGTCCCTGCACCCGTGCAGCAGCTCGGGTGCCAGCACGAGCACCATGGGGTGGCTGCGCCGCTCACGATCTGAGTGTTCAGCAGAACTGTCATTTCTCCTCAGCCCGTTTCATTTTCCCCCAAATTGGCAACCATTTCTCCCAAGCCTCTGAGCCGCCTCACCTGCAGGACCAGCCCCACAGTGTCTTTTCCACAAGGCTCCCTCCTTCCTCATTTTTGGTCCCATTGCTTTTCGTTTTCATTCTTTTACATGAAACACGAGCTGTGGCTTTGTGTGGGATGGGCTGCGCTTCATCTCAGGACTCCTAAATTCAGTGGCTGCCAGATCTGACTCACGAGCTGATAGCAGAGTGACAGGACATCAGCTGGTCTCCCAAAGAGGGGAGAATAAAACCAAGCCAGGGTGAAGCCAGGGAGGGGATCTGCTGCTGGAGCCGTCCTCCCCTGCCCGTCCCTATGGCTGGCCCTCAGCAGAGGAACGGCCGTCGGCGAGGGAGAGCCTCTCCCCGCTGCCAGGCACCCAGCACCACCCCGTGCCCATATTCCCCATGGCCCCGGCGGAGCAGAGCCGAAGCCTGCGTGTCCCTGGGTGCCACGGGAGCCAGGCATGCCACCATGCCGTGCCCGAGGTCCTGCCACCAGGCACCGGAGGATGGCTCGGCGGCACCGCTGGACCCACCTGCAGCTGACGAATTTGCTGGTTCTCTGGCAAGGCTGCGAGTTCTGGGCTTTAGCAGGAAGGATGAGTCAGGGGACGGACTCTGTTCAGAGTTAGGGGAAAAAGCAGAAATCTCCCACTTTCGGCATTTAAGATGGCTCTTTGAGGAGCCACTTTGCTGCGGCAAAGGGACGCGAGGTCCTGCGCCTCTATGCCCGCCAAGCCAGGGACGGCTCTGAAGCTTTCTGAGGCTGTCCGGAACACTCTCGGTTTCTCTTGCTCTTTCTATCTGTGTCCTTTCCACTAACTCCCCAGTGGGAAATTCCTCTTCTTGAGACAAATCGCTCTCCACCACATGAGGGCCCCTGGGTTTGCACAGGCCCCAGGAAAGCCCTCAAGCCAGCTCTGTTGCAATTCAGCCTGCCAGAAGGCAAAGCAGAGGACCCGCAGTCCGCTCGGTGGTAAGTCAGGTCCTAGCACCTGAGGCCAGCATCACCAGACAGGCGGGACATCGCCATGGGGCCAGAGCCCCGCAGCCCCGCGCATCACGGCAGTGCCGGCGCCCCTGGTCTGCCTGACAGCTGCCAGAGCCCCGGGGACAGCTTACAGCCCCCTCCGCCGCACCCGACTTCAGAGCTTGCGATGCCACCCATGAGCGCAGCTGTTGGCAGGACACGCGATAACCCAGAGGTTGTCGCTTGGCCCCAGAAATGGGGAAAGGCGAACTGCGGACTAAAGCAGGAGGGTACGTGCTGAGCCCAAAGGAAGGGAAAGCAAGGACCCCCTCCTGGGGCTCCAGGGCTCCCCAGGGCTGGCCATGACCTGGCCGGCTTTAGCTGCTGGCAGGACAGGACATTGGCCCAAGGGAACACCGCTGGGCAGGTGCTGTGCTCAGTAAAATCCCTGTGACGGGTCATCCTAGGCGCTAACGCTTGCCCCCTGTGCTGTGCTTTTAACATCTCATTTAATAATGAAGCAGCAAGGGCAGACACATGATTTACTCCTATTGTCCCTTTCTCAGCGGTGTACCGTTTTGTTCGGAAAAGCCCCCAAAGCTCTTCCTTTAAGGCTGCTTGTAGGAAATGCCCAGCCCGGGCTGAGAGATTAGCTGGGGGTGAGTGGGTGGACAGCAAAGAAAAGTGGAAGTGGCTACACAGCTACTTTCCTCCCGCTGCACTAACGCCTCCGAGACGTCACTGAGCCAGCCTCCAGGGGAAAAACAAGCGTTCGGCAGCCCGCCGGAGCAGAGCTCGGCACCCCGCTCGCCCAGCCCAGCGCCCGCAGAGGATGCTGAGCCGGCATGGCCCCCTCCGCCACGGCCCTAGCACTGTGCGTGGCACTGCTGCTCGCCCAGCGGACGGACGGTGAGTCTCTCTTGCCCCCACCACGCTGGTCTTCAGCTCCCCGCTCGCTGCGTCTGAGCCCCCTGGCTCCCGGCATGCTGCCCTGCTCCCCTCCGCACCCGAGATCCCGGCACCGGGCTGGGGACCAAGATGGGGAAGGCATGCAGGGCAGGCGGCGAGCGGAGCCGCTGCGGTTTGGAGCTGCAGCTCGGGCACCTTTGCTGGCTGGTCAGCGCTCAGGCTGGCGGTGCCTGCAGGGTCCTGCCTGCTTGGAGCAGGACACGGCCAGGGCTCCCTGCTCGCCACTCGCCTTTYGTTGCTGTTTGGGAGCCTAAAGGCTGTGTTAGCCCCCAGGCATCAGCCCTGCTTATCTCCACCAGTGTGGACCACGGTGCCTTGTACTGCGGTGAAACGCCCCGGTCGCTAGCGCGGTGCTCTGCTGACAGCCGTCCTCCCCGGGCAGCAGCACGGCTTAGTGTTTGCTGGCAGACAGCAGCTGCTGAGGAAACCAGCACAGAAGGGGGGGCAGATGTTTCCTAGCAATGCTTTGCTGCCAGGCAACAATACCAAAATTCAGGCAGGAGGTGTTAAAAAGTCTGTTTCTTCCAGAGAGCAGATAAGCAAAACAGGAAAGCTCAATCCAAACAGAGCTGCTAGCAAACGGCAGGGGCGGTCAGGGATGCAAATACAGCAGGCTCCTTTCTCGGGCCAGAAAAGCACCGAGATCCGCTCGGCTGGGCTGAGCTGGGCTCTCCCTAGAAGAGAGAGGAAGGGAAAGAGGGGGACGAGCAAACGCTGAAACTTGGAAGTGGGACAGGCCTGGGCCAATCCTTGCGCTTTTCGGGTGGGTGGGTGGGTGGGTGGTCACTGCTGAACACAGGGGGTCAAGCTCCAGGCGAGCCACTGAGGAGGCAATCGCAAGGAGCTCTGCCCAGCTACTGCGGGCACCAGCGGGACTGGACGGGACGCTGTGCAGCCTTGCCCAACGCTTGCCTCCGGTCCCACAGGTGAGAAGCTGGCGAGCCCCACGCGCGTGCGCTTTGCTGCGGAGATAGCGCATCACCTGCTGCGGTGGGAGCCGGGATGCAACAACCCCGGTGATGTCCGCTACGAAGTGGAGCACAAAGTGTGAGTACAGCGATGGGGGCGCAAGGGGGTTCGGCCCCTGCCCAGGATCCGATACCGACAGCGGTGACAACTGAGCCCCTGGCACCTGCCCACACTGCTCTCACCCCAGGCACTTCTCCCTGCAGCTATGGCACGAATTTCTCCTGGACAGCCATCCCAAACTGCACGAAGATCTCGGGGCACTCCTGCGACCTCACGTACTACACCCTGGATCCTGCCCTGCGCTACTATGCACGGGTCAGGGCCGTGTCTGGAAACCACGTGTCCCTGTGGCAAAGGACCAACTCTTTCTCCCCGCAAGAAGGTAGGTTGGGTGTCCGCCTCCACCTGCGGCCGGGGGCAGGAGGCTTCGAGGATGGCAGAGGTCAGGGTGCCAAACTGCTTGGGAAGAACTTTGGGACAGCTGAGAGCCGGGATGTCTCGCTCTTCATAATTTCCTGGAGGGCAGCCAGGCTGTGGGATGGGATGGGATGGGACAAACCTAGGACAGGTGGCACTGGCTGTGAGGAACAGTCACAGCTCAGTCCACTGCGAAGGCTCTTAGAGCTGCAAACGGGAGAAAACCCTAACACGCTTTCCAACTGCCTTGTTTCCAGCCAGCCTGCGCCTGTCGGGCCAGAGCCTTTCTGTGACAGGCAACACCATCCACGTGCAGCTGCAGCTGCTCCTCAAGGTGGGGAACCTCACTGTGAAATACGACAACATACAGAAGCACACGAGGCGATACTGGGTGTACGTCAGGAGGGCACAGGACAATAGGACGGTGAGATCAGTTGCTGGTCCCATGCTGTCCCCACCTGTCACATGCAGTGCTGCTCAAGTTGAAAAACACATTTTTGAAGTACAGTCGTCTTTAAAACTTAATATTGAGCATTCTCACAGCCACCACACTGCAGAGAGATTTCTCTGCAGGTTTTATCGCAGTAGGTTCCCCAACTCCTGTTGGGATTTTGGGTCTAGCTGCTGTCAGCCGTACTGCTAAACACCCTGGGGACTTTCCCCAGGGGACAGTGGAGGAGGAGGGAGGAAAGCATGGGGCCCAGCACTCCCGCAGGACCTGGGGGCTCTCAGGTACCAGCCCGCGCTCTGGTCATTGCAGTACAAAGTGCTGGAGAACGCCCCCGAGTTCAACATCAGCAACCTCTTCTGGGACACGGAGTACTGCATCAGCGTGGAGCCCAACGTGGCCAGCCGGCGCACCCACGCCACGCGCACCGACGAACAGTGTGTCGCCATCGGCGAGAAAGACAGTAAGCGGCAGGGGAGCCAGGGAAGGGGGCTCCTTGTGGGACGTGGATCCTCCTCAGCCTCCGGGCCCTGGAGGCGTGGGGGTCCGCACCAGGGCAGCCGCTCCGTGCCCCCGCTGCAGGGCCTTCGTGCTACGTGCACCGAGGACTCTGTCCTTCCCCCTCACCTGGGCACGTCCTCTCTTGCAGGGAGCGCAGAGTTTGTCCTGAGCATCACCAGCGCCTCCTTCATCACCCTGGTGCTCTTGGGCCTCCTGGGGGCTCTGCTGGTGTGCACCTACATAAAGAAACCCGTGAGGCCGCCGTCCGTCCTGGTAAGGCAGCCGGGCGCGCGCCACCCTCTGCGGCCGGCGCGAGTGTGCAGGCTTGGGCAGCTGTTGGGAGAGGCAGGCAACAAGCAGGGACGAAGCACGGCTCACTCCCCTCTTTTCTCTCCCTCCCAGAAGTCTTTCATAAAGCAGAGCTCGCTCTGGGTGGAGCAGGAGTCCTCGTCCTCGGGCAGCCCAGACGCAGACTGGCTGTTCCTGTGCCAGAAGGAGCCCCAGCAGGACAGCGGCCTGGACGGTAGCACCGGCACAGCCCAGCTGCCCCTGGAGAAGGGCTGGAGGCTCCCAGCGTCGCCGGAGGACTGGGTGTGCCTGCCGGGGCCGGGGACCACGGAGAGCAGAGACAGCAGCTGCACCAGCACCGACAGCGGTATTTGCCTGCACACCTCCTCCTCCGAACTGAGCTGCTCCTCAGGCCCCGAGCCCCAGGGCTACAAGCAGCAGCTGCCCACTGGCGACGATAGTGGCGTGGCCTTGGAGAGCACGGGCCCTCACCCCACGTGCTCCTCCAGCAGCAGGGACGCCAGCCCCGCGGAGGCCAGGCAGCCCCGCGGAGAGGAGCTCGGCCTCTCCCCTGCCGCCGGCCAGGACAGCCAGCAAGACATGGAGTTCCGTGGGTACCTGCAGCAGTCCAAGGGCACGGCGGAGCCAAGGCAGGAGCCAGCCAAGGCGGTGCCCTTCTTGGGCTGTGCAGGATCCCTGCAGGGCCCGGGCAGCACTGACATCGTGCTGGATGTAGAGTGCTCCGAGCTGGCTGTGGCCAAAGGGTATTTGAAGCAGACCTCTCCCGAGCATCCCCGCAGCCACGCACAGGACCTTGCTCCATGGGGGGCCCCTCGGGAGCCCACTGCCTGGGACTCTTCCAGCCAGGTGGGGCCCCGAGCCCCCACTCTGCTGAGCTATGGGGCTCTGGGTGCTCCCTTGGCCTCCAAAGCTGGCCCCGAGCTCCTGAAAGCTCCCTTGGACCTGAGCATCTTCAACACTGACCTCCTGGGGACACTGCCCCTCATCTCCAGCCTCAGCACCAACGAGTGGCTCACGCTGCAAATCAAACCCCTGAGCCTGCTCAACGGGGACAGCAAGGACAGCCGCCTGTGAGCCGTCCCCGTGCTGGGGAGCAGGTGCCCGCCAGCCCTGCACGCTGACCCAACTACCTCTTCTAGCCACTGCCCGTAGCAAGCAGCTACTCCGATAAGCTCCTGCCGACCCCTGAATGTTAGTGCATCAAACTGAGCGGTGCCCCGGCCGAGACTCGCCCGAGAAACACCAGCTTAGCTATCTGGGGCTGCTTTGGCGCCGGTACCGCTGTGGCCAGCCCCCAGCACGCCCTGCACCTTCCCTCCAGCCAGTCTCCAGTGTAAAGCTAACGAGACATGGGGATGGGCTGCGCTGGAGAGGCTCGCCCCCCCCTCCTCTGACCACCAAGCCCAAGGGTGCACCAGGACGTTTCCAAAGGGCGATCCTGCCTTGTCTGCCCTCCCCAGCAGCCCAGCACGGGGCACGCAGCCCCCGGGCTCAGGGCCACCCTCGGGGCCGGGGCCAGTGCCAGCCTTGTGCTTCCCCTCCCCGCTTCCCCCTTTCACAGGCGAGTGCCGGGCTCCTCCAGCTGACGTCCGCACCGCTGATGCCATCCAAACCTTTCACAACACGGACACCGAAAGCGAAGAGTAGGCTGACGTCAGCCATCCTGCTGCTGGGAGCGCGGAGCTCCCACCCTGGCTGGCCTCACTTGGAAGGAGCGAGGGACTTTCCTGACCCTACAGAGACCCTTCAGCATTCAGCCCCTATGGCAGAGACCCGGGGCGCTGGCTACCTCCGATGGGGTGCAGGATGCGTGCAGCAGCTGCCGTACGAGCCCAGCATGAGCCAGGGCAGCCCCCCACACTATGGTCCACGTTCTGCCACTATTGCATACAGACATTATTTATTCTATTTAATTTGTAAATACAGAAAGCATGTGGTGTTATTTATTTGGTCCATTCATCTGTACATCCTCTTCTAAGGTCAAGCTGCGCTTTCCGTTTTCAGATACGGACTTTCCCCTGCAGCAAAGGGCAACGTGCCTTTGCCTCACATGGGGAAGAGCGTTTCCACACCACAACTGGAAAAAAAGGAGAACAAAGCCAGCCYGCTGAGAGCTTTGCACTCATCTGAGGACCACGGTAGTTGTCCCAGGCGAGTGTTGTGCTGTGGGAGCACGCACTGGAGGAGCAGCAGGGAAAAGGACCTGGGCAGCTTGCGGTGATCTCAGAGGGGTGCACTGGGCGTGCAGCGCGTCCCGCGGGGCAGCAGCTCGGGGACCACGCACCAGGGAAGGACAGGAGCACCTCCAGGGCAGAGCGGAACAAGCCGAAACCGGGGGAATAGTTTCTGTCAGAATGGAAACAAGCGTGAGGTGGGACCGACTTCCCATGGGCTCCATTTGACTACTGTCAGGTCACTGGAGAGTTTTTCCGGAAGTCACTTAGTTTCCAAGAACCTTCTCGGTGGGATAGTCCCATTAAAACTGTTGGTGGAAACCCAGCTCGGGGAGTACTTTTTTTCAGGTGAAAACATGAATCACTGCAGTCAGGAGAAGGGTTGGTGATGCATTGCTACGTTTCCTTCTGTTACGTCTGACGTTGCACTACTCGCACTTAAGATACCCTCCCTGCGTCACGCGGAGGGCCCGACCGCTGGCCATGGTGGGCACCCGCTGCAGCGGCACCGCCGATGCCAGCCGCGTGCCTGCTGCCAGGCATCCTCCTGTCCTTCCATTTCAACCATCTCTTCTGCCTCTGGGTATTCTGGGGGTTGGGGTTTTTTGCTTTCTTTTTTTCAACTTCCTCTGAAAAACAGTCATAGCGTGACTTTTTTTTTTTCTTTTCTTTTAAATGCTCCTGACGTCAAGCTCCGCGGCCAGATCCCACGCAGCGCTGGGTGCTGCCGGTTCCTGCTTGCCGCGGAGGGCTCCAGCTGGCAGCGTCCAGGGGCAGCACCCGGGGCCGAGAGAGGCGGCATTCCCCCCTGCCGCAAGCGGCCAGGGCTCTCCTTTCAACGAAACCCAGATGAGTGTGCCAGAAAGCCACAGACCACGTGCTTTGGCTTCGATAGCCAAGAGCACAGACAGTCCCTCTGATTCTCAGGAAATCCTGGATGCTCACATTTTCCTCAATTAAGTCACAGCCTATCGCACGGAGGACGTTCGGCTCTGACTCCTCCTGCAAGCGGCTCTCCTCCTCCCGCTCCTCCTTGCAGTGGGGAGCACCACACCTCGGCCGCCCCAGCGAGGGGCTGCACCCGTGCAAACACCTTTCCTCCCGCGGCACCAGCCTATGCAAGTGTTTCCAACGCATTTCCAACAACAGGGCTGCAAAGCCCCAGCATTGCATAAGCCCTGCAAGGAACAGCGCCGTGGGCACAGGGAAGGAGAAGGGAGGGGGAAGGCAGAGGGGGTCTGCCCAGGAGGGGTGCAGGTGTCCGTCTGTCTCACYGCAGGCTGGCATACGGCACAAGAGGCAAGTGCCCAGGTTGCTCAGGCTTTGCAAGGGCTGGCCTTTCTTGGGCAGCGGTATCCCTCCCCAGGCAGGGTGCTAGGGCACGGGGGATACGGCCATTTCACCCGCCCCAGCTGCCTGCAGAGCCACCCCGCGCTCAGGGTCTTGTGCGCAGGAAGGCAGCGTGAAGCCACAGAGCCCGAGCTCCCAGCTCCCGGGCAGGCTCCCGCAGCCACCCCACTCCAGCCCAGCCCCTTTCCCATCCCCGGCGATCCCACGGCCTCTGCTTGCGGCCGGCCGCCAGCGCCCTTGCCAGCGAGGGTGCAGACTGGGGCGCTCGGCTCCCGAGTTTCTCTTCCTTTTCCTTCTGAGAAAACGGTTTGCGAAGAAACAGCCCAAGCCCCCGTGCCTTGCCAGCCCCCACCTGCCGGGCGGGGGCCCCTCGCCGAGGGCCGCAGCGCGCTTTGCCGGGGCTGCTCTTGTGCTCCAGGCGCTTCCACGGCCGGTTGCTCTGCTGAGGTTGAAGGCAGCTCGCATGAGAAAGCCATGAGAAAGCCCACAGGGGCTTTCTGAGGTGTTTGCTTGCAACATCAGCGCGGAGGACAAATTTCCATGTTGGTCCAGATACTTGACCGAGGAGGGAAGTCTGAAGCAGTCTCATTTCCTTACGGCATTTTCCCCTGTTTCACAAAACCAGCCACCCAGTTCTGTGACTCATTGCCATCCTTTTTAGCGGGTTCCTCACACTCCCACTGCCCTGTTTGCCACCAGCCTGGCCCAAGGCCTCCTGGGCGTGCAGGCAGTTGGTCCCGAGGGCCGGGGTGACTCCGAGCTGTGGAGAAGGCGGCTTTTCTCTCCAGGATGCACGCTGAGGAAGCCTGGGATAGGGCAGCTCCCTCTTCCTCCATCTCAAGCAAGGGGAGGCTGCGCCAGTGCACCAGCATGGGAGAGCAGCCAGCCCCAGGCACCTTCCTATGCTGCCCAGGGCCAGCAAGAGAAATGCAGCTGCGGGGAGCAGGTGGAGAAGCTCTTTTAAAAACAGAAACTGCACCGTTACAATTTCAGTAGAAATCCAGCATATTCAGGGGCTGTTTTTTAAAGAAGCAAGAACAGAGGAATTCCCCCATGGCTGGTTTTGGTCACTCTTTCTGTCACTGCCGGAAGGTGGGCGTAAGGCAGCATGGGGAAGCAGCGGAGGGAGCATGCTCCAGCCCCAGCCCCGAGCTGCCTTCTCCCCCAGGCACATGCCCAGTCCCAGGCCAAGGACAGCGGGGCGCGGGGAAGGAAACGCAAACCAAAGCCTGCATGAGGGGAAACAAAACCAGAGCCCAGGGAAAGCCCCTGATGGCCCACAGGCATGGGGAGGACTTTTGCAGGAAAAACTTTGGGACTGTCCCAGGGAAAGGTGCAATGACCAGGGGCTACGAGGAGGCACGGAGGCTCTGGGGCAGAGCACTCTCACCTGGGCTCCCCGCAGAGGCAGCCACTGCTGCAGCCGCCCCGAGCGCTGGCTGCTCCCAGGCACCGCGGGGCAGCCGCAGGGCACTGCTGCTGTGGGCTGTGCTGGGGRACACACGGCTGGGGACCCGCTCACCAGTCACCAGGCAGGGAGGAGCAGGGTGATGTCCTACCTGCACGCCAGGCCGGCTCCCGCCTCACGGCCCCCGGTTGTGGAAAGGCACGTAGCCGCTCCCCGCCCCGCTCAGCGAGCCGCTGATGCTGAACGGCGGCACCAGCTCCACCGCCACCGACCCCAGCCCACTGCAGGGAAGGCAGAGATGTCAGCGAGCTGCCTGCCCACCTGCAGCCCCTGCCAGCCCGTGGGCTGGGGACTGTCCCCGGACAGCCGGCGCTCCCCAGGGCATCTGTGCCAGGGAGGCAGCGCCTGAGAACAGCAGAGCTCAGTGGGTCTGGGACTGGCAAGGGTTTGCGACACCTCGGCGCCGTGCGAAGGGAGCACCCAGCCCGCCCCAGGTCCCCGCACGGCCTCACTCACCAGGTGTGGTAGAGGTTGAAGACGAAGTCAGGCCCTGGGGAGGGGGGAAGGAGAGGAGTCAGAGCCGTGTGGTGCCATGAACTCGCCTTCACGAGTCTGTGCAGCGGCGTGGGGATGGGCAGGACGGCCAGCAGGACAGCCAGCTGCACCAGGACATCACTGTGCACCCCCCTCCTCGGCCTCTGCATGGCCCCAGGCTTGCCCCAGAGCCACCTGCACACGGGTCTCCCCAGCCCCCGGGGACCAGCAAATGTCAGGCGTGCTCCCCACATCCCGCGCCCTGCAGCCCTTTTCTTTTGAGCCCTCCCTGCCCTGCTGCTGCCTGTCCCCCTGCTCCGCCCGTACTCACGGCGCCTCTGGTACCACCGGACGAAGAGGTAGCCAAAAAGCACCAGGATCAGCAAGGCCAGCCCGACACCCAAGACAACCCCGAGTGCGTTGACGGGCTCTTGCCCTGTAAAGCAGAGGGAGAAGGGGCTCTGCAGACAAACGCCTCTGGGAGGCTGGGGGTTCTGATCATCCCCCGGGGGGGGACAGGACGGCTGTGGGGCTGGGTTACGTCCCTCCACCCTGTGCTGTCCCTATGGCGTGGAGGGACTGTGCTCTGCGAGGCTGTTGAGCGTTGTGGCACGGAGATTTTTGCTACCCCCAAAGCCCCGTGCTGGAGACTTGCGATCTTGGTCGCACAGCCACCGCCTCTGCTGCCCCCAGTTGAGCCGGCTGGCAGGATGGTGACCTGGGAAGGGAGCCCAGAGGGGAGTGTGGATAACCCGCTGCCCTCAGCCTAAACTGGAAGGGAATGGCTGTAAACAGGAGCCCACATTCCCCATAAGCAGGATCCCCTGCTATTCCTGCTCCTGCCCAGACCCCAGGCAGCTCTCAGCCCTGCCCGGGGCCCATCACRTTGTGCTGGGGGTGCAGAGCTGGCCACCCTGACGATGCCTGTATCCCCACTCCTGGTCCCATGCACGCTCTTCTGGGGTGAAGCACCTTTCTCGGCCGCACAGGGAGCTGTTGGCGATCAGCAGGGTTTAGCCGTGCAATTTAGCTGTAATTTTGGCAGCAAAAGTGCAGAGCAGGGAGGTAGCAGAGCAGGGCCGGGGCCGAGGAGACACTCGCTGCCTGTCACCTCCCGCAGCCGGGGTGTCCCGCAGCTCTGGTGCACCTTGCCGGCCATGCCCCGGCAGCACCCGGCTGAGCGGAGAAGAGCCAGGAGAGCAGCAAGGTGCCACAGCTGTGGCACTGGTGCTGGCTGTCCCAGTGCTCCCGCAGCCGCCCAGTGCCATACCCCCGTCTCTCCCTGCGGCCGCCCCTGCGCAGCCACGCAGACCCATTTCTGGACAGGCAGTTCCCTCTAGAGGATGCATTTCTCAGAGCGAGCAGCCTCCTGCTGCCAGCGCCGGGCTGGGACCATGCAGGACTTCTGTGGGAGCTCTGCACCCCCGCCATCCCTCCCGTCCACACCACAGGGTCTGGTGAAGCCCAGCACCAGCCAACACTCCCAGCATTGTCAAGGGGACACCAAGGTGCCCAGGCACAGCCGATGAGCAGCCATTTCTCTGCTGACAACAGGTTTGCATGCTGCACAGAGCAAATGTACATGCACAGGGCTGCAAATCACACCTCTCCAGCTGCTACCAGCTCCCGCTCTCCCAAACCCCTGCACAAACACCATCCCAGACCCTTCTCCGCTGTCACAGCGGGCTCCAGCGTGAGCCCATCTCACAGGCAGCGCAGCCTCTTGCGCACCGCCTGCACCCCAGCATCCCCACACCCCCACGGGGCCTCCCTGACCAGTAAGCTGCCCAGTCAGTCCCAGTGTGGCCCATCAGCAAAAGGCAGGCGGGGTGGTGGTGGGCACAGCTCTGGGGGCTGCTGTGGCTGCTGCGCCCAGGAGGGGACAGCAGGGTTTGGCCACCGTCCCGGCGCACGGTCAGCCCCGCAGCGCTGCCCTGCCCATGCGGAGGGCTTGGGGCAAGCGCCCGGCACAGAGACAGGGTGCTGTGCCTCGCAGCATCAGGAGTGAGGAGGCAGCGGAAAAGGATGACCTAACAGCAGCTAAATTTAGACAGATGCCGGAGGAGTGAGAACATTTCCCCTGTGGTCACAGTGTTTACATAATGAGCAAGGTCCCAGGTCGTCCTGCAACCCGCAGCACTTGCTCTACCTGATGGGATCCGGCAAACGCCCGGGCAGCCGCAGAGCATCGCGCCGCCAGCTCCCAAGTTGCGCGGCAGACGAGCAGGACCAGCCTGCCCTTCCCTTCTGCTGGGCCCTCACGGCAGGGCTCAGGAGGCCAGGATACATGGGCAGCCAACGCACCCTGCTTCTGCTGGGCCAGGGGTGAGCTGGGAGCCCCGGGACCCCAGCCCCGGCACAGGCCGGCATGGGTGAGGTCAGGGAGTCTGCTGCAGGGGTGACTCAYGCAGCAGCAGCTGCAGGACAGGAGGAGCATGGTGCAATAGCCTCCCTGAATCAGCCGGCTGCCGAAACTGCCCTCTCCCCACGCCTACCGCTGGTGGGAGGATGACGGCTTCATGCCCGCTCCCTGCCCCGACACCCTCGGGAGCAGACGTCCTCGCGTGCCAGCGAGACGCCTCCGAGCAGCCCTGCTCGAGGCAGAGCCACAGCAGCAGCCGAGCCCCAGGCCCCAGCTCCACAGACAGCAGAGGGGAGGGGAAGGTTACCAAGCCACTACCTGTGCCATAAAACATCCCCATCTCTGCTCCATAAGGGGAGAAAAATGCCACCCACTCACCTGCCCGGGAGTCCATCTCCTGGCGCCCAGCACCGTGCCGCAGGAGCTGCTCACGGCTAGCCCAGGCTGGGAGCTGCTGCAGCAGCGCCCGGTGCGCGCTGGAACCTGGCACGTCCTGCCCGTCCCCTCCTCTCCTGGTGACACAGCCGCCTCACCGCCCGTGCTGCAGCGAGGCCGGGCACCGCTCCTCGCCCACCGGTTCAACTGGTTCCCAGGGGAGAAAGCAGAGGAGCTCCGGCAGACATCACTCCTCAGGTGACGGATGGTACGTCGCCTGTGCCCCGGCCCGGGACGGCTGCTCCCAGCCCAGCCCGGCCTCCCCACCCGCACAGGGTAGGCGCGATGCCTGCCCACGCGGGCAGCTGCTGGCAGAGCGGATAGGCACCCTGGCAGAGGCTGAACTGGTAGCGCTGGGAGCCCAAGGGGCAGGGACGCCCTGGACACAGGGGTGTCCAGCCCTGGCAAGGTGCCCGAGTGCCACCTCCTGGCAAAGAGCAGCAGCCGGGGGGGGGCAGGGTCCCACAATGAGCCTGGGCTTGGGTGTTTGGGGATACCCACAAAGGTTATGGCCCTGTGCAGGGCGAGGGCACCCACGGGGAGGGCAGGACCCCAGGGTGACAGAGCGTCCCCCACCCGCTGCCCCCAGTCACAGACGCCTGCCGGTGTGATGCACTTACGGCTGTATTCGATCGTCTTCTCAAAGCCCYGAGCCACAGGGTTAGGTGGCAATCACCACCTGCTTGCAGAAAGAGGGGGAAACCATTTCCCGTGGCTGCAGGTAGAAGGTAGCAAACAGGGATAACGTTAACAGCTTGGAAACCGGGCAGTCAGGGGCAAAATCCCTCCCATCCTGGAAACTTCCTCTTTGTGCACGCCTTGCCAGGCACAGCCTCCGACTATGCCRTGCCCCAACGCAAGCGGCCAGGGCAGGAGCCAAGCCCCCGAGCAGCCCTCCCCAGGAGCGAGCATCTCGGCACCAAGACCCAGGGGCGATGCCTGGGACACATGGGGACACTGGCCAGGGAAGGGCGGGAGGCAGAGCTGGCAGGATGGAGAGGGCATGATGCACATTGCAGACCCCGAGGCCCTGGCAGCACCCAGCTCGGACAGAGAGGCCGGGACTGCTCCTCGCCGGGCAGCGGAGAAGAAAGGGACAGGGTGCATGTCCATGTGGCGCGGGGAGGCTGGCGGCTGCGCAGAGCCCCGGCCCAGCCCTGCCTGGCCCCTGCCCGACCCTAGACAGAGCCGGGGTGCCCGGAAGCCGGTGTCACGCCAGGGCTCCGCGCGCAAGAGGCCAGGGAAGGGTGACGGGCTGGAAACGCAGCCGCATTCCAGGAAGCAAAGCCCCGAAGGCGCGCGGAGCTGTGACATAACATCTGCAAACCTCAGCTGCTTCCTCAAAGCCTTCGCTTAACCTCAAAGGAGGAAGAGCTGCTCCCTGCCGTGCCACCTCCCACCCCGCGGATGCTCCCAGGCTGCTCTCTCCCTTCCACGGCAGCAGGGCCAGSCGCAGCTGTGGGGTGTGTGGGGCTGGCACTGGGATGCTCTGGGAAGGCAGCCCACGCCTCGAGGGGGTCTCTGTGGCACAGCACAGGGCTGCAGCTGTGCAGGTGGTGCTGGATGCACGGGACTGAGCTCACTCCAGAGCCTCTGCCCGATCCCTGCTGGCCCGGCCACAGCCATCTCCTGAGCTGGTTTTGCTTTTAAGCCACAGTTTGTTCCCTGACAAGGGACAGGCATGCTCAGACTGGACAGGAGAGCTCGCTCCACCATGCTGCATCTCACGCTGCATCAGGCGCCCACACAGCCATTTGCCTGTGCTGCCCCAGCCAGGACCTACCGTGGCACGCCACGGACACAAGCTCTCTGCCCAGCTCCCCGCTGCTGTGCGCAGCCCCTTAAGCCAGTTTGCAAGCTGAAAGCTCCCGCAGTAGTGCTGGGCACCCTCCTGCACAAAGTGCATGGCTGGACCTGCCGGCTGCCGCTGCCCACCCTCCATCCCCTGGTCTCTGGGCATCGCGTGGACCATGTGGGCAGGAGCCGAGACTGCAGCCTGCCGAGGCCCCCACACCTCCCGAGGGGGCTGGATCCTCACCAGTGAGTGTGGGGAGGGTGTTCCTTACCTGCAGAGCCACATGCGGATGCCAGGATCCCTGGTCAGGCTACCAGGTTATGCTGCCCGCTCTTCCCAGAGCGGGCAGGGTCCCTGCTGCAGCAGGGGCGAGCTGGCACAGTGTCGGCACGGCTCCTCAGCCGAGGAGCCGCAGGTCTGGGACGCTCCGCAGTCTCCCCGCTGGCACAGTGCACACGCCTGGCGGCAGCAGCTCTCCCCGACCGTTGGGAAAGCTTGATTACAAAAGGAGGAGAGGGTAATTAGCTGCTCGGCAAATCCTGCACACCCACCACTTCCAGCATGAGTCTGCACAAGGCCAAGCTTTCCAGCCAGCTGCCAGCGGGGCCGACCACAGCCCGCAGACTCCCTGACCCCAGCCCGCTCCCTGCACCGGCCTTCACCCAGCTGGAGCAAGCGGCTCCTGCACACCTAAACCTAAATGCCCATCCTGCCCAGCAGCGCTGCCAGCAGCGGGCTAAAGCCAGCCGCCCTTCGTACCAGAGCGATTATTCCTGGATGTGTAGCCCAGCTTTGCATCAGAGACGTGCACAGCTCCACGAGCAGCCTCAGCACCTGCCTACAGACACAGCACTTTCCCAAAACAGGGCTCGGGGGCTGTAAGAGCCCCTCTCCCCACCCAGCCCTGCCAGCCCCATCTTGCGCAACATCAATGAGCTCAACCGACACAGGGCAGCTGCTCTGCAAAGGGACGGGGGGTTGCGGGAGAAGGGCATGGCCATCCCCGGGCTCACACCACGGTGCCCCGCTTGCAGACCCAGCCTCGGCACTGAGCCCGGCGCATCCGCATGGATAGCAGGCCTCGGTAGACCTCCACACATGCCCGCAGCGCTGCTGTACCACAGCAGGGACAAAAGCCAGGGAGAAAGAGGGAGGTTTGTCCCAGAGGGCAGGTAAGGAAGTCTGGAGGGGCCACGCTCAAACCTCTGCCCTGCCTGGCTTGCCGGGGCGCCTGCTGTTACAATCGCTGGGCAGGGGCTGGGCACCCCGCGCCCACCGGGGAGCAACGACTTCCTACAGCCTGCCCAGGACACCAGCTACTCCCGCACAGCCGGACACCTGCCTGCTCCCCCAGCCGGCACGGCAGTCCCAGAGGTAACCTGCCACGGGCACCCGCTCGCTTTCCTTCTAACTTCACTCGGGTGCTGCCAGGAGCGCCTGCCAGCCGCGACCTGGGGCTGCGCAGGGACACAGACCGAGTGACCCGAGAGACAGGAGCATGTAATGGCCTGGTAACCTCATGCGTAAACTCTTCTCCTTTCCTCCTCCACCTACTAAAACCTCTATTTAAAAACAACCCGGTGCAACGCGGAAGAGACAGGCAAAGAGCGGGATGGCTGTGGCTCCTCTTATCATCAGGAGAGGAGCAGGAAAAAATCCTGCTCTGTCAGTCAGTTCACTCCTGATAAGCTATTTTGTGCCAGCAGCTCTGCAGGTGAGTCACCCTCCAGTGGCAGATGCTCAGGAGATTATCRCAGGTGATGGTGCTGCTGATAGACCGGTGTTATATTACAATACAAATCATAATTCCTGTTTCACAACTCCTGTTGCGGGTTTTAAGGAGTGCTTGGGCGGTCCTGGCCCAGTGTTAGTACAGCGCGGGCAGAGCAGCACAGGCACAGGGGCGGCGGGAGCATCGCCGGCCCGGGCTCCTTGGGCATCAGGGCGCCCACAGCCTCCCCGTGTCCCGGACTGGAGGATATTTGCCAGGTTTCTGCAGGCAGAAGACCACGTCAGAGCTGGATGAACATGGTGAGTTACCGACAGCTTTGCCCACCGCTCTGCCCCCCCGCATGTCAGCCCCCAGCCCCTCACCCCGGGAGCGGGCAGCCGGCACCCTGCACACCCCGCCGCTGGCTGCACTCGCAGCCCAGGTCTGCCAGGAGCGGCTGACTGGCGATGAGGCAGCCCAGGCTCAAAAGAGCTGCTGCTCCCTGGCCCTAGCCCCCCGCAGCATCCAGGCAGGGAATGATTTTACCCGTGTCTCTCAACACCCTGCCGTGGCTGTTGGATACAGCGCTTGGCTATCCCCACGAGCTCTCGCTCCCGCATTTCTCTGTGGCTTGCCTTGGCCCTCTCCCAGACCGGGAAGCAGACAAGTAAGGCAGTGTGTCTTGCAAGTCTGCTCGCCAAGGGGAATGTGCCCTTCTGGAGTGCCTTATYCCCCCCCCGAGAAGGGGCTGGTTCTTAGGCAATGCCTGGGCGAGAGCCCAGCACCCCTGCCCTCCAGCGCAGCTCCCACTGCAGGACTGCCGGTCCCTCTGCTCAGCACAAGGGACACGCTTGGCTCAGCTTCCTGCAGTGCCTTTTGCAAGCAAAGCGATGGCCGCCAAACCCCAGCCTGGCATGCAGTCCCTCCCTAGGAGAAAAAGGCTTCCTTAACAGA
Organism: Phoebastria nigripes; assembly: GCA_035582835.1. NCBI lineage: Eukaryota > Metazoa > Chordata > Aves > Procellariiformes > Diomedeidae > Phoebastria > Phoebastria nigripes. The sequence continues at coordinate 1,455,290 of JAYKAV010001077.1, forward strand.
GGGCAGCCACGTACAGCCCAGCTCACTGGGCACCGTAACCCCCCCCAGCAAAACACTGGGACATCATCCCCTCCGGGGTGGGGAACTCGCCCCCCTGCACAGCAGCAACGGCTACACACCCTCATGGGTTAAATCCCCTGCAGCCAAGGAGTTCGCCCCAGATCGGAGCACTCTGCACCCTTTGAAGGTGGGTTTCGCATAGGAACATCCCACCGTCCCTCACTGAGGAGCAGCTGGCACAGCTACTCAGTGCACCAGAGCGCCCTGCAGCCACACGCTGCGGAAGGCAAACGGCAAGAGTCCGGCTGCACCCCAGCTGCCCAAGCCTGCTCAGGTGGTAGAGGTGCAGAAGTTCATCAGGAGTCCATGGCTYGTGGGCTGGCATTCGCACAGCTAGAGCGCAGACTGGCCACTGTGGCACGAACCTGCTTCCAGAGAATATGGCAAGGGAGCTCAATTAGTTACGGTAGCCTTGAGTTCTCCAGGAAATCATGTGCTTCCACTCCAYGCAGGAGCTGGCACAGCTCTTGCCTTGCTTTGAATTTAACCAGTGCAGCTCTTGCTTGTAGCGTGGTTTTGAGAGCAAGCGGGCAGTCAYGGAGAGGCAGCCCCTGGGGCAGCTCCAAGCTGTGAATCTGTTTGAAACAGAGGAGGTTCATGGACTGAAGAAAATGAAAAAATCAACAACGGGCAATACCTTCTCTGTGTGGGAAGGTGGCCAGCACCACAGCATCATCCCTCCCACCACCTGCACCCGCACCAGACCTGCACAGGGCTGTCAGAAAGGAGCCCGGCACCAGACGACATGATGGGCACAAGTACGGGCAGGCTGTGGGCAGGCAGGGGCAGCTGCGGTGCCCCTCAGCCGCAGAGCCCTGGCCGTGCTGCGCTGCCTGGAGGAGCCGTGGCGGCCGGGGCCCTGGGACCGTTCCCACAGGGAACCGTTAGGATCCCATTATCCGGGTCATGCCCAGCCCAGGCCCACGGTGACACAAGAGGTCAGCATGAGGAAGGACCAGCCCCACGTGCCCTCGGCTGGCGGCGCTGGAGGACGTAGGTGGCGTTTGGGAGCAAGCTGAGCTGGCATTACAAAACTCCCAGGGCTCCTGCAGGCACCAGGTACCACAGATAAGCGGCTCGGGAAGGGCAGCTGAGATGGGAGGTCCAGGAGACGCGCTCCCCTTCCCACCCTGCCCTCCTGCTCCCAGCAGGTCCCCGACTCCCTGCCACCAGGAGCCGGGCTCCATGGCCCCAGGAGCTGATCTGGAGCTGGGATCCCCTGGTAGCACTGCAGTGTCCTGACGGGAGCCAAAAAGACCCGAGGGGCTGTGCAGAGCCCATCCAGGGGCCGGTGCTCGCCACGACTTGCCCACATTCGGCATCGGTGCCAGATGAGCCCGGCTCTTCGGAGAAAGGCCCCTGGCATTTCCTCAAAAGAGCCAGACAGCTGCATGCTGGAGCACAGCCACATGCCCACAGCCCCACCAGCACCGGGCAGGATGCGGTCCTCCCCTGCACAGGTCACTTCTTGTTCCCGGGCTGGGCAGCAGCCAAAACTGGCAGCCCAAGCCACGCGGYGGGGCCGTGATGGAGAGGCAACATTTCCTGGCTGGGCGAGGGGCAGCGACGGCTGAGCTACCAGCACATTAAATCCAAGCTATCTTTGTGCGTTAACCCACAAATAACCGCTTGGCACTTGCCTGTAAAATCCTGCTGGTAGAAGCTTTGTGCATGGCGAAACATGCCCAAACACAGTGACCCAGAGAGGGAGGGCTCCATCACTCCCTCCTACCCACCGCGGGCTGCAGCACGGCCCCTTCGCAGCCTTACCGCGTCCCTGGTCTCACCACACCGCTGCTCTTCAAAGCCCCAACCTCCGAGCCCTGAGATGGCACGGGGGCCTCTGCTCTCATTTGAGACAGCGGATGCAATCACCTCCAGCCCTCTGCTGCCCAGGGAAAAGCATGCTGCTCCGAAGCTCAGCAGCCAAAGGAGCAAAGGCTTCTAGACCCCAAACTCTCCTGAATCATGCTCCTGGATCTGTGGGTTTATTGCAGTGGTTTTAATCTTCCTTACCTCTGTTCATGCTGGGTACAGGCCCTGCAAAAAAGCTCTTCTTACCTGTCGTGGTTGAGTCCAGAAGCAACAGCAAAGGAAAAGAGCTCGCTCGGGGCTGGAAGGGCATTCAAGGGAAAAGCAAGCGTGCTGCTTTCCACAGCTTCAGCGGGGCAGGAGCACGCTTTCAAGCCGCAAGCTGCCAGGAAGCAGCTCAACAGCGTGGCAYGAGCATGGCTGCAAAACAGGGCAAGAGAAACATACAGTGTCCACCTGAACCCCCCCACAGGGGCTCTGATCTTTGCCCAGCACCAAGCCGCCCACCGAGGACGGGGGCAACGGCTGGCTGGTGCAGCTCACGGGACCTTTCCTACTGCAGTTGGGCACCTCTCATACGAGAAGCTATTACAGGAAAATCATTTTGAAGAGATCAGGTGGGATCAATACCTTTCATCACTTGCTCCAGCKCTGACTGCTACCGGGGCTGTGTTTACTGTGTGCCCTAGCAGCGGCGCAGCCCTCCCTCCCCGCCCTGAGAGCGCTGGTTCCCGTGGGCCGGGCTGGTTTCTCCAGCGGCCCCGGCAGTCTGTCGGGGAGCACTCACGCTGTGCCACTCGGTTTCTGACCCCACGCTGGGCCAGCCAAAGAATATAATCCCCGTCGTGACATGTCTGGGTGGCACAGCCCTGCAGGCGCACGTATTTTGACTCAGGGCTTCGTGGCACGTCAGAGAGTGCCTCTTTCATAATGCCTATGACTTCTGAAGCCTCTGGTGCATTAAAGGCAGTAACTCTATGACGTTACTAGCCAGTTACTGGAATTGCACAGGTGGTGTCCATGGGAACAACGCAGCCGGTGATCCCGGGTGACAGCAGAGCCAAGTGTTGTTGCACCAGGACATGCCACCCCCCCGCTGCCGCCTCCATCCCCAGCAGCTCTAAAGCAACCTCAGCTGTAGGTTGGGGCAGCTTCCCTGCTAATCCTCCTGGTGAGCCTCGAGCAAGCCAAAGACACGGCAGCCTCTGTGCCGGCCCAGAAGTAGCTGGTCCTCCGCTCCCTCTGGGCTGCCCTCCCCGGGGTGGCTGATCACGTCAGCTGTGCGCTTGGCGTGGGAATCGCCACGGGGCCAGCTGGCCACGCTGCTACAGACCCTTCCCACCTGCCAACTGCTTTTTGGCTGAAGTTTGGGCTCGGTAACTGGTTTTCCCCTCTGGTTTGCAGGATTTAGCCTCCGAGCGGCTGAATGGCAGAGGTAATACCCACGGGAGCTGGGGGCGCGGGTGCTGCCAGGCTGGGCCTGGCGACACAGGGCCACGCTCCTCTGTGTTGCAGGTCCCAGCACAAGACGCAAAGCCTCCACAGCGCTGGAGTCCTTCAAGCGGATCGGCATCCCCGTCCTGGCAGCGGTGCTCAGCCTTGCCTGCCTGGTTACGGTCGGGTTCCTGGGTACGGCTCCTGCCCTCCTCTCCCCCCCTCCTCCGGCCGCTGCTGGGCACGGCCACGGCTCGGCAAACACGGCTCTGGACRCAGGGCTCAGCCGGGACCGGCTCTGCCACCTCCTTGCTGGGCCCCCAAGCGCAAGCCCTGAGCCTGCCCAGCAGCACRAGCTCAGGGCTGAGCTCCCCCTTTCCCTCTAGTCAAGGTTTACCTGGACTACCACTACTTCTTCTGCGAACAGCCCCTCAAGCTGGTGCCACTGCAGCAGGTGTGTGACAGGCAGGTGGACTGTCTGCAGGGCGAGGACGAGGCCAACTGTCCCCAGTGGGTCCCTGAGGGGCCACCAGCTGGCGGTGAGTCCGGGAGACCCTGCTACGGCTCCGGAGGGGCTGGGCTGCTGCAGCAAGCCTCCGCCGGCTGAAGTCACCCGCGACAAAGCTGACTTTGTGTCTCTCTCCAGCCCGTGTTTCCAAAGACAGATCCATCCTGCAGGTGCTCAACAGAAACACCGGAGCCTGGTCCTGCATCTGCCACAACCACTTCAACCCGGTGCTGGCAAAAGCAGCCTGCGAGCAAATGGGCTACAGGAGGTACACGGCTGCTTTCTCCACGCCTCTCCCATAAAAGCTCTTTTTGACTGGGGCTCTGTTTACTTAGAAAGCGCTCAGAGCTCTGCTCTAATGGTTTCGGTCCATCCCCGCCACGCGGAGCACCCTGTGCGTCCCTAGGAGCTGGATGGTCTCTGTGCTAGGAGCCCTGGCAGCTCCCCGTGTAAGCACAGCGCCGTGCCCAGAGCCCCCTGCTCTGTCCCCAGCCCTCGGGCACCTCCCCCCCTTACTTGCAGTCACCCCCAGAGCAGGGCGGCCCTGCGGCTCCCAGCAGCACGCCCGCGCTCGCCTCACCAGAGCAGCCCCTCCTGGGGCCCGCGCAGGGCTCAGCCCAGGCCCTCGCTGCCGAGGGAGCTCTGCCGGGGAGGGGCGCAGGGCGCCTCCCCCCCTTTGAAGCCCCGGGAGAGCAGCAGCTGGCCGGGGGGTGGTGCTGGGCCAGGGCTGTGGGTGCTGCCCAGCTGTGGGCAGGGCTGGGTCCTTGCAGCCGYGGCGAAGCGCCGCGTCACCCACCTGCGTCCGCCTCGTGCGCTGCCCCGAGCCAGCGGCAAGTTTGTAGTGCTGCGTTCGACTGAAGCTGGTTGAAGGCGAGATTTGGGGAAATAGCTCGCTAGCCCTGCGTGTTTGGTATCGGCCCTGCCTTAAGGGAGCGTTTGAGTTAAGTTAGGGGTATACTGGGGAGAAGACGGGTTCTGGTGTTTCGGCCCCTCTAGGAGCCTAGACTGAGCCCAGGATGGTATCTTCCAGTTCCAGAAAGCCAGGGATTGAGGCTTTGAGCACAGGCCCCAAATGTCACAACAGCAAGGACCCCCCTGCGGCCCCCGGGGAGCTACCTGCCCCACGGCTCCCTGAATAGCAGGGAGTAGTCTCCCTTCCTTCAGTACGCTCCTGTCCCTGGTCCTGAGCCCAGTGGCCGGTCCCCCCATCCCGCCCCCGGCCCTTCAGGGCTGTGGCACTTCCCTCTTTTGGCATCCCTGGGTCCCTGTCCCAGGGAACCCCCTTTTTCTATGGGGTCTTTCTCTGGCTCACTGGCACAGGCTCCACGTTCCCTTCCTAAGCTCCTGCTTCCTCCCTATCTCACCAGCTCTTTGTTGGGGCCGTGGGCAAACATTTGGGACCTATTTGTAAAGCTTCGGTCCCTGAAGTTTTAGAACTGGGTTATACCATCTTTGGCTCAGTCTGAGCCAAGACCSCCAAGTTTCCAGGCTCCCGGAGGTGCTCAGGCTCCCGTGCCCGTCCTCTCCCAGCATCTGTGCCCTGTCGGCAGCGTGCCTGGGGCTGCGCACCCCAGGGCGTGCTTCCCGACCCGTGCCCCCCCGTGTCTTTCAGCACCCCCGCTTTCCGGGCGGTGGAGGCGGGCGCAGGGCAGCCCCTGCCTCCCCGCGAGGTCGTGCTGAGCAACGGCAGCCTCCAGATGCCCGAGCCGGGCAGGTGAGTGGCGGGGCTGTGCAGAGGTGGCCGCCGTGCCCCCGTGCCCCTTGCCCTGCACGGGAGCCTGCCGTGCCTGGCCACGGAGCCAGAGCCTCTCCCCCGCCGAAACCAGCCCTCTTCCTCCCTCTTCCAGGAAATGCCTCTCTGGATTGGTCGTTTCGCTCTTTTGTTCCAGTAAGTATCATGATGCTGTTTGCACCTTGCGGGCACGCAGGGCCTCGTGCCGCTCCAGGTCCTCGTTCCTGGCACGGCCCCGTGTGCTGCGCTGCGGCCGCAAGAGCTTGGCTCTGGCCCAAGCCCTGGCCCTCCCCGGTTCCCGCACTGTTTGCATGAGAAAAGTTGGATTTAATTACTGCTAACCGTCTTGTTAAGCCAGTATAAACCGCCCAGAAATGAAACACCTAAGAGAGGCTTAACCAGCTGCCTGGATGGGTTTACTTTTGCTGATGAATTACCCTGATCAAACTCATCCTCGTGGTGGGCTGGAGAAGGCAAGGAATGGGTGAACCCATTTCAGCAACCTGGGGACGATGTGCAAACAGAGAGCAAAAGGGGGCGTGCCAAGTGCCCACGAAGGGTGCCATAGGCAGCGTCACGGGGGGGAGGCACCTGGCCACGCTCCCCTCCCTGGGAGGCGTGGGAGCCTGCGTCCCCGCTCACCCCCGAGGCTGGAGGCGGGCAGAGCGGGCGCTCTTTCTCTCCCCGCCGCCGCAGCTAACATATTGCTTTGTCGCTGCTCCGCCGCCTGGCAGAAGACTGCGGGGAGAGCATAAGGACTCCGCGCGTGCTGGGCGGGAGTCCGGCCGCCATCGAGGCTTGGCCGTGGCAGGTCAGCTTGCAGTACAGGAAGGAGCACATCTGCGGGGGCAGCATCATCGACCCCAGCTGGGTCCTGACGGCAGCGCACTGCTTCAAGTGAGTCGGCGACCTCCCCGCTGCAGCGCACCGGTCAGCCAGCACCGACGCGCCAGGGCTGGGTCGGCTCCTCGAGGCCAGGCTGAGTCCCTCTGGGTTTAAGCCACACGTTGCTTAAACGTCCCATGATTAACACGTCTGCGCAGGGCTTCGTGCCCCTCGGTCCAATGCAGCTGACTGATGCTGAGCAGGGCAGCACGGAGGCAGGGCCTTGCTGCCTGTCCCCGCAGCAGAGTCACGGAGGGGAAAGGGGAGCAATAACGACATGTCTGTGCACAGGAACAACCCCATCATTCAGAGCTGGCGCGTGAAGGCCGGCTCCGACCTCCTCTCGGGCACCGCCACCCTCGCTGTGGAGAAGGTCTTCCTGGCTGAGGTGACGCCCGCGTCTCCCAAGGACAATGACATTGCCCTGGTGAAGCTGCGGTCTCCCCTGCGTGTCTCAGGTGAGACGTGGCACACGCCTCCTTGGGGCAAGAGCTCGCAAAGGCAAAGCTCGCTAGGCACCGAGCAGCGGTGCGGAGAGGGCCACGCGCGAGCGGTGCCTTACCAAGAGCGCAGCGGGGAGCTGGGTGCCCAGCCGGCGCGTGGCCCCGGCCAGTCCGGGCAGGGGCACCTTCCCCGCGAGCCTTCCCAGACATCTCCTGCGCCTCACCTCTCCCTTCCAGACAGCAGCAAGCCCATCTGCCTGCCCTATTTCGATGAGGAGCTGGCGCCAGGGACATCCCTGTGGGTGATAGGCTGGGGCTACACGCAGGAGCACGGTGAGTGGGGCAGCGCGGGGGGCGAGCCGAGGGCAGAGTCCCCCCCCAGCACYGCTTGCAGGAGTCGAGGGCGCCGGCGGGCTCCCTGCTCACCCGGGGCTGCTGGGGGGCCCCTCTGAGCAGCCACGTTTCGCGCAGGCAAACTGTCGGAGACCCTGCAGCAGGCGGAGGTGAAACTCATAGACAAGGAGAGCTGCAACCTGGCCGCCTACCACGGGGAGGTCACCGAGAAGATGCTGTGTGCCGGCCTTCCCCAAGGCGGGGTGGACACCTGCCAGGTGGGGGGTGGCTGGTCCAGAAAGAGGGGGTGGGTGGGCCCGCACCTATCAATGAGAAAGCCCCTCTCGGGGAAGAGCTGTCCTCCTGGAAATGGCCGCAAGCTGCAGCTGTGAGCACCGGCACCCACCGCGCTCAGACGGTTTGTCCTTCGCAGGGGGACAGCGGCGGGCCCCTGCTGTACTCGGGCAGGCACTGGCAGGTGGTGGGCATCGTCAGCTGGGGCCAGGGCTGCGGGACCCCCAGCACGCCCGGCGTCTACACCAGCGTCCGTGCCTACCTCAACTGGATCTACGCCGTCCGGAGGGTCAGTGCCGTACTGCCGACACCGCTGCAGCAACGCGCGCGGCTGCTCTATCACGCAGGTTTCGGGGTCGGTGGGGAAGGGTCAGGGCCCCTTTGGCGGCTCTGCACAGAGGGGAACCGCACCGGCGAGCACAGCGTCGCTGCAGGGCAGGCTGCGAGGATGGGGCTGCAGGGCTGCAGCCAGCCAGCCAGCCAGCCCCCTTCGGCTCTGCGCGGGAGCTGAGCCGGCTCCCTAAGGACGCGACTCCGTGTGCCTCCTGGTTTCGGTGGCCCTTTCAAAGCTTGCAATTTCTTCTCTCCTCTCTTCCAGTCGGAGCTCTGAGACCTGCTGGGACAGTTCCTCCCCTCTCCCCAAGCCTCCCTCCCCGTCCCCATGCGCTCGGCTGTCTCGGCTCCAGCAGCAGCTGTGAAATGGATCTCAAGCCACGGAAGGTGAGCGGTGCCTCCCGAACCCTTGCTGGCAGGCTGTGATTTAGCATGCCAGAGGCCAGCCAAGGAGGCAAAGGGCGGCTCGGAGCGACTGCCACCGATACCGTGAAGGAATCTGACCAGCTCAAGCTCCCTTCCGGAGAGAGATTAATTTATTACCCTGTGCCGACCCCGCTGTGGCAGGAAGGCTCCTGCGGGGCAAAGCTGCTGTTTGCTCACTACTGTTATACAGAGAGAAATGATGTTTGTGCTGCAGAGTATCCCCATTAAAAGAAAGTATTTCTTTTTTCACACAGCCTCTGAAGGCTTTGTCCCTCTTGCTTGCAGGGGTACTTTTCGGAATACCCGGCGCTATATGCCGGAGCTGCTTTCCCAGCGCAAGGCAGGGTTTATTTGCTGGCTCTTGTAACAAGCCGTTCCTGCACACAAGGAAGAAAGTGCTGCGCGGACCTCGGCCACTCAGTCAGACAAGCTGATCAGAATGGGGTCAGTTTAAATTATTGTAAACAAACAGGGACATCAGGCATTATTTTAAATCAACTTTTTCTAGCGTAGCTTCAGCCCCAGTAGAAATCAGGGCCGTTCCCGTGCAACGTGGCAGGGCGGGATCCTGCTTTCCAGGCGGCGGCACTCAGAGAGCCTTTTGCGCTGGGAAATACCCCCAAGCACCCTGCCCCTCCGAAGGCGGCACGACAGCCCCGGCCTGCCGGCAGACGGAGACGTTTCCTGCCCCGTCCCGTGGCCCACGCCGGGCCGGCTCCCCGGCTCCGGGCACCCGCAGCCCCTAGGCTCGAGCGGGCAATGCACGCCCCTGGGCGCTGGGAAGCGGCACCCAGCCCTCGCCCCGGGGTGTCCGGGAGGGAGCAGCAGGATGCAGGCAGAGCAGCGGCAGTCATCCGCCCGGGACAAGCAGCTACAGAGAAGGGACACAGCCCGCGCTCAGCGCAGAGGGGAAATGCTGCTGCTCTTTGCCTCGGCGCAGGGCTTGCAATGCAGCGTGCGCACCCCCGGGGTTCGTGGTAAGCCTAGATGGATGCCCACAGCAACCCACGCTCGAGCGAGTTTCTCTAGTAAACATAAACTTTATTTCATTCAAGGCAAAGCTAACTAAACCTCTACAGTGCAAAAATGTGCTGTAAGTCGTCACACAGCATGTTGGACACATCCTGTGTTTATTCGCAGGTATCTCCTACATGTATTTATATATGCTTATACACATACGTGTCTGTCGCAGCACGCACCGCCGGCAGGGCCTTCTCGCCCACGTGCCCCGGAAAGCCTCTGCAGACCCCCCGAAGCCCTTGTGACAGCAGGGACCCCGCAGGAGCTGGCACAAACTCCCAAGCCAGCCCGCTCCCCCGCAGCCCCCTGCGCTGCGCACAGCACCCGCACACATATGCATATAACGAGAGCTGCACTTCAAAAACTGGTTCTGTTGACTTTTTCCATCAAGCCAGAGGAGTAATCCATGCATAGTACGGCATTGCATATCCTGTGGTAAGTGGAACTGTGTCCAGATACCGTCTAAAAAAGGCCAACAGGTTAGGACAGCTAAAAATAGTTCTTTAAAAAAATCCCTTCCCTCACTGTCCTCTCCCACGGGAGGTCTCCTCCGAGGATGGGCTGGGGGGTCTCTTGGGGCAACCGGGAGGCCTCACGCCTTCCCGCCCGGACTCTCATGCGTGCCGATGGTATGGTAACAATACTTTGCATTGACAGAGTGCCTTTCGCCCCAGGATCCCAGAGCACTTTGCAAAGCGATGCAGGGAGCCTCACACCTCCTGTGAGGTAGCTCACATTTACTGTCACCATTTTACGGATGGGGAAACTGAAGCACAGAGAAGTCAAGTGATCTGCCTGAGGGTCCCACGGATCCTCAGAGAGGGGACCGGGATCCCGGGGACCTGACTCCCGCTCGCCCGTCTCAGCAGCAGCCAAGGAAACCTGCCTGGGGCCAGGTGCCCGTACCCGTCTCCTGTCCCAGACGACGCAGGGCCCTGCTCCAGCGGGTGCCCCTGAGCCCRGCCCGGGCGCGGCCAGCCGGCCGTGCACCCGGGCAAAGGCTGCAGGGTGCTCTCCGTACCACCGCCCCCACGAGCGGGCAGGTGGGGTCCGGCCCCTCCCACAACAGTCGCCAGAGAAGGTAGCACCTAACCTTTCCTTGTTCGCCTTGCCCACCAAATCCTCGCCTACCTTCCACTCCGGCCCCTCTGTCGGGGTGCAAGCCCCCACCGCCGGGGAAGTCAGGGCTCAGCTTCGATTCTCAATTTCGAGTGGGGACGGGGGGGCTGCCTGTCCTGCAGCTTCGCTGACAGTCACCCACAAATAAAGGGGAAATAGGGAACAAATCACACGGTAAAGGACATTGTCAACTTCCGTTGTAGGATCAGCTCATTCCCCTCATGTTTCACGTCCTGCTACAGCCCTGGGGAAGGGGGCTGCGTTGCCCGAGTCCCCACTGCGGGTACCCTTCGCAAAGACCCTCTGGCTTTCTGTGGCCCCCCTCATCCGAGGATCTCAAAGCACTTTACAAATGTTAGCCAAGGAAGCCTCACAACAACCCCTGTGAGGTAGAGCAGTGTTATTATCCCCATTTTACAGATGGGGAAACTGAGGCATGGGGAGGCAGAGCGACTCGCCCAGGGTCACCCAGTGGGCCGGTGGCAGGCCCGGGAGCGGGGCTGGCGCAGCCCTAGCCCGGCTCCCCTCGCCAGGGCTTGACTGTGCTCCCTCCCTGCATCGCGGATGGAGTGCCACGGTTCTCCTCGGGTGAAAGGGAAAGGCAATCAGCCGTTTTCCCACTGGAGTCTAATATAAAAAATATCCACGTAACGAGTTAAGCCTTGGCGAGTCGGCATCGAAAGCATTGCTGCTCCGAGTGCCGAGCTTTAAAAAGAGGGGAGGAGGAGTAAGAGCAGCAGCAGCACAAACCCAGGGAGCACCTCCCGACAAGGCTGGCTGGGGGAGAAGCCCCCCGCTGCCCCGGGGGACGGCCCTGCCCAGGGGCAAAGCGAGTGTGAAACGTGGAGCTTCACCCCGCCGGGCTCCCGCTGCGGGCCAGCAGTGACCCTGGGACACGGCCAGCCCCAGCCGCTGGTCCCCCCAGCCCTGCCACGGGAGGAACCGAGGCACCTCGGGGCCCGCCTGCCCCGTGGGAGCATGGCGCCCAGCCCCTGCTGGGAAGATGACAGCCCCGACAGCAACGGGCCTTTCACCGATTCGGTTCTCAAGTGTGCTTAACAGGAGAGCTGAAGCCAAGCCCCGTTGCGGCAGCCCTGCTCCCTCCCCTTCCTCCCGTGCTTGCCCCAGGTGCCGGACCCACGAGACACGCAGCGAAGGCAGGAGCCTCTGTCTCCACGGCGAGTTTCACGCATCCTTGCTCTGCTCCAGAAACCTTCTGCATGAGGCAGTCTTCCCTCCTGCCCGCTGCAGCTCGGCGTCGCCAGAGTTGGACGAGACACCCCAAGCTCCTCGCAGCCTCTACCCCCCAGGCACGCCGGGACCCCGGCCACCCACCACCCCACACCCCCGGCAGCGCAGCACCCGCGGCACAGCACCCGCCCTGATGCAGACCAGGGTACTCCCAGCACCCAGCCCCTTCCCTGCCCGCCCGGCACCCTCTTGCCTTCGCTCAGAGCGGAGCAGGCGGCTCCCTCTGTCCTGGCGGCGTCCCAGTCCAAGTCCACAAGAAGCTCCCAGTCCCCACGGCAGCCGAAGTCTTTTCCGAGAAGCAGTGCAGGTTGCAGGCACGTGTGTAATAGAAACATGTCTCAAGCGTTGGCAGTTTGGAAAGAAAACAAAAGGGAAAGGCTTGTCCCCCTGCCCACCCTCCCCGCTGCCGGGCAGGCCGGGGCTCGGGGCGCCGCTGCTTCATGCCTTTGGTGGTGCTTTTTGTTCCGCCTTGGAGCCAGCCAGGCCATTCTCGGTGTTGTCGTTCCCCGACGAGCTCACGAGACACTCCTTCCTGGGGGAGAGCACGCAGCCAGCTGACAGCCCCCGGCACCCCCCAGCCCCTCTCGCCACGACCCCAGCCCCGTGCAGCCCTGCCCCATGGCAGCACCCGCCAAAGAGTGCCGGGACCGGCGCCCACACTCACTTCCCATCCTGAGTCTTCTTGATGATGAACAGGACAACTCTCTTGATGAGCATGAAGAGGATGAGGAGGCCGATGAGCCCCCCCACAACGCCCACGATGATGAGCGTCACAGTGTTGTCTGCCTCCACCACTGCAGGAGAGAAGGTGCTGAGGGGCCTCAGGAGGGGAGCAGGGAGCTCCCAGCTGCACGGCCCCCCCAGAAAAGCAGCAACCCCCTCCACCAGCCGCCGGCCCGCAGCACAGGGGGGCACGAGGCCAAGCCTTGCCCTTCAGGGATGCCAACTATCTCCCAGAAGCCAGGACACGCCATGCACTGCCACAACCGTGAGCCAAGGTGGGGTCGGCCCGGGTTTGCATCCCCACCGCCCCAGTGCCACTTGTGGGGCAGGGGACCCCCGGCCGGCACTTACTCTTCTGGACCACGGTGAGGAAGATGGTGGCGTTGTGCTGCGCATTCTTCTCCTTGGGGTTCTTGACATGGCAGGTGTATTTCCCAGCATCGCTGAACTCCACATTCTTCAGGACGATGGAGATGTTGTTGTCCTTCCCAGTCGTCGAGCCAACGAACTCGACCCGTGGGTTGCGTCCCACGAGGAAGGGCTCCGAGGCTTTGCTCTTTATCTTGCCGTGGTAAATCTGCAGAGGCAGGGATGCAGGACGCGCGGTCAGCTGGGCTCCCGACAACCCCAAGTGAAGGAAAGGCTCACAAGTTCTCTTTCTGGTGCCCTGCCCCACCTCTGCACGCACAGATACGCACGGCCAAGCGTCCTGGCACACCCCATGAAGGCAGGAACGGCTGTGGAGGGGGACCTGACGCACAGCCCGCTGGGGAAGCAACAGATCAATCTGACTTGCCCTGCAGCAATGTTACAGACCACGCAAAAGATGGGAGAACCCCAGGGCAAAGAGAGTCCCTTCGCTCTAGGGCCATCCAGGGCTGGCCAGCCTGCGAGGACAGACCTGCTCTAGACCAGCCCTCCTGCTATGGAGTTGAAGGGCAGAATATTCCCAGCAGGAAGCAAATCTATACCTTTAGTATTTCAGAGCAAGCGCAGGAGGAGAAAATTAACCGTATTTTGCCCAAAGTGCAGCCTTGAGCAGCCTTGCACCTGAACAGCCAATTTATGACCACTTTATGCAAGGAAATGAGCCTGTGGGCAGCAGAAAATCCAGAACAGCTTTGTGCCAAAAGCACAGACGTGCCAGGGTATTTGAGTCAGCCTGTTTGCACAGCCCCGTCCCCCCGAACTGGAGACACTCGGAGGGACAGGCATCCTGCAAGAGGAGAAAGGGAACTCCTTGAAAACTGCAGTGCTGGTCTGCACTGTGACAGTACAAAAGGACCTGCCAGGAAAACAGAGGCAAAGCCCAGAGAGCCACCCACCATCTCTGTCGAGTTGAAATACCATGTGAAGACCAGGTCCTGAAAGCCTATGCAGGTGGTGAAGGTACAGGGCAGCAGGACATTGGAGTTATTCAGAGCCATCACAGTGTTGGTCTTCCCCACTGACACCTCCAAGGCGAAGGCGACGGCGAAGACATGCAAACCTGGCAGGGATGGGGAGGAGAGAGTGAGGACGCAGCGCTGGTACGCGGGCCAGCCTGCTGCAGCCCGGCCCTTCCCGGGGCTGCGGTGCAGCCCAGCCTGCTGCAGGGCTCTGCTGCGGACGTGCACCCTCGGGGCAGACGGGGCAGGGAGGAGACAGGTGCGTCGGAGGGACCACTTCTGCCCCCCTGCAGCCCGGCCTCTGGCTGGAGCATCAGCCGCAGCGGAGATCCCCTCCCAGAGAGCACGTGGGGGGCAGCGGGACGCAGCCATCGCCCCCCCTAGGTCCCGCTCCGGGCTCTGCCAGGGGCCCACGGCATCCTCCTCCTCCCCACCCTCAGCACAGGGGGCACGAGCCCAGCTCTCCCCCCTCCCAGAGCCCAGGGACGGGTTTGTTACCCCTCGTCCCCTTCGGCACGGCAGGCTGCCGGGGCAGGAGCAAACGTTCCTGTCCCTGGCCTCAGGACAGCTCGGCAGAGATAGGGGACCTGCTCCCGGAGGAAGGGCAAGGGCTGGCTGGCACCCACAGAGACAGCGCGGATTCAAAGGGAACTGTAATATCACCACGAATAAAGCATGCAAACGAGAGCCCTGATTTGCACGTTATCCACAAGGCCTTCAGCTAAACCTTAAAGGGGGGGAAAAAGCCCAAAGCAAAGCAGAGCGCTCTGTTCTTCAAGCAGCGAGTTCGAGCACTAATTAGCATTGCCGTCCTGGACGCCTGCCACTCCACCCGTCCCCCCCCAGCCACGGGCTCTCTCAGCGAGCCAGCACAGCAGGCTCCTTGCAGCGCCTGTGCAGACCTCCGGAGCGGCACCCCCTCACGCCTGCCTTGCAGAGAGCTTCTCCTCCCACTGTAGCTGGCAGATGACCTTCAAATTGCAGAACGCAGCTCTCCCGCTCCTCTCCTCCCTGTTAGCCGGGAGAAATGCAACGAGGAGCAGGTACGAGCCCTGCTGCAAGAGCCGAGGGCGTGCCTGAAAGCTCCCGGGGTCCCACGCAGGGGACTGGTGCCGCACCGCTGTGCACCGGGCTGGGCCAGCAGTGTCCACACGAACCTTTTCCTTGGGGGCACAGGGATGCTTTGCTGCGGGCCAGGGGAGCTGCCCCACTCCCCATCCCCATCCCACCGGGGCCCCGTCCCGCTTGTACGACGTGGTATGGCCAAGATGCGATACAACCCAGCAAAGCATTGTCCTCCCCTTTCCCAGACCTCAGCCACCAAAGGGACCCAGCCATCCCTACAAAGCTTTCCCTGGGCACTCTGACAACCAAAACACAGGGGACGCGGCTCTTCCCAGAGCTACAAGCTGGTCCCCAGCTCCACTGACACCTTAACTTGGATACCCTGCCCTCGGCTTCAGATTCGCGTCTCTCTGCAGCCGCTTCAGCTGCTGATTTATTCTCCCACACATGCCCGTGCTAACAACTCCCCAGGCACGTCGCAGCCCAAGCCAAGCCCGAGAGCCCTGCATCCTGGGCTTCAGGCCCTGCTGCAGTGCTGCATTGCAAGCACTGCAGGGAAGAGCTACTTAACTTTACAAAGAAGCACTTTTCATTTTGCTTGAGAGGCTTTAGCTAACGTCAGGGAGTGGCTCCCACCAGATGGAGGTCTCCTGCAGTTACCAGGCTCAAAGACCGGCCCTGGGGATGCTACAGAGGAGACTGCACAGCCAGGAGTGTCCCAGGGGAACCATGCTGCTACCTGGAGTAAGACTTAGCGGAGGGATGCTTGGCTCTGTAGGTATGCCTGAGCAGGCAGGGTGCTGCAAGGGGACGGTTACAGGAAAGACGATTCCTTGCAGCTTGTAACGCTTTTCATCCTGTCTGCCACCGTTATAATGTCATGAACGTAACCTGAATTGAATGTGTGGGCTAAACGGAGGCTGATCTTGTTCCTGTCATGCTGTGGTCTCAGGAAGACGGAAGTGATATGTTACCACTAAATAAAGCACAGAGGAAAACACGTTGGGAGGCTGGGAGATGACCGACTGAACCTGCCGCACTAGCTGCCACCGTTACTTTTCCGTATGCCCAAAGCCGCTGCACTTTGCAGCACCAGAGCCCCAACATTCAGTGTGCAGGGCAAGCCCCTCCTGGGGGCTCCAGGCGACCTCCCGTGCCTGCAGACACGAGCTCTCCCCAAGAGACAGGGAAGGGGGACCGGGCAGCAGCCACTCTTCCTGCTGCCAGAGCCTTGGCTGCCTGCTCTTTGCTCTTGCAGAGGGGGAGCACCTGGGGCAAGCCCCACGATGAGGGGTCCCAGAGCCACCGAGCTACGTGCAGTAGTGCTGGGTGTGCAACCCGGGACCCAGCCCCAGCGACAGCAGCGATAGCCCTCTAACCCAGGCCAGGGCTCAGAGCAAGCCTTTCCCCCCACGGGCTGCTTTTCCTGCAGCCCGTCAGGAACCCGGCCTGGGAACCACGGCCCTAATGGAAAGGGCGCACGGGATTCACCTGAAAAGCCGCGGGACACCCCCACCAGCTGCGAGAAAGCCGCTCCATAAAAACTTTCTTTGCCCGTAACAGTTGATGTGACCTCCTGGCACAGACAGCAAGCCACGCCTGGCGGGCTGGCCAGGCTCCTCTCCACCAAGGTCAGAAGGGAGGAGCTCCCAGGCCACCCGGAGCCCAGGCACGACGTGCTCTGGGCCAGGACACCCGGGCCTCGCCCTTCCTGCGGGCACCGACGGACGAAGCTGTGCTGCGGCTCCCTGGTGCAGCCAGGAGCCCGCTGCCACTCCCTGGAGAGCACGGCATCCCCGAAACGCYCAGACACAGAGAGACCTGCCCAGAAACCCTCCCCTTCCCACCTCCCCCTCCAGGCTCCCAGCCCACCTGAGCGACCTGTGGGACAAGGTTCCCACCTCCACGCCCTGGACCCCAGACCCCCAAGTGCCCTGGTCTCCAGCGTCTCCGAGTCCCTCCTACCGCCCCACTGCCAGCCCCCATGCTGAAAGCAGCTTGCGCTGCATCTCTCCGAGGAGGCACTTTCAACCAGGGACCAGCRCCCAAATCCTGCAGGGAGTCAGGTACTTACATGTCTTTCCGTGTCTCCAGCTCACTTAAAACAAACTTAAGAACTATGCCCTCTAAAACGCCTCTCAAGGGAGTTTCGCAACAGCAAGTGCTGCAAAGGCAGCCCTTGGTTTCAGGCTCTCTCTGCCTGACACAAGGATGACCTACACAAGCAGAAGTGCAGCTGGTGCGTGYGGGCTGATGCAGGTGGCTTGGAACCAGCCCCAGGAGCTGCAGCGGGGAGGGGTCGGCTGCAAACTCCTTCCTCCCATGCCTGCAGACACAAGCTTTCCCCAAGAGACAGGGAAGGGGGACCGGGGAGCAGCCACTGCCCCCCCTGCAGCTGGGGGGATCTCAGGCATCCCCGGACACAGGTCTGGCCGTCATGCTCCAAGCGGTGGCCCTGCAGTATGGGTTCATCCCTGCGCTGGGGAGAAGCGCATGCAAATGGTTGTTTTACAAAATGAAGTGTAAAAAGAATGACCTGTCGGCGAGCGTGCTGGCGGCTGCGTTGAAGCAGTGCATTGCTTCCCTACGGCTATTTCCCTGGTTCACGTTAGCAGGCAGGTAGCAGCGGTCCCTGCTCACAGAGCAGCAGAGCGGAGCAGGGCAAAGCGGGATGCAGCCGCAGTGCTCACAGAAGAAAGCTCTGGCGATGTTAGCGACTGATGCAGGCAGGGCAGGGGGCCGGAGCCCGGACTTCAGCGTCCGCTCTCGGACTCGGCTGCGAAGTCACCTTGGACAAGCCACTTATCCTCAGTGCTTCGGACTCTCCGTCTGCAGAGCAGAGATAATTGCATTAGCGCCCGTGGACGGGAAATTCAGCTGAGCAGCAGCGTCCGATTCCTTGCGGTGCAGGCGGGCCAGATGCAAAGCAGCTGAGCGCGAAGGGAGGGCGACTTAGCGAGGGTCACCCCGCCTCGGGAAGACGAGCGGGCGGCTGGAAGCCGGGGGCAGCCCGCGGTGCCACCGCGCACCGGGCTGCCGGAGGCGCCCGCGGCTCCCCAGGGCGCACCCCGGGGCAGCGTCCCCGCCGGAGAGCCGTGCCCGCTCCGCTCCGCTCCGCTCCCGGGGGCGGCCGGCGGGGGGGGCCGCAGGAGGCCGGCGGTGCCCGGGGCGGAGCGGGTCCCCGCTGCCCCCCGGCCCCCCGCGCCCCTTACCCAGGAGCGCTGCCAGCAGGCGCGGCGCGGCGCGGCGGCGGGCGGCGGGCGAGCCCAGGGGCATGGCTGCGGCGCGGAGCGGGGCGGCGCGCTCCGTGCTGGCCCGCAGCGGCCCGGCTCTGGCCGCCCCCGCGGAGGGCGAGCGGCGCCGGGCGGGGCCGCGCCGGGCGGGGCCGCGCTGCGCCCTCCTCCGCGCCCCCCCGCGCTGCTCCGCGCCCCGCCGCGCATCCGCCCGCCCGCGGGGGGCTCGCCCCGCGCTGCCCCGCCGTGTCCCCTCCCCGCCCTCGGGCCGTTGCCCTCGCGCGCCCCCGGGCCGGCCCGGCTCCCCGGCCCCGGCGGTCGCCCCTTTTCCTGCCCTCACGCGGGGTTTGGCCCCGGCATCGATGGCGTGCCCGCGGCCGGCGCCTCCGAGCGAGGCGCTGGGGTGCGCCGCAGCGGGGCGGCAGCAGGGACCGCAGGGTGGGCTCGGGGAAGGCTCCCTGCGGGGATGGCCGGGGAGCGCTGGGCTGGGGACGCCCCGCGGCCGGCTTCGCAAAGGGGCAAAGCACCGCTAAGGCTGGTGGCTGCCCCTGCCGCTAGCCGGGAGGACGACAAAACAGGCGGAGGCTGGGGCTCAGCCCTCGTTCGGTGCACCTCAGCAGGGTGACACCTCCAGTCTCCCCACCCCCCGTCCCCATGTAGCTACCAGCACCCCTCTAGCCCCGAGGCAGGCACCAGGCAGCTCTGCAGCCACAGGCAGGGACACAGAGCCGTGCGCCGATGGGCAAGGCTGCAGGGGGAATCCGCCCAGCGCCAAAGGGAACACTTTGGAAACTCGTTTTTCTCACTGTGAGCTTGTTCCGGGATAATTGGCYGCACATACAATAAGTTCACGTCTCCACAACCTTTTCCTCACCGTCRCATCCATTAGGCCTAACCTTCAGCAGACCGCATCCAAAACGGTGGAGGTAGGGGCCCTCCTAATGGAGGCCTCCGATGATGTGGTGTGCAACAACAGAGCTTCACCTTTGCGCCCGGGTCCATTAGACAACCAGACCCCTGTGCAGAGCGGCAATTTGCCGGAGGTGATGCATTCTGAGAACAGGCATGGCGGGAAGGGGGAGGAGGTGCCGCCGTGCTCACGGTGCAGGAACAGCACCGACCGTTTCTCCGGGCTGTGGTCCTTGCTGGCTCAAGGCACGTGTCCCGGCAAAGCTCACCCCGGGGGCCGGGCGAGGCTGTACCTCCTTTGCTGGGTACAGCACTAGAGCGTGGCTTCCCAGAACAGGATTGCTTCTTTTCGGATGTGAGAGCAGCTCGCCCGCAGGGATGCTGCCTAGGGCCCTGCCTGCGCGTCCGGGGTGCCACGGCCTGCCAGCTCCAGGGCACTTTGGGAGACTCCTCAGCCCCACTCCAGCCCCCTTTGCAGCTCAGTCTCCTTCCCACCTGGCCAGGAGCACGAAGCAGGAGGGAAGAGGGAAAGCTGGAGGTTTCGGGCACAGGGGCATCCCAGGGGACCCTGAGAGGGTGCCAGCAGTGCCTGTGGGCTGAGGAGCTAGGGCTGCAGAGCTGGCAACAGAGACAGGAAAAGTACAGGCAGAGCAGGCTGGGCAGCGCTGGCAGCCGGCGCTGCGGGAGCGACGTGGAGAGTACTGCTGATGCAGCAGAAGGTGTCTCGGCGGGCAGCTGTGATGGATACGGGTAGGTGATGAGTACGGCTTGGTGATGGATACGGCTCGGCAAGTGGAGCCGCAGGCACTGGCGACCAGGCAAGCGGTGTGCTGAGACAGGAGGAGGAGCGCTGCATCTGCCGGAGCCTTGCTAATTGTGGGCGGGGGGAGCACACCTCCGAGGAGCAGCTCGGCAGAGAGGTGCGGAGGGGTGGAGGGATGCCTGTCATCCCTGCAAGGGTGCACGATGGCTGCCGGGTGCCAAAGAGCCCATGCTGGGGGCCTCTGGGCCACGGTCACAGGTGCTGAAGCGGGGGGCAGACGAGGCTGAGGCTGGACCCTCCAGCATCCTGCGAGCAGGACCAGAGAGACCTGCAGCGTTGAGGACCTGAAACAGTAACGCCCATACCCTGGTGCAGGGAAAGGCCATTACGTGTGGAGGACGCCTTCCCAGGAAGCTCAGGTGTCTGTCAAGCTTGCTTCCGAAAAGGTGGGTAAAGTTGGGATGGGTTTGGCCAAACTGCCATTGTGAATCCCCCCAGCAGAGCCCTAAGTCCTTTTGGAGGCAGGGAGGTTGGGAATAGCCGCACCACCCAGCTGGGAGGGTTGGCCAGTAAGTACAAAGGGGCTCCTGTGGGCACTGGCACAAACCGTGTGCTGGGCAGGGGGGTACCGAGCTTCTTCCGCGACGACATGCCCCTGCGGCCACTGTCTCCCTGCTGAGCATCTCTGCAGAGGCAGGGCTCCGCGTGCCCTGCCGGAGAGAGGCGGCGAGCCTGGCGCCGTGCTGCCCGCTCCCGCTGCGCGCCCGGGGCCAGCCGTGCCCTCCTGGCCACGCGGCCCCAGGGCTCGGAGCGGGAYGCTGCCTGTCACAGGAGCCTGATGGAGCTGTCACACTTGGCAGCTCTGGCTGGTCTCCTCAGCTGACTGATCTCGTGAGACATCTGCCGCCGCCGTGGGCCTGGGAAAGGCTCTGCTCTCCCACAGCCCGGCC
The DNA here is from genome assembly GCA_035582835.1 of Phoebastria nigripes. Taxonomy (NCBI): domain Eukaryota; kingdom Metazoa; phylum Chordata; class Aves; order Procellariiformes; family Diomedeidae; genus Phoebastria; species Phoebastria nigripes. The sequence goes on from JAYKAV010001077.1 coordinate 1,475,971, forward strand.
TCGGTGAGCAGTGTGTGCCATGGCCGGGAAGGGCACTCACGGCAGCCGGCCCTGGGATTTTGGCATGATGCTGAGACGTCCGGCGTGGGACCCAGGGATACTGCGGCTCAGCGGAAACTTGTTTTGCTGAGTCCAGCACAAGGCTGCTGTGTCTGGTTTCAGGGAAGGCGAGCACCCTCTGCTCGGACACTGTCACCTCCTGGGGGGGACAGGAAGAAGGGCGCTGGGGTCCTGCCAGCTGGCTCGCAGCCTGCCGGGGGTTCACAGTGGCTGCCAGGCCCCCGTGTACGCCTCACTCCCTCTCACCTTGCACTAGTGGAGCTGGGAGGGTTAAARTGCCAGGCTGCTCTCCGAGGAGGGCTCCTGCTTCCCTCCACGTGGGTGCGGAGTGGGGTAGGGCTGAGCAGAGCAGTTGGGCTGCAGCCTCCCAGCTCAATGCAGCAGRCACTGGGCTGGCCCCGGCTGCCCTGGAGCACCTTGCCGGGGGCAGCCCCGGCCCCACGCCTGGCAGCAACGCGAGGACAGCCCCGGTCCCCTCCCAAACCTCCCAGAGCCAGGGGATGCTGGGCTCCCAGCAGCAGGCAGAGCCCTCCTGCCGACGGAGGAGGTGGCGATGCGGGAACAGAGCTTCCCATCAGCACCTTATATTTACTGCAAGGTCCTCTGGCTGTGACCTTTAAAAGACAAGGTGGCCTGGCAGCCCAGGAGCTGGCAGCGGGCAGGAGGCGCTCGCAGCGATCAGACGCTCTGCAGGACCGTCCCGGCTGGGCCAGGCACGCCGGGCTGGGAGCTGAGCGAGAGGTCTTGGGCACGCAGACTGCGGGTGAGTGCTTGGCTGCCTTTGTCATTCTCAGCCCTCCCCTGCCTGCAGCTCTCCCTCCGAGCAATGCTTTCCCCTCTCCCTGCCTCCCTCTCCCTGCGCAGAGCCGTCCTGCCCGCTGCCTCCTCGGCACCCGCCAGCAGAGCTGGCTGCCCGCCGGGGAGGGCAGGTTCCTCGCCCCCTTTCACGGGCCCTTTAATACAAGCAGGGAAACAGGAGCAGTGTCCCCAGGCAGAGGCATCTGCAAGAAACACTGAGGCAACCGTCCTGTGTCCTAGGAGAAAGTTTCTTCTTGACCCGGCACAGCCTGAGGCCACCTCTGCCGGACCCTCCCCAGCCCCGGCTCTCCCGTGCTGCCCTTCACGCCCCTCAGCTCCCCGGAGTTCACTGCCCCAGGCTGTCCCCTTTTCTCATTACTTCCCGGCCCTGTGAGCAGGGTGGCCAGGCTGCAGGTGGCATCGCAGGGACAGCGGGGACAGCGGCTCTGGGCTCCCACCGAGGCACCCCAGCGGTGCCCCGTGGCTCTCTGCACAGCACTGAGCAGAGGTCTCCCCAGCACAGGGAGGGCCCCCCGCCATCTCCCGACCCGCTCTTTTGCTCTTCAACACCTCTAATCCCACCTGGTCCAAGGAAATTTATGTGGTCTCTAAAAGTGAGCGTCCCTGGCTCTGGAGGATCTGTGAAGCCCCAGCGCTGGGGGGGTTGCAGTCGCTGCCCTCGGTCCGTCGCGGTGATGAAAACTCACCCCCGTCGTGTCCCGCGGGGCTCTCCTCCGTGATCCCACAGTGCCTGCCTTCCTCGAGAGTTTCTTGCCAGTGACTCTCCCAGAGGCGTCCCCAAACTGCCAGCCTGTGGGTCCCCCGTCCCCTTTGCCTATGGCTGTATTCAACCCTCCGCTGGGCTGACTCCTTCTGAAGCTGGGTGGGTAGACAGCCGCGCGCCCTCCTCCAGAGAGCTGCTCCTTTCTGCAACAGCGAAGCTGTTCCCTGCCACGGGCCAGGTACAGATCGCAGCCTGCCTGGGCTGTACCCCCCAGCACCAGCCCAGCCGCCCTAGGGCTGTCCCAGCGGGGCTTTGGAGGTGATTTTCGTGCCCTTCCTCCAGGGAGGGAGAGGTGCCTGCGGGGAGGTGGGAGTTTTCCACAGTTAACCCCGCGGGCACACGGCGAGGCGTGCAGGGCGCAGCGCCTGGGCCAGGCAGGCGGCACGTGGAAGAGCTGAGCCTGCTGGTGCTGCTCACTGTCACCCTGCTGCTCAGGGCAGCAGTAGGCTGCGGGAGGTGGGGTCGCTGGGGAGCCGGTAAGGCAGGGCGGGCAGGCAGCGTTAGCCCAGGAAAGAGGTAGTCTCCATACGCGTGTAGGGGCGGTGTGCCGGCCAGACCTTGCTTGCGTGCGGATTTGGGATGCGCAGGCATTCGGTGGCCCGGGTTGAAGGGCAGCTGGGAGAGCTCCCCTCCCCCTCGCGTCTCCACGCTGGGTAAATTGATGGATGTGCCTATTAACTGTGCCCCAGTTGTGCCGCGCCGCTCCGGTGCGTCCGCGCGGCGTTGCTGGATTGCTAAGTCGGACAGCAGCCCGATTACAGGTGTCGATCACCCAGCGCGTGCCCTGGGCTCCGCTGGAGCCTGCTAAGCCTTACCTGCCGTGCCCCGAGCAGCCGCCGTCCCCGGCTCTCTGCGGAGCAGAGGTGGGGAAGTCGGCAGGGCGCAGCTCCCTATAGCACAGCTGGAGCCCCCACAGTGGGTGCAGAGCACCCCTGAAATCTCGGCGCGTGAAGACTCGGGCAGCACCGGCCRCTCTCCCGCCCCCAGCACTGCCCTGCCTGCACCTGGCTCTGCRGCAGCTCCCGGGGACTGAGGTGGGGAAGCGCAGGGTGCCCTGGGCTCCCTCGGCACCCAAAGCAAACCTGCTGCCACAGCGGGACCGAGCTCCGGGCACACAGGAGCCTTTTCATCCCCCTGGACAGACGCACAGGCAGAGCAGAGATGAGGGACCCTGTCCTGCCCCTCCAGCAGGCAGCAGCACAAAAGCATCGAGTGCAAAGTTTGCGTTTTGTTGTTCTTTTGTTTGTTTAACTGTACAAAGAGCAATAAAAACATCCTACACTCAGCAGAGTGTTTGGCAAAAGAAACCCATCAGAAGGCGCAAACCCAAAACTAGTCATGACCGATAACAGCGCCTCCCGTGTGCATATATATATTTGTAGAGATTCTCTCTGTTGTGTACAGCTATGTACATACAGATGCATTGGCAAGTTGCAATCCAAGGATAGTGCGTGAAAGAAATGAAAGGCAGGTGCAAGACTGGTCATGTGCAACAGTCAGAGGCCTTTGGCCGCAAAGTTGCCAGCTCAGTCCCGCGTGGAGCCGCTCACAGCCCAGCTTCGAGCAGAGGCGGTCCCGGGGAACCAGCCTTGCGGCCGGCTCCCCACCGGCACTGTACGGGAAATCCATCCGGCGTGGGCAGGGGGGTGCGCGGGGGCAGGCAGCCTCAGCCCAGCCCTGCCCGGGCAGGAAAGCCCGTGGGAGAGGGGGAAGCCACACGGCGAGACATGGCGCATTCCTGCTGCAGACGGGAAGGGGAGCGGTGCAGAGCCCAGCGAGGTCGAGCGGGGTGCAGAGGGCACGCGGGGCCGGGGCAGAAACAGGGGGGGCAGAGCAGGGAGCGCACGGCCGTCCCTTCATCCCTGGGGCCTGAGGGCATTGCCCGCGGTGCTGCCGGGACGGCACCCGCACAGGGACGCCGCAGCACTGGGCGGCGCGTGGTGTGGCGAAGGTCTCCCTTCTCCCCTGGCAGTGCTGCTCGGGGGTGACAGGGGACCGTCGTCACCAGGCCCTGGGCAGCGTCCCCTGGGGCTCCGTGCACTGTCCCTCTCCTGCCCCATGTCCCGCCTGCCATGGGAGAAGAAAAGCCCGGGCACAGTGCAGCAGGGGACACTTCCGCAGGTCATTTTCCCTGGCTGACCCACAAGAGACCCCAGGGCGAGCTCCCCACGCGCTCCAGCCAGCACAGCTCACCTGCCAGGTCTGGGGCAGGAGGCAAGGGGCTTGCCCAAGGCCAGGCGGCGAGCCCAAGGCAGGCAGGACCACTGGTTCCCAACACTGGGCTCGCCGCATCCCCCTGCGCCGCAGCAGGGTGCGACCAGCCGGGATGACCACTCGCTCACACCTGCCCTCACCCCCCCGAGCTGCCCTGGCCACTGTTAATAACGAACTGCAGAGCACGCAGGGCAGCTCCTGGGGTGCGCTGAGGGAGCTGCCGCAAGCAGGGCAGGCGCTGGACCATGGACGGGGCTGAGGCAGGCGGCAGCCGGCACTGCGGGGTCCACGGCTGGGCAGGCTGGCAGTGCATTGCCGTGGCAGTTACGGATTGTGCAGTGCTCTGCAGGGAGGCTGGAGGAGGCAGTCTCAGCATCACAGGGTTGCTCGGGGGTGACAGAGCTGTCCTGCCTCTGGGCCCGCGGTTGTGCCCAGTCCTTCCAAGCAAGCACCCAAAAACTCCTCTTCCTCCCAGCAGCTCTTCGTCCCTAGCAGCCGCACCCCGCCGCTCCCCACCACATCGGTTTGGCACGGCAGCAGAACATTTTCCATTAGAATTACCCTCCCCAAGAAGGAAACGAGCACAAAAAAGTCAGCCCAGCACCTTTGGCTGAGATGCTCAGGCGCAAAAATAGCCCGAGAGGCAGAAGGGTACATCCATTCCACACCAGGAGCCATTAGCGGCTCCAAAAACCAGCAAAGCTCAGAGACAGCGTGCGGGCTAATGGTCGTTACCCGGCCATCGGCTTCTGAGCAGGCTGGGACAGTCCCCGAGGAGCACGAGCTTCTTGTCGCAGCACCCTCAGCACTGGCACGCAGGACTTGCAAGGAGGAGACGGGCAGCTATGGGGGATCCCTCAGGGACGGGTACGTCCGTACCCGTGCTCTGGGCACAGCAGGAGTTCGGGGGTGAGACGTGGCCCCGAGGGCAGACAGCTGCTGGCCGCTGACCCCTGCTCTCTTCTTCTAGTGGGACAGGGCGCAGACATCTGGGCATGGGGCTGCCCGGCCCCCCTCTGCCCCTCGGGGCGCTCCCTGCTCCAGCCCCTCCGTGCGTGGGGACCGTGCTCCTCCCCCCTCTCCCGCACCACCCTGTCCCCAACACCTCCCCACGGCCCCACGCAGTGCTCTGGCACTCAGAGCGTGCCCAGCAGGAGCAGGGGACAAGCCGGTCCCAGCTCAGGCTCAGGGGCAGCCTCGATGCGCTGCAGYCACCCTCCCCAGCCCTGCCCACTGCGGCCAGGCTCTGGGGACCTTCTTCTCTCCGCGCCCTGCTCCAGGCTGGGTTGGGTATTTAGATGGAAGGAGGGATGCTCTGGGGAGACAGAAATCCTTGCTCTGGGAAGCACATCAAGGGGGTCACGCTGTACAGGGGTGAAGAGGGAGGGGTGGGCAGGGGGGTGTTACTTGGTGCCCTCGTCCGGGTTGCCTTCGCCGTCTGTCTTCCCTTCCTCCTCCGTCTTCTGGTCGTCCGTGTTCAGCCTCTGCTGCTTTTTCCGGCGCACGCATTTCACCACCATCAGCACCAGGATCACCACGGCCAAGAAGCCACCTACAGAGGCGCCCACGATGACAGCCACTGTCGAGTCGTGCTTCGGGGGCTCTGGGGAGACAGGGCACGGGCTCAGGGCACGCAGCCCCCACCCAGGGCAGCCAGCGGGAGCAACAGGGAACAGGCAGGGCTCGCTCCCACCGCCAGGGAGCAAACCCTGCACATGCAGTGCGGGGTGAAGGCAGGGCTCGGGGCGGAGCAGAGAGCCAGCCAGCACCCATGGGTGCCCGACAGCAGAGGGACCACTCTACCACTTACCTTTGGTGAGCACCTTCAGGCTGATGCTGGCGTGGCCCCGCTGCCGGTCTGGGGGGTTCAGGACATAGCAATTGTAGGTGCCCTCGTCCTCCAGCTGCACATTTTTGAGGGTGAAGGACACGTCGTATTTGGTGGGGTTCCCAGTGAACTCCACCCGGTTCCCAAAGCGGTCCAGCTGCTTATTCATGATCTTCATCCGGAACTGCAGGAACTGGGCAGCCCGCATGGGAGAGGAGGTGAGACAGTGTTTGGCACCCCACGCGCTCACCTTCCCCGGCCAGGCATCCCCCTCCCCTGCACATACTGCCCCGGGCGCACGCCCACGCTGCACGCGGGCCCCCGAGCCGGGCAGCGCCCGCTCAGCTCCACGAGCGGCACGGTCCCCGCTCAGCTCCGGCTGCCACAGTGGCCAGGGACAGGGTCTCCTCACGGCACCTCGCCCGACTCCCTGCCTGTCCTGCCACATCGGGGCAGCTGCCCTGACCGCTGGTTCTTTACACAGTCGGTTGCTAATTTTCCGTGTGGTGGAGGGGGCCGGATAGCAGGAGCACACATAAGGAGAAGGCTCGGGACCCCAAGGAATGCACACAACTACTTCAAGCTGGTCCCAGGAACACTCAGCAGATCCCCAGCCCCAGCGAGACTCACCAGCTCCTCAGAGCAGTTCCTGCACTCCTGGTACGTCCAGTTGAGGGAGAACTGCTTGTTCTCCACCTTGTAGCAGGAGTTGAAGGTGCAGGAGAGCTTCACGGAGGAGCCATTCAAGGCATTGATGGTGGCGGGAGCCATGACCTCCATGCCCAATCCCGTGGGCACTGCCGCAAGCACAGAGAGCAAGAGCAGAGGTGCAGATGAGTTAGAAAGGGGGCACGAGCAGCCATCCTGCTGGCTGAGCCGGTCTCCCCATCCCACCCTGCACGCCGGCTGGCTGCACAGAGCTCACCCTGGGGCCTGGGATTGCCTTTCAGGCACATCCACGCACAGACCACRCTGTGGCCAGCCAGGACCAGGGTTCCCCTGCGCAGCAGTGACAGGGGACAAGGGGGGAGCAGCCCCAGCCCCGGCACCATCCCTTGGCCCTGCTCTGCCAGGGCTGATGACCCCTCTCTGCCAGGCCTGCCCTGATTATGCCCGGTGCTAAATTCTGCTGACTCCAGGCAAGCCCCGCTCCTTGCCACTTAAACGAGGCTTTCCTGCTGCAGAATCGATAACGCTATGCAAAGGGTTGAATGCACCATCAGCATGCAGGGCTCAGCGCCACATCCGCGGAGAAATTTATGGCTGTGCTCATCAGATTTCATTCCCGGCAGGACACACTACAGCGGCGAGGGCTGGGATCTGCCAGGGCCAGCCCCTGGGGGCTGCAGGGGGAATGCAGATGCTCCCCCCTTCCCAGTGGTGTTCACGCAAGGATTCTCTAGCTGGGAACGACCGGGTCGAGATCTCAGTCAGTCCTGGGGGGACGAGGCCAGTCCCTGCAACCTGGCCTTGCTGTGGCAGAGAAACGGGGGCATTACCCGGTGCAGCTCGCAGGGCAGGACGGCTCACCCGAGGCATGGGCAGGGATGAGGTGTCTGTGCCCTGCTCCCTCTTCCGCTCCTTTCCTGCAGCTCCCCTAGTCTGCTGGCTGCCCCAGCAGCACCCAAAACCCAGCGCCTGCATCCAGCACGTTCTCCCCAGCCTGCAAAGGGGAGGGTGCGCACACCGAGACAGGCTCCTGTGCAGCCAACTAGCCGCAAACTCTAAGGCTAAGCCCCAAGAAGCACAGGGACGGAGAGCCCTGGAAGGACTGCTGGGAGGGACGAGGCTGTAAAGGGGGGCTGTGGCACCCCACAGGGCAGGGACAGTGACGCTGGCAGCAGGCGCTTTTCCCATGACCCCACCTCTCCCCTTTGGCTGCTGCTCTTCGCTCTCAAACCTTCTTCCTGAGGTGCTCCTGAGTCCAGCCCTGTGGCCAAGCTGGATGCACGTCAAGGCTGCTCCRCTGGCTAATCCACTCCATCTGCAAGCAGGGCAGGAAAGGGGCCAGGCTCTGCAGCCAGGGAAAAGAGGCTTTTCCAAGTTGCAGATATGGCTGTTTCGAGCCACAGGTCTTTCTGCAAGGTGCAAACCAGCAGCATCCTGAAGCCAGCTCTCTGGGACGGAGGGGTGCCCTCCAGGTGTGGCCAAGCCCCTGGAGACGGCTCCCTGCTCGTGCTGGCAGCCGAGCAACCGTGGTGAGCACCCTCCGTCCAGCCGCAGTGCAGGGAGGGCTCCCCACAGGGTGCTGGGAGGCAGGGATGGGGAGAGCCGGCGCATGGGGATGAGCATCCAAGGAAGGAAGAAGCGCCCAGGCCCGAGCTGGTGTCCCAGCCTTGCTGCCCCGTCGCAGCCCACCCCCTTAGGCGCTTTCAAGAAAACCTTGTAGGGGTGGGAGAGAAGAGCCGGGAGCCTGCCTGTCCCAGGAGGCCCCTTCACAGAGCCAGCCCAGCAGGCCTGGCTGGAGGGGCCCCTGCACAGAGGCACTGGCTGGAGTGCCTGGCGGCCCTCGCRCTACGCCCTGCGTGCCTGCGGTTGCGTGGCGTGGCTTTGTGCTGCGTCCTCAGGGCGCCCCASGGCTCTGCAGAGGGCTGAAATGCCATCAGGAGCTCCCCCAGGCTCTGCAGCAACGGGGCTGCCCCGGCCAGGGCTTTGCCCTGCCACCTGGTACGGCAGGACCATACCGCAGCCAGAGGGTCCTCGCAGGCAGCCAGCACGCGATAGGCACGTGCCCCGGCAGCACCTGTGTGCGCGGGTCCGAACTCTGCCACTGCCCCCGGCACCCGGCACCGGGGGACAACAGAGGTGGGGAAAGAAGCCACTAAAACCCCTGGGACCGACCGTACAGGCTGCGTCCTTCGGTGCTGCGCACACTCCCAAACACTCTGTCACACTACACCCTGCACTCAGGGCTCGGGAGGTAAAATTACACGCAGCCTCTGAAGCAGACCTTGCTGGGCTTTTTATCCTCCATTTCGCAGGCTCTCTCCTAAAGCAAAGGCAGCCCACCAGGAGCTCCGGGACAGCGTGAACAGCGCTTCAAAGAGGTGATGCGTTCCTGTTTCCAATCAATACAGACCCAAACCTGCTGACACACGCTGCTGGCTCCAGGGCAGGGCAGAAATGCGGAGACCACAGTTCCCCCCCACCCCATGCAGCGCCGTCAGCCCAGAGCCCGCCGCCCCAGCAGCCAGCYGCAAACCACAGGACAGTCGCCAGGCCCCCGCAGCCCACCAGCCACCGCCTTCCCAGCGAGGCAAAGCCAGAACTGCCCCCTCTCCCCACTGCAGCCCACACCCCTGCCTGGCATGCAAACAGCCTTGCACTTAGACAAAACCTCCAGCAAGCAGGACGCGCAGCTTTTTTAAGAGAAGATGCAGTTGCAACGTACCCCCCATCCTGCCTCAAAGCAGGTCACCCTGGCTGGCGGATTTCAGCAGGGTGCATATCCGACCACCGCCGTCCCCGTCCCTGCGGCACAGCATCTCTCGCTGGCTCCCTGCTTCCCCGGGGACAGGGGGGGCTTCTCGGGGCTGGGATGTGGGGAGGGGGCTCCTGGCCCCAGAGGGTGTTTCTCCCCAGCCTGGGTGCTCTCCCCTGGCAGCCGAGTGCATGCAAGGGGTCAAGTCGACACTTACCCAGCGAGAGGAGCAAGCTGAGGCCAGTGAGGAGCAAGGTGGGCTGCGGGAGCCAAGCTTCCGGGCTCATTTTGAAGGACTTGTGTGTGTGGAGAGGACCTGGTGTTGGTGTGGATTTTGGTGGTGGTGGTTTGCTTTTTTCGAACGCCCCGGTTATTTGCAGGTGACATATAACATTAGAGCTGCTTTATTTCCACAGCCCAATATGGCTGGCTGGAGTGGTGCTGGATCGAAAAAATCAGTAAATGCTATGGTTGGTGGATTTCAGCAGGGGAAGTGGGAGGGCAGAAAAATTTTCCCCTGAACAGAAGGCGAACACTGCTGGCGCTCCTGCTTCGTGGTCTGGTCGTGGGCTGTGTCGCAGAGCGTCTCCTGCAGCGTGCTGAGCCCAGGGCAGCCGAGGAGCAGGCTTCTGCTGGGATTCCCTCTGGCTGTGCAAATTTGCTGCTGGAGCAAGCACTGCTCAGGGCTCCTCTTCCCCCCAGGAGGCCAGGAGCCCAGGGACTCAGCCAGTGCCCCACAGCGCAGACCTGGCCCTGAGGGTTCCCGTGGCCCTTGCAGCCCCCTGATTTCAGTGGGGCCATGCAGATGTGTCAGCTCTGCCCCGCTGGAGGCCGGCGACCCAGCCCTGCTCGCGCCGTTCACAGCAGCAGTTCCCATCTCGAGGGCCCAGGAACATCGGAAATGCCCTCCCAAAGCCAGGCAGAGAACAGAGCGACTGATCTGGCCCGGGAAGGGCAGAGGGTCCCAAGGAGGCAGCCTGCACAGCAGCCCGGCCAGCATGCCCAGGAGGAGGCACGGCCACAAGCAGGCAGCCTGCAGCAGGTAGAAGTGCTCCCGGTGCGCCTGCCTGCTCGCATGCTGATGCGAGGGCAGTCCCCTCGCTTCCCAGGGATGCCAGACACTGCCGGCATCTTCCCCCTTCCCCAGCAGCATGCTGTCCCAGGGCAACGCCCTTTCTTCCTCCAGCCCTCGGGATGGGGAGGCTCTGCCCAGCAGTAACAGAGCTGGAGAAGGTCTTTGGTCCCCTTCACACCATCCGTCAAGGAAGCTTTGGGGCCACGGACTCCAAGCCTGGATTCAGGCTGCAGAGACCGGTGCAGGAAGGAGACGACATGTGACCTCATGGAGACCAGAAAGTCAGTGGCAGCAGCTGCTCAGCCACCTAGTTCTCGTGCTGCGGGATGCAGGATGGTGGGGTTTGCTGCGGCAGCATCAGCGAGGAGAAAGGTGAGGGGTGCCCTGGAGCCAGAGCACATCTCGGTTCATGTGCACCAGAGCCCTGGGGAGGAAGAGGTGGGGCAATGGGGAGCTTCTGCTCCCCGACCAGCTCCAGGAGGGGAAACGGGGCAGCTGGGAGAGAAGGCATCAGAGAAGTGCCAGGGTGAACACAGGCAACCCGCTTAGCAAACACACTCACTGCGCACACGGCACAGTTTCCCAACCACACTGGGCAGGCAGAGCACGCTCTGCTCTGCTGGAACGGGTCCCATGACCCTGCAAAGGCAGCGGAGGTCGTATGTAACCCCTGACACCCCAAAACCACCTCTGGTTGCCGATTCCGCCTGTAATCCCATTACTTGGCTTCATCCAGGAAAAGAGAGTAGGGTGTCAACGTGAAACCAAGGACTGCAGCCCGGAGCAGCCTGTGCTGCAGTCTCCCATCTAGCAGAGCCGGGTGGGAGGTGGTCCCCAGCGGCTCCCAGCTCTGCACCTGGAGGTGTCAAACATATATATATAGCCCAGGAGAAGAGCCAGCACGCGCCGAGACACTGCCCCGGAGGCCCGGGAGCGGTTGCTGGACTCCCCCCGGCCAGGGCAGAGAGTCCCACGTGTAGGGTGCATGCAGAGGTGCTCACCCATGGCGAGCGGCTGGTGCGTGGGAGACATGTGAGCACATGCACATGGGGGGACCCCGCTGCCCGTGGGGCCTGCCCCACTCCCCTCCATCCCCTGCAGAGCCAGGGCAGCAGGGGGGCTCAGTACGGCCCAGGCGGGCCCCTTCCTGCTGCAAAGGGACTCCCTTCGCGGCCCCTTTGGCTTTACTGCTCCCTGGAGCCAGCAGGGCAGGCGCCGCGTGCGAGGCTGCACGTGGGTGCAGGGGCTCCCAGGCCCTGGGCCAGRCAGTCTTTGGCACACTTGGACATCACACGTTTAAAAGCAGGAGGTAAAAGGAAGCCAGGAAGCCCTCCCAGACTCCCCGAGTTTTATTATCTTCAGAAGATACCATTGGCACACCCGCACAGCTCCCACTGCATCTCCCCCTTCCTCCCCCTGCCAGGCTCTCCCTGGGGAGCTGCATGGACCAGGATCAAAGCTAGAGCATGGAGGCTGTGCCCTCTGTGCCCCCCTCCAGAGACCAGGAGACAAGAGCCAGAGACACACGTCTCCCCTGGTCCCCCGGCAGACAAGCGGGGTGGGACGTGCCCCAGCAGCGGCTCTGGCACAGAGCCCACAGTCAAGTGGCACCGCTTCTTTGAGGAAGGGCTGACAGCAGCAGAATGCTGGCCTGCCCAAGGGAACAAAGATGTCTTGCGCACACCTGCTGGCTACGGGGCTTACATCCCTCAGCACAGCTATTTCTCCCCCTCTGGAGCCCAGGAAAGCGCTGCCTCTGGTCCGCTGTAGGGTTCCTCACGTTGTCCATCACCCTGTCTCCCCTCTCCCATCCATTCTGCCGGGATCACCCTCTTGGCCAGCTCCACGTAGACGCCGTTCTCCCGGAAGGGAGAGGGGTGCTGCAAGGAGCAAGGGACAGGGTGTGAGTCTCGCCGCAGGTATCGGGGCCCATTTGGAGTGGGCAGGAGGCAAGGGATGCTGCTGTCTGGCGTGGGGAATGAGGGGTCAGGCCCTGGATGCCATCACCCCGGGGGGGCTGGTGATGTAGGGGATCCCACCAGCCCTACAGCTGCATGCCCTGCCCATGCCTGCCACAGCCTGGGGCAGCTGCTCGCCTCCTCACCATGGTTATGTAGGTCTCCTCGGCTCTCCTCTTCTTCCCTGCATCCTGGTCAGCCTTGGGTACCTCAGCTCCAGGGATTGAGGAGTAAAGTGCTTCCTATGAGGGGGAAATCAGGACACTTGGAACCAAGCGGTCCCCAAATACATGAGGGCCTTCTTACCCCAGTCATAGGACTAGCACTGAGAGGCATGGCCATGGCTGGCCAGCAAACAGCGCCTGGTGCTTGGCCAGCGTGGGATCCCCTCCTTCAGCCTCCCCAGCCCTGTGCCCCATACAGCCCATGTCAGTGATCCCTCCGTGTCCCGAGGGCACACAGCCTTAGCTAGTGACGAGGCAGCAATCATCCTGCGTGAGGATAACCCTGGCTTCAGCCTCGGGCGGAGGCTGTGGCCCAGGACCCCATCTCCCCCTGCCAAGCCTCTTGGCTCCCAGGCATCCGGCTGCTGCGGGAGCGTTTGCTCCATCAGCACCTCCTCGTAACTACAAGCCAAATGAAACTGCAGGACCTGGGGCTCATTCCAACCACTGCCCACGCACGCAGCCGGCGGCACAGCAAGGAGCCCGCAGCTCTCCTGTGCGCGCCACGTCCCTCACTGGGGGTGGCTGGCCACACGAGGGCATGGCCCGGTGTGCGCACAGGCGTGGGCGCTCAGCACCTACCCTGCAGCCCTGTGCACCCCATCCCTCCCCTTCTCCGCCTCTCCTCCCTCTCTTCGGTTCCTGCAGGTTGTGGCAGTGTCCCAGGGCAGGGTAGGCACATACTCCCCTCCACTCAGCTCAGCCTCAGCTCTCACCTCTGCTTTGTTCTTGCTGCCACCATTTCCAGTCCTCTCCAGGGCCGTGTTGGCTGCAGACCTTGAGGGAAGGCAACGGCGGTGTCATCTCTGGCAAGAAGCATCGCCTACTCCTCCTGTCCCTGCCCTCCCTCTCCTGGGATACTGGGATCCCTTTGCATGTGCCTCGGCCAGGCCATCCCTGCTGTTGGCGTGCCGGGAGCCCAGGAGGTTTGGGAACAAAGCGGGGACTGGCCAGGGCAGCGTGACACTAGAGGGCAGCAGGAGTCCGCACCCCGCTGCGGGGAGCGGCATTACCCGGGGTGGTGATGAACCCTCTGGTTCCCACAGCTCCAGCCCTGCTTGGGGCAGGTCAGGCTAGCGCTTGGCCAGGGAGAACAGTGCAGGAAGGCTGCAAGGAAGTACTTTGCTCAGCCCCATAAACCCACAGCTAGCGTTGGTACCTCTTTCTCAGGCTGAGTCCAGCCAGGAAAGCCAGCAAAACAGCCACACAGCCACAGCCCACAGTCACAGGCCAAAACCCAGTGCCTCCCAGGGCCGCAGAGTCCCGGGCGCCTGCTGCTCCTCGTCCTGCTGGGGAGACACCAAGGCAGGGGATGGTACACACAGGGACCCCGGCCCTACTCCAGAATAATCACGGTGGCGGGCCTGAGAGCCTCCCGGAGCCTCTGCAACCCCTCTGCATGGGGACGAACAGGGCGACGGGAGAGGGAAGCCGTCATAGGGCACATACCTCTCTGTCCTGTGGGGCTGACGTGCAGAACTGTGTGGTTCTTGAAGATGCTGCTGCGCTGGAGCAGCCGGATCTCACACACATATGTGCCGCTGTCGTTCACCTGTACGTCCTGCAGCTGGATAGAGCCATCCCAGCGGGAGATGTCCCCTTGCCAGTGTGCCCGGTCCCGGAAACGGCCCACAGGGATGCTACGGTTGCTGTAGTAATAAAACACCATCTCCTCCTGCCAGGGCACAGACAGCATCAGGTGAAAGGAGCCCAGCGGAAGGGCGCTGCCCTGTGTGCCTTCCCTGCTCAAGAGCCCTCCAATCTGCTGTTTCTCCCTCTCCCCATGGAGCACTCGCTGCATGCAAGAGCCCAGCTCACTCCCACGCTCTTGGAAAGTCCTAGGATGCAGCACCCAGTGCTGTGGTTCCCCTGCGGTGCGGGGCCATGGGAAGCGGCGCAGGTGCCCCGCTGCCACACAGGGGAACCTTCCTCCTCTCGTGGCCTGGGCCAGGCGGATGGGCTTCCCCACAGCCTCCCGAGACCCGCAAGGCTGCCTCGCTCGCCCTTCCCGGCAACCTGCCCCCCCGCCCTGCTCCACCGCCCACCCCCTGGTCCCGACCCACCTTCTGCGTGCCGGCTCCTGCCATGCGCAGCCAGTCCACTTTGGCCATCGTCCAGCCTTTGGCCACCGAGTCTAGGAAGAGGCACTGCAGCAGGACAGAGTCCCCAGCGCTGGCTCGAAGCTGAGGCTCCATGAACACCCAGCTAGCCGACCCGCTGCATCGCTCTGCCAGGGACAAGGACAGCAGGATGAGTCCAGGGAGGACGGCCAGATGCAGCCTGCCTGTCCCCATAGATATCTCCTCTCCAGATAAGCCTGGGGCTAGCGGCACTGACCAGTCCAGAGCACAACGGGGAGGCCCTGCTCCCTGTGCGGGCAAAGCCTCTCCCTGACCCCTGCTTTTGGCGTGCCTGGGATGCGGGGCAGCACATCCTCCCAGCCGCCAGACCAAGGGCTGCTGCGCTCGCTGAACAAGCCACCCAGAAGGGAAGYGGGGAAGCACAACCCCAGCCCTCTGTGTCTCCGAGCCAAAGGCTGCAGCTCCTGCAGGGTTGTTCCTGTGAGTCACGGGCTGGGAGAACCAGTGCCGCTCTCATCTACACCAGGCCAGGGGCAATTCAACCGCTTCACACGAATTTCAGTTCCTCCTTCACAACCTGCCCATTTGGCTTCCTCACCCCTTGCTCACAGGCTCCTGACCTGGGCTTGGACTTGTCTGGCCACATAACTACTGCTTAGGGTTTCTAGAGAAGCCGGACAGTGGGAAAAAAAACAAAACAGAGGAACATCAAAGAGCACAGAGCTGACATAACCAGGACAAAGCAGCTGCCAACACGGCAGGCTGCAAAGCGTGCAGCAGGAAGGGGAAACAAGTGGGGCAGAAAATGTCCCTGGAGCTTGTTGAGAGAAACCCTGCGTGCCCCAGAGTCTGCACTGGCAAAACCTAGCAAGAAGAGCGGCTGAGGCTCTGGCACTTGTTTGTCAAGAACTAGGTGAGCTGATTCAGCGGGGAGCTGCTCAGACAGGTACTCCTCCTGGTGTCTTAGGCACTCTGCTCACTCTGTCCACAAGCCACYGAGGGCTGGGCCCTGGCGAAGCACCAAGTACTTGTCTGATGCCCCGTAAATAATAAATGCAAAGTGCTACAGCTTCCCAAACAGGTTTCTTTTGGTCTTGACCAGCTGTGGAGCTGAAAATGACAAATATTTGCCAGCGGAGAAGACCAAGGGAGCCAGTTGCCTCGAGCAGAGCCAAAATCAATACCTTGGAAACCTTCCCCTGTATTTAGACTTGGCAAAGCAGTTCTACTTCTTTCAAAGCCTTGGAGTCTGGCCGAGTAAGTACAGGACTCCATCCGGGGATGCCGTGGCAATTTGAAGCCTATATATATGTGAGCTCTGCAGGAAGGGAATATGCAGCACCCAGAGACCAGAGAAGTTACTGGTACCCAGGAGGCCACTTCCTGCTGCCGGCTCCGTGCGCCTGCAAAACCCCAAGGGGTTCTCACCACTGGGAGAGAGGAACCGATGGGTCTTTCAGCAAAGGCAGAGGGGAAAGCAGGCAAGGTAAATAAAACCACCACAATGACTTACAGCTTACCCAGCCATGTCAGCACCAGAGTCAGGCTCAGCAACACCTTCATCTTATTCTAAAAGGAACAGCAGAGGTGACACATGCATCAGTTTCCCCTGGGGCAGGACACCAACAACTTGCAACCGAACTGAACCCCAAGGTCAGAAAAAGACTTCCTTCCGTTCTTCGGAGAGGGAACGATCTTTGCTGCCTGCACGTTCAGCCTCTCAAGTTAGCCACTATCCCAGCTGGGAGCCTGAAACTCAGTGAAGCCCAGATGTCAGATACGTCTCTGGTTTGAGACTGCTCTGAGCCCTGGAAAGGAAGAAAGAGAGAGCGGGGGAGGGCTCAGCCTGAAACACCTTTGCATTTTCCCCTAAGCAATTAATCTTTCCGGTGGTTTGGGGGTCGAGTCTCTAACAGCTCAACTGAGATGTTCATAGATGTTAACTCTGCTCAGAAAGCAATGGGACGTTTTTTCTACTACATACTCAGAGAAGTTTGGATACAGGCCCTAAAAACACAGACCCCTTATTCTAGAAATAACCCCCTTGCTCCAGGGTGCTGCACAGGGTGAGAACTTCTGCTGGAACCCTTCAGGGTCTGTTCAGACAGTGCCACGTTTGGTCACTGTATTCAGTTTGACCTGCTGCACATCTCTCAAAATAAAACGAATGTCTCCTTTCCACACATTGTAGGCAGACCCTGCAGCCCAAGGAAGGACTGGCTGTTATCATCAGGAACATGCCAGCCCGTGTTCACGTGTGGATCACAGGAAGGCAAAAGCCAGTACCCCGCTTGCTGTGTCTCTGCTCCACGAGCCAAAGCTATGCCCGTTCAAAACCGATAAACATATTCAAGGGCAAAAAGTTATTGAGCGAAGCCCTCCTGCCTAGAGAACCTGCACATTACAGCCTTGAATTTGAGGCTGCCATTACCAGCACGTTTTCCAACACGTGCATTTTTGCTGCAGAAATAGAAAGACAACAAGAGCCGAATCACCTCTGAAATCTTGCTAGCTTCTCTCTGGTGCAAGCCAGAGGATCTCTAGACCAGCCTCAGTAAGGGTTGGAAGGGGAAAAGGTCCCAGATATTTCTCCCCAAGAAACAGCCATGAAAAGACTTAGAGTAAATATGCAAGGTAAACATCTGCCGTTATTTCTATCGCTCTCAGAGATCCACTGCACCCTTCAGTGCTGTGGAGCAGAAAGCCACAGCGACAGATCTGTGGTCCTGGGATACCAAGTTTCCTGGGGCAGCACCTCTGTCCTCGGCACTCTGGGCAGAAGCAATGGTGACAATAACGCCAGGTGCAAAGGGATGACGCGGGCAGCAGGGAGATGACAGGGGATGTGCCAGCTCCGTGCACGCCCCGTGGAGCGGCAGGAACAGCTACTGCGGCTCCGCAGAGAGCAAGCAGGGAGTGGGGAAGGCTGCCTCCCTGCCACAGCTCATTCCCTAAGAAAACTTCCATCTCTTTACATGGCCAGACATGTTTGCTAATTCCTTTTTCTTTCCAAATGCGTTTTTCTCAGCGAAGGAAGCTCAGAAACACCCTGAGACAGGCTCAGACAGGGATTACAGGCCCAGAATTAGCTGCTGGGGGACCCACGGGTCTGTTCCAGGCTGAGAAACAGTCACTACGGCTTTCCAGTGAGTGCACGGTGTCTCTGCCTGCAGTCAATGATGTAAAACCACCTCTGCCCTTCATTGCTCTCCCCTTTCCACAAAGAGAATCCTGAAAAGTGGCAGCAAGCCTTCTGGAATTCTCTCAACTCTGCCTTTCAAAAAACATGACCCATTTGGGGGTTGGGTTTTTTGGAGGTGGAGGGGAGAGCTGTGCAGTTTGACTGCGCTGTTTGCAGCTCTGCCGTGACACAGTTTGCTGTACAACCCGCGCTTGTGCGCACACGACCTACAAACACAGCAAAATTCATGCTCAGCTCATGCTCTCAGCTGGTGCAGCGTATCTCAGTGCAGCAGGCCAAAGCATCCTACTTTCCAGCTATACTACCAAAAGCCATAGAACTCAAGCAGAGCTACACCCTCCCAGAACCACCCCCATGCAGGACCCAAAATAGGAGCCAGCTTAAAAAAAAAAAAAAACAAAAAAAAAAACCAAAACAAAACAAAAAAACAAAACAAAACAAAAAGTCCTCAGCACACAGAAGCCTGCATACTGGGATATCTGCACTCAGAACTTCAAAGTTCTCTGTAGCTGAGCTACTGAGGCTCTGGTCCTTATTTGCCATCAAATCCTTCCTGGACTTATTACCCTATTTCTCAGAATAAATTCTGGTCCCGTGTGGGAACACATTTTTGCAGGGTCTCCCTCTGCGACACGCACCAGCAAGTGCGCACCAGCTGAAGACAGCACCCACTCACCCAGGCTGTTATGTATATTACAGTGCTGACATATCCAAATCCTTCTGCAGGATAATTGCCTTCACTAAACAGATTGGGAGAAAAATACATAGATACCATACTGCCTTCACATTTTCCTACTTTTGCACATGGTGCCTGAATCCTTAGCACTTCTATGTTTCCTTACTTCTCTTTTCAGGAAAAACAAACAAAAAAAGTAAATATTACGGCAAAAAATACTCACCTAGTGTGGCTTGGGGCAGTCAACTTGTCTCTTGCACGAAGGGTTCTTCAGTGACTAATTCAGAGTATCTGAAAGAATCAGTTGCTAAATTGTCTTGAGGTTGTACGTGCAAGACATTTGTCTTACCAGTCTTTGGTTTTGAGTGTCTTATTTCAGGTTCAGTTTGGTGGTCACTTTCAACTTGCAAGAGGAAGTTAAGAGCTAGATTGAGGTACTGACAAATCAGAATGTAGAAGGGACTGTTAACGAGAGGCGATAAGAATTTTAGATGTGTATGCCTGAGAGCAGATGAGGGCTACGCAGCTTCATAAGGAGAAGACACTTCACAGGTACGAGATGTGGCTCAGTCCCAGGCCTTCCATCGTGGCAGACTGATCCGATCAGGCATTATGTGAGAAGTCAAGAATGGAGAGGTCCTTGGCGAGCAACCCTTCTGCGGCCTGTGCTCCCTCCTGGTTTGTTTTTGGGGATCAGAGCCGGTTAAAGAACCACCACTCCTGCAGACTGGATCTTGTCCTGATGAGGTACCAGCAGCAAGCAACACTAAGTAACTTTGCTGAGCCTTACTAGTGGTGCTATCAGGGGCCACAGGTTAGCAGGCATCTTATGGGCAAAAGGGCCACTGTCAACATGCTTTTCACAGCGTAGTCAGCTGCTCCCTTTTGAAACACATACAAGATGCACAGCATGGACTGCGTTCAGCTGGCACCCCCCCGCCCCAGTCACTTTGAAAGAGTATTTTCATCCTTCCTCTTCCTCTGGAGTACCACAGCAATCACTGTTCTCTACCCCAGTATCAGTGGTTTTGATGGTACACAGAGCAACTTCCATACAGCTAGCAAAGGAAGAGAAAAGTTAAGTCTTATTCACAATCCAGAATGCTATTAGCTTCAAGGTGGCAATTTAGCTTTGCACCAGAAAGAGATTTGCCCAGTATCTAGCCCACTGTTTGCAAAGGAGTCGCAGTTGAAGGCAAACATTTTGCAGAAAACAAGAGTCATTCATTTCCACAAAGAACTTGAGTGATGTATTATTGCTGAAAGTGGAACAACAAAGCCACTTCCTCTAGGCTGCATATCACACCAACATCCTTTCTCAGGAAAGTTTTGGTTGGGAGAGACATTGTGCCATCAGAAGCACAAGCTTTTTAAATATTACTTTATAGTAGACAGGAGAAAAATATATCTCTTTATCTGGAGACACAGATCTACAGCTAACCTGCTTCGCAGTCAAGAACTTCAACATACCTGTAATTGGCAGCCATCATAGAGCTGCTAAAGGGGGACTCGGTACGTGTTCCCTTTTGAGTTAAATCTGTTCCCAACACCTTTACCCATCATCATATGACAATTTCTATAGCTAAGCAACGACTCAGGACGGCAGTTTTATGAGTTCAACTATATTTAGCCACATTTAGCCAAATAAAGAAATCCACAGCCCAGAATGAAATAAAGCAATTTATTGGTAGTGGCACATCAAAGTCAACAGTAAACTTCTAACACATATGTAAAAGGAGACTATTTGACCAATGCCGCATATAAAAGGAAGCAGAAAACAGCAGCTGTTTAGGTATTGAGCAGACATCAATTCCACTTCTCTCTGCCATCCATTATTGGACAAGGTTGGTGAAAGAGAAAGTACTCTTTCTTACCAGGCAGTAATGATGCATGTTTAGCCGCTTCCCTAAAATGGGAGAGGAGGAACATGACTGTTCTTCTGAACACAGAACATTCCTTTGGACACTGCTTGAGTCAATGGTTGAGGTAGATGGGGTTATGTTTCCCCAGATATAGAGTCCCCATTTGCATTTCTGATTTAAAAAAAATTAGTTTTAGGAATTGTGCTTCACTTCTGCAAGTAGAAGGAGATGTACCTAGTAATGCAGCTGTTGGACAAATAATTAAAAAAAAAAAAAAGGAAAGATAAAACTCAACAATGTAAGGTAACAGTTGGTGACTTAAAAACAGAATCAGAAAACAGTAGGAACAAAATGGTGATCTTGTAATTAAGTGGCAGATTATCCAAGAAATAGTTAAAAAGAAGTAGGTTCTCTTTGCTCCAAGACAAAGGATGCCATATACCAACTTAATCAAACTGTTTTAAGTCCTTAGCAAATACCTTCCAAAAAAATTGAGACGAAAACGTTGTCAGTGCCCAGTGATGATCACCTTAGAGAGCTGACTCTGGAGTAGCCTGTGCTTCAGGCAATTCGAAGTCAAGGGCACAGGAAAGGAGGGATGTCACCAATAATAAAGGAAACAAATTTGCAAGTAAACTAAGAAACATGCACTGTCAGACTGCTGGTGGGAAACAGGCTGTACAGCTGTAGGCACTGAGGTTTCTGTAGGCGCTGGAGAAGTGAGGTTAAGAGATTTTTTTTTTTCCCAATAAATTAGAAAGATTTCCAAAATCATTATTTTGTGCTTAAATAAAAGTGAATTATCCCATCGGCATTATTCTTCCAATCTACCAAGATTAGAGCAGGTCCTTCAATCTGCACTGGTTATCCAGCAGCCTTCATACCTATCTAGCCATGATTTTCAGTGCTGTAATTTTGTTCTTTATCCATAGCTTTAGTCTTTCATCAGTATGGGTCTTCCTCATCCATGTCCTAAACAGGGAGTATGGAGAGAGAAATTGAGACTATGTATGAAGACATGAACCAAGTTATGAGTTCAACAAAATTTTGAGTCTGCTAGGTTTCTGACAAGAGCTTAAATGCTTTCCAAAATGCTGCTGTGCTTGAATAAGCCATAGGACTTTTAGTCGTATAAGCACTTGCAGCTAAATCTGTTTGACTTATCACAGATACACAGACGAATTGCTACTGTATAACCAACACGTGAAGTGTGTTTTAAGGGAAGTAGCAGCTAAAGCTCACGCAAAAGACAAACCATAAAGTGCAGACAGCCATCTTCTTAAAAAGCACCACCACTCCCTACAGAGAAGGTCCGGAGCAGCACACGTTGTTGTTTTTCAGCTACAACCAACCACATGCTTTCAGATCCCCATCGTCTATTGTTTTAACCACAGTAATCATTTGATGGCGTCCCCACAATCCAGCTCTGCAGCTCTCAACTTGAAAGAAACTCAGACATAACAGCTCTATAAGGGAAATCTCACTAACTTTCCAGCCATTTTAAGTCCAAACAGATTTTCACTGGCTTTGCAATTTTAATTATTTGGTAACATATTAAGCATGAAAAAGTACATTACAGAAACCTCAAAAACGTAGAATCATTCAAGTGAGTGAGACAGGATGTTCAGAGACTTGGTAAGCTAAATATTTCGGTATCAGAGAGCAAAGTATCAAACAGATGACAAAATACTCAATATGAAAGGAGCAGGATCATAGCATTCAAATTTGCCTTCTCTCAAAGGATGAGAAGACATTTTTCAATTTTTAAAATCTCCACCTGTCTGACAGCATTTGGCTCGCTGAACTGGGGCTCCCATCCTTTCCCATCTCTCCACCTGCAGTAAAGCAATGGTGCCTCCCTGCTCCCCAGCATGTCACTTGCAACGGCCTTTCCATCTCCCATGGCAATTCTTTCTTTTGCATAAAGCATTTTCTGCTTTCTGCACCTCTCAAAACTCTTTTTCCCCGGTACTGCTGCATTGTAACTGCTGTGTCTTATGTAGAATTGTAAATATTTCATATGTAACTTGCAAAATTGCTCGTTTTTCATTCTGTATCTAATAAAGCGCAGAGACCATCAGCACACACCTGTCTGAAGGCTCATGCGTTTAGTACATTTTGAATGACTGAAATTAGAATAGTGAATCGAGCAACACATATTTAAATCCTCCTTAACATACTTCCTGACCGTGTATAAAAGATGTAAAGGTGCGTCTGAGGTAAGCTTGCTCTGTAGGACATCAGGAAAAAATGAAAACACTCTCAAATTAGGCATATTAGTGAGGTTACTCTGGAATGTGCCACACTTATGGCTGTGGCTGCTAATGCTAGCACACAGAACTTAGAGGCACATTTTACAAAACAAGCACAGCAGGTGGCAAAAACATTCGGTAGTTCCAGCACAACACATCTGATGAATAGAAGCTTGCTGATAGGGTAGCAAGTGAACAAGCAGAATTAGAAGACAACCACCACTTCACAAAACAAAACAAACAAAAAGCCAGAAACAAACAAACCACAAGAGTTTAGCAGGATTATGTTGTGACGAAAACAGTGTAAGTAGGAAGATCTCCAAAAAAGAGGCAAGGCTGCACACTACCATCTTTGCAAGAAACATAGTGGATTGAGGTATCACCGCCTCCATTCCCCACCGTAGCACTGTCAAACCCCAAACTGGTTTTGCAGAGTCTTTAAAGAAACTACACAGTAGCTAGCACTTAAAATTCTGAATTTTCATCTTAAAGTGTCAGCTTTGATTTCAATAAAGTCAAATGAAAAATCAATTTGGTGGATCTCAAGACAACTTCCCCTACCAGTAATGCAGTATGACCAGCAGTTCTCACCCTCTATAGCCCGTATGTGGAAAACACCAAGGAGCATAAGCCTAGCCATTTGGGACACTTCTTTGACATCCAGAGGTGTTATGACAAGCTCTACCTGCTGCTCTTAGCATCTCCTCTGAGCACCAACGTTGACAAAACCACTTATGAAAACACCGGCTTTCACTTACCACACAGTTCAGACACCAGTTTCTGAGTTTCCCCAAGCAGTTGTCTGCCTCTGTATGTTCAGGCCTGCAGAAAAAGCATAGGATTAGATTGGACTTTTCCCCCAACATACATACTAGTATCTCCTATGGACTGTGAATTCTAGTTCTACCACACTGAATTGAAGGCTTTTCATTGTGATGAAAAGCCTTGGACTCTGCACAGCAAAACCAAAAAGAATAAAGAATGTCAGATCCCTTATTTTGAAGGCAGACGTTTCACTTAAGTGCCATGAAGAATACAAGAGTTGCTATTTGGCTGGCAAATCTTACAACACCAATCAGAACATTGTATTAAAAACCCATTCTGCAAGAAATTGTAGTACTGAATTCATTGCAAAACCAGGTGCAGCTCCAGCAGTAGCCRTGTTACCTTATCGTTCTCACTACTGAACCTTTCCAGAACAGAATCCTCTCCAGTTCAGAAGAGAATTCAGTCTCCAAGGCTCATTCAGTACTGGCACCTCTGCTCAGGCCATCACAGGGGAACCAGTTAGCATTATTCAGTTTGTTTTGTTGTTATGGATACTTCATACCAAAATGCAACACATAAAGCCCACATAAGCAAAATATCTTGCTGATTTAGGCTGAAATAAATCCGATTACAGAAGTGAAAGACTGTCTAACCCTAAACTGCTTCAGCTCCATGGCCTCATACGAATGACAGAAAAAGGGGGATGTACAGCACTTTGTTTATGCTCCAACACGGGGCTTTTCCAAAGCTTTCTGACCACTGGCTAAATTATGCTCATGGAGAAGTAGATTTCAGTGACTGAACTGCAGACGCCGAGAGCTATGAAATGAAGAACAGTGGAGAAACTGTCCTTTGGCCTGTCTCAACAGGCCAAAGTAGAAATACAGGCTTTAGGTTCCAGCCAGAACTTACTCATCAGACACTTCGATGGAGGATTTCTTACAGCCAGATTTTTTTTTCTCCTTTAGCACTCCGAATTTCCTTCCCATCCTTACCAACAGCAGAATGACCACAATGACGGAAGGGAGAAATACTAAAATGGACAGCAGCACCGCTGAAGTTAGCTGGAAGGAAAGGCCTGCAGGAAAGACAAAGAGCAGCCCAGCTGTACCAGTAGTAAAATATGGCTTTCTTAAGTCTCTGTGACAAATGTTCATCCAGGACACGGGTTGCTAGCCTTTTCACATAAAGCACAGAGCTGGCAGATTTGAAACAGCTTGTCACTGAATCTGTAGGACTCCTATCGCATATCCAACACAGGAGAGTGCTTT
This sequence comes from Phoebastria nigripes, assembly GCA_035582835.1. Taxonomy (NCBI): domain Eukaryota; kingdom Metazoa; phylum Chordata; class Aves; order Procellariiformes; family Diomedeidae; genus Phoebastria; species Phoebastria nigripes. The sequence continues at coordinate 1,500,445 of JAYKAV010001077.1, forward strand.
ATATGCAAAAAACTACAAAGGCAGGCAGGTCACAACATAGTTCTATCAGCATGTCTAAGCTGCAGATTTGGGGAAGGTCTCACATGCAGGGCAGATGAGGAAATTAAGTATTACCGAGAATAAGTGTGGTGTGACAGTTCTTTTTAGACCAGTATTTCGTAAACATTTAACTTGTTCTACTGCTGCAATATGGGGAGACCAGAACTCCTGAACAAACGCACACTTTTGATTTCTGTTATTACCACAGATTCCTCTGTCCCTTCCTGCCCCCAATAAATTCAATAGTTCTCAATGTATTTAGCTCAGAAAGAAGGGCTGAGGTCACTCTTGCTGAAATTCTAACGTGGAACTCCAGGGAACCCATTTCACATGTGATGCTCAGACTTCTAAGATTCTGACAAAGCTGCAATGTAGCTGTATCACATAGATGAGGACATGCTATTGAAATGCAGGCTTACCCCTCTCCGTAACTATCAGCATTGTCTGGGGAATGTTATGGTACACGTCTGGAGGATTCTTCACGCTGCAGATGAACGTCCCATTGTCACTCATCACTGGGCTTTGGATAGCAATGGAAGCATCACCCTTGGCAACGTTCCCAACCCAGGATATCCTGTCTTTGAACTTTCCCACTGTTGTTGGGTATGGAACGGACTGATAATGAAAAATCTAAAAGGAGGCAAAGACAATAATTGCACCAATAAAACACTCATCTAAGAAAGCAAAGTAAACTACATTTTGGATTGTAAACATAAAGGAATACACATTAAGAAGTCAGAAAGAATAGTTCTTATACAGGAGACCTTTTCAAGTTCCTGTTTGATAATTCTGAGTCAGTCCCATTTCATTAGATCTCCAACACTTTTATCTACCAGCCTCAGCTCTCAGATGTCACCATCACCATTCTGACCAGCTTGCTCCCTTCTGCAGATCCTCAGTGGAGAAGCAGAGCGGGCTTCTTGTCTCGTGCAAGACAGAACATTGCAGTTCTTCAGCTTTTGCTTCTTGCACTTTTGCTCTTGCTGTCCCATGAGTAGAGACTTAGCAGACCTCACTTCATACAAGCACCACCCTTTTGTTCCAGATACAAGGACACTCCTAAGAGTGTCAAACTCTTCAGGCAGCAGTCACTGATAATCTGTAAAGATGTGCATTTTCTGTTTCCACCTTGAATGAGAGATTTCCAGTGGGCTTTCAGACTTACGCATTTATGCTAAGATTTCAAAATGCTGCCAACAAAACAGCAAGTAGCAGCCCATAAACCTTAGAAGCTGTCATCATCACTGTCTTCAGACTGTCATTGCACACATGTTCTTACCACTCCAAGATATATCAGCAGTAGACTGCATGACAGAACTACTGGGGTACAGCTGCCTTCAAGAAAGCTACCAATCAAATGCTTTACAGTCATTCTATACATAGCTACAGCATACAATGCAGCAATTGTGTCAAAACCCAAGTTTATCTACTTTATTATCATCATGTTATTATGCATTTACATAGAATATTTTTTGCCCAAAGAATACTAAAGCAATTTCACATGGGAAAGAAGGCGATGATGAGAGTCCCAAACCCCAAAGTGATGAAGAAGCACAGCAAGGCAAACAGAAAAAATATCATCAGATTTTCAGCATGCACAGAGGCCTGGTCAGTCTCCACTAGAAAAAGACTCCCTGTTCCACTTACTGTCTCCATCTGACCACCTGTGAGGGGCCGGTATGTCCAGTCTACCGTCAGGCTCTCAGTGATGGGAGAACTGGATTTGAATGAGCATTTCAGCGATACTTGTTCACCAACGAAAGCTCGCACTTTAGGACTGGCTTTAATTTCCAGGGAAAGAGCATTGCAGACACCTGATGGAACAAGCACAAAAGACAAGGATTAGATTCTTGTTATCTGTGAGGTGCAGGAGTGATGATGTCCCAAAGGTATCAATGCATATGCAGCTCAACCACAGTCCAAAGACTGAAGCACAGTAGTGACTACCTCCCCCATAACGAAATTTAAAGAAAAGCAGACAACTTCTCTAACCTGTTCTCTGTGGGATTGGAACTAGCCCAAATTAAAGTGTTGATCTGGAAAATACCACCAAGAGCCTGCAGATATTTAGATATGCAGACAAAGAGCTGAGAAACTGAATCAGCTGGCTCTCCGACGAGTTGCACAGTGCCAGCTTTAGACTACTTCCAGGCAGTTCTGGCTCTGCGTGTCTTGCCCCAAAGCGACACAGCCAGTGACTTGCACATGCACCGGGTCAAGAGTCACCCTGCAGCAGCAAGTACTCTTACTTCTTGTTTTCAGTGTGTGCAACAACTTCTGCCTCATTCGCCTACTGCGATGCTCCAGCCAGGGATGAGGTCAGCCTGCCCAGCATCCAGCAGGAGCATCGTTCGAATCCTCCCTTTCACAAATCTCCTGCTCCTGGCTTATGAAGGTTTATTATGGTGATGCTCTGCCTGAAGTTCTGCTCTAACTGTCACGGCTGACTCCTGTGCTGTGCAGGCTCAGAAGGAGCAGGCACAGATTTCTATTCAGATTTCCCAGTTCCCGCGCAAGTTTCTGGTGTTGCACACCTGCTCCACAGCTACTAATATAAAATGTAGGCATCTTGACAACACACTTCTTTTGCTACCAACTGGAAGTCTGGAAATCTCGAGTGCAGCTAGCTGGACCTTAGCAAAGTAAGCGGAGATGGGACAAAGGTACCCGTGTCTCGAGTGCGAGAAGCGGGCAGAGTGCAGGGTGAGGAAATGAAGGCTGCCAGCTGCCTACCGTGCCCTGCTGAAGGGGCTTCGTTCACCCCCAGCACGCCACCAGCTCTCCTGCCGTTTCCAGCACTCCCCGCGCAGAGGCCCGCTCCGCGCAGCGAGCTCGCCGCGGGGACCGCACGGCGAAGCCGGGGCCCGGAGCGGTCCGCGGCCGGCCGCCCCCCCGCCCCCGCTCCGGAACGGCCCTTCCCAGAGGCTCCGAGCCCACCACCTCCCCGCGGACCATCCTCGCTGCGGGGGCCGCCGCCCCCGGAGCCGCCTCCCGGGCGCCCACAGCCCGGCTCCCGTGCGGAGCTCCCAACCGGGCCCCACCGCGAGCAGAGCAGGGCCGGGCCGGGCCGGTCCCGTCCCACCACGCCCCTCCCCGCCGCCGCGGCGGCCCCCGGCRGCGGGCGGCCCCGCACCCGGAGCGCCCCCGTTACCCAGCAGAAGCAGGAGCCCCCGCGGAAGGAGAAGGAAGCCGCCGCCGGCCGCCACCGCCTCGCCGCACGGCATCCCGGCTCCGCTCAGGGCCGCAACATGGCGGCTCACCTGCGGGCAGCGCAGGTGAGGGCGGGGGCAGCCCCAAGATGGCCGCCCCGCGTCGCCATGGCGACGGATCGCCTCACACCTGGGGCGGCCGCGGAGGCCCCGGCGGGGCGCGCCCCTCGCCGCCGGGAGCGGAGGTGTGCGGCGCGGTCACCGCGGGGCGCACCCCACGCCGCCACGGGGGACGGGGGCACCGGCCCTCCCGGGGCCCGGGCTCTCTGCCCTCTCAGGGAGGAGCGGGCCCCGGCCCTCCTGGCGCCCGGCGGCCAGCAGGGCTCCCCGAAAACACCGGGCGGGCCGTTTCTGGGTTAGCCAGTTGGCTGCTTTTTTGGCACTTCTCAGAGCAGAAGACGCCCTCGTTTGAGRTGCCGAGGGCGCAGCAGGACTGCACGTCGCCCGTGTCACAGCGCTTGTCTAACACCGTCACTGCTCTCCACAAGGCGCATTTCTTTATGACACGTGTGATCGAAAATGAAAACACACAAAGAGATAATGTGGCCAGCACGTTACAGGTAGAGTTATAACGTCATAAAGATACTCTTTAAACAAACGGGCTGATGTTTTGATTTGGTGCTGGTTAAATACCGTAACAGCTCTGCAGTTTCAATGATTTGGGGCTTCGTTTGCCTTAGAGAGATTAAGGCTATGGAAGTAGAGGGTATGCGCTGAGTGAGCGCATCAAACGCAGGGGCGAGATGCGCTGGTGGTCGCCTGGGCAATAAACGGCACCCGGAGAAAGTGGGATATCRCTGCTGGAAGCCTGACACCGTGCTAGCAGCCATTGAATGCTGTTACCACACCAGACAGCAGCGGGACGGCACACCACCAGAGCATCACTTGCTCAGGGCAGTCTCTGGGCTTGAACCGCAGCGGCCGCTGCCAGCCAAAGTTTCAGGGTGCCTGCAATGGTGTAAGGCTGCTGCGCGGGGGAAAGAAGTGTCCCGCCTGGCAGTGGTGTGCTCCCTCAGAGGGAAGGGGGGGAGCGGGGCTGGAGGGCCGCGGGGAAGGGAGGTCAGCRTTGGGATGGGCCGGCAGAGCGGGAGTGGGAAAAGGAGGGGAGCTGCCGAAGCGCATGGGCACGCGCTGTGCAGCAGAAGGCAGTGTCCTCAGCTACCGTAGTTACAAAGCCTACTGAGGCTGCAAGAGATCGATATGAAAAACACACCTGCTGGTAAACGTTATCCCTAATAAGAAACAGCATACATTCCCGAACTGTAATACCTCCCATTTAAAGTAGCAAAGAAATTTAAAGTACGTTGTAGCAACCGGCTGCTCCTCTGATCCCTCATGTAGTCCGTCTTCCTTTTCATGACGTCAAAGAGGATTTTGAGGGAGGAAGAATAGGGCAACACAAACRCACCTTGCGATTTTTAAGGTGCAAGCGTGCATCTGCTCAGACACTTTGAAAATCTCTGTTCGGTCAGCTATCTTGGCATTTTGTTCAAATCTTTTGGCATTTTTTCATCTTCAGAGCAGCCTTCCTCACATTCTGCAGGTGTGAAGATTAAGGGAAGTTCCTCGTTCATGGGGCAAGTTCCTCCCRCTTTGCTTCAATGAAGGAAATTCACAACTTATGTTAACGTCATCCTCTTTCCTTGCGAGAATTTCAGGTTGAGCAGGGGTACCACACTCGCAGCATGAGGCGTCTGTAATTCAGCTTTGTTCTAACAGCCAAAATTACAAGCTTTCACCATCCGCTTTAGAAGTACCTAAGAAGAAACATTATAAGAAAAACAAAACAGATTCATTACTCAGGGTTATTGTTGAAAACAAAAATAGTAGAGGCAACTGCTGACCTCAGAAATGGAGTGGGTAAAAATTATGCTGAAATGTTTCAGCAAAGCCAGCAAATCTGGAAACAGTTTCAGTCCTCCTGTAAAAATTTTAAAACAATAAAGATTAAATGAATCAAAAAGCAGATTCAAAACTGGTGAAAGGAAATTGATTCCTTCCTCTTTATCCACAAAGCAGGCGTGTCACGGAAAGCAGCAACAACGGCTTTCCTACCAACGATCCTCAACGCTAGGGTGGAGAAATCTCTTCTACAGTTAAGAGGCAGTTCTGTCTCCACTGCCTGTTCAGTTGTCAGTCTCTCTGAAGGCTCCTCAAGAGCAAAGTGTGACTGTGGTCTCAGTTKTTTCTGTTTATGGCTACCATGGCCATAGAAGTGAAATACCTAAGTAAAACTGTCTTAGAAAGTCTGCAGTAACACTGAGACATTAATTGGAGAATTTTTGAATGGATACCTGCATTGTATATACACCATCAAAGACCTCTAGTCTTCTAATGGACTGGCTTCCTTTTCTTCTCTAATCTTCAGCTTCTCCTTTTCTCTACTGTTATAAAAAAAGGGAAAAAAAGGAAAAAAAGCCCAAATCAGCRTCAGATATTCTGAGCAGCAGAGTCACCTTCTGAGTTACATGTAACATACATAACATATAAAAAGAAGTTATATGATAAGATAATAAGCACGCTACATGCATGGCGACCACAGTGTCAGGTTCATGGAGGAAAGAACAGAGTGATCATCTGCCAACTACCACCACAACAGCTGAATCCTCCTCTGGGTGAGGAGCCTGTGAAGGGCAAGAGCAAAATGAGGACTCCAAAGCTTGTTCATCCTGGGGCTCTGTTCTGACTCCAAGTAAGCAGCCAATTATTGCTAATTGTGCTGGCAGTTTTGCATTGTAGACGCTTAGTGTAGGGTCCAAGCCAATGATTCAGAATAGCTACGAAGATATATTTGACAAGCTTTCCCAGAAGCCTTTCTCTCTCTCCTCTGTCCTTACAGTTCAGTGTCTGCCACCTGGATCCTCTTCTCTTGCGCTTTCTTCCGACGGTGTCGACAGATAATCACAACTGTCACCACAATGATCATCAGAACACAAGCAGACCCAATGGCCACCGCCAGGAAGTGGATTTCTGAGAAATGCACTGCATGGAGAGAAACAGATAAATGAACAAGAGGGACACACAGAGGGCTCTTGTATGAGGCTGGGAACCTGTATCTGCGAATATAAGCCTTCCGCAGGCTCCTTTTTTCCTTGTATCCATTAACTACCATCATGCTTTCTCTTCATAATCCCTTTTCTTCCATATATTTTCCCAAATGTGGAGGAAGACCTGCCAGTGCTTCGCACTGGCTAAATTCATGTGACTTCTGGTGGGGTTCTTGGCCTCTCACCTTTCTGCACAACTCTGAGTCGCACTTCACCAATTGTGCCATCAACATCTGGTGGGTTCTTCACCTGGCAGGTGAATGTCCCGTTGTCAGTGGGCTGCAAATTCCAGATAATGATGGAAACGTCATTACGCTCAATATTCCCATCCCAGGTGACTCGCTCTTTAAACCGTCCAGCAGACAGCTTGTAGGGCTCCTTCAGGTAATAAAATACCTACAAGAAAGAGAGGAAGCTGTCATTCCTACGCACTGTGCAGTCTTCGTGATAGAATCAGCACGTGCAAGTGGAGTGGCACCGGCTGAGGCACATGGCCTAAGCTGAGGAGAGCTGTGTTGGCCCAGTCACTCTCAGATGAACTCTGAGGCCATTTCAAAAGACAGTGCCTTGTGCGTTTCAGCTGTGCTTGCCCATACCCACACCTGGAATTTTTGCGATCGCTGGGCTTACCCAGTGCTGGGCCTCGGGACTGGTTTGTCTGGGCAAGTGTGCATCAATGCAATAGAGCGTAAAGGTCTCACTCACTGGCTCATGAGAGCTCAGGTCCTCGGGCTGGAAGTTCCAGGTCACTGACAGGTGCTGGCTAATAGGGCTGCTGCTGGAAAAGGTGCATTTTAACCGCAGGTTAGTGCCGTTCACAGCATCCACTTCCTTGGAAGTGTGAACTTCCACGGCTGCCACAGGCCACAGTGCTGCAGGGAAAACAGCAGGGGTTAGAGGTAAAGAAAACTACTGTAAGCTCATCACTTTTCCTTATCTGCATTTAGTCTATGCAGGAGCCTGCCTTATCTATCCCTGTCAATGTTTAACCTGACAGTCACAAGCACACAGATGTAATTACTGAGGGAGGTGAGTATGCAGAATCCAAGAGATCCTCAGCGCTTCATGGATTTTGTCAGCTGATGTGCAAGCTGCACAGTGCTGGTTTCAAGGGAGTTTGCATTCATCTGAACTGCTGGTACAGTGCTTTCTTTGTAGTTTTGTGGCTGCACAGTTAAACACTTACAGATCTGATAACTGGTTGAGAAAGGGCCACCGAGAAGGACTTGCCTACAGGGACAATAGACCATTTTGGGGGGAAATGTCTGTCTTCAGGCATGAGCAAACTTGACATCTAGGAGGTGCAATGCTGTTGTAAATGCCACCCCTCCGTAAATAGACACTTGCTCCTGACTGGCACTAAAGATACCATATAACTTTTCATGTGCTTGTCCTGGTCACATTTTCACAAGTGATTACACTCTACTGCGCTCAATTCCCCAAGCAGATTTCTTCAGAAAAGCAGTCCTGCCCTTTCAAGTAGGATTGCTGAGCCCCAATAAACAATTGCTATTTCCCATGCTAGAACTTTCCTTTATACACTTTGTCTTATCAGCCTGAGTGTCATGCACACCACGGTGAAAACTGCTCTTATTGATGTTATGAAGTGYCTGTTAGAGGGTTAATAGCCCAGCTGGACAACTATAGTCAAATACAGCCAGGCTAAGGAACTCCACAGGAAATCCTCAAGGTAAATCTGTAAGCATTTGTTGGTCAAAGAAACATCCTCTGTTAACCAAACCACCACAGCTGCCGCTTTAAAAATAAGTTAGCATCGCTAACTCGGTGCTACCCTGAAAGAGAGACAATCAGCAAGAGAGCGAGCATCAAGACACAGAAAGAAGAAAAATGAAAAATAGGAAGACCAAAGGGCTGCTGGTGAAGATACCTCTCACGCCTGAGCCCTAGTTGTCCTTTGGCTTGCCCTGCCATTCCAGACAGAGTTCAATCGCTCTGGCAGATTGGTGCTACCAAAACGGTGGTGCTGCAAGTTCTCGCTTTTTTCCTGCGATGGCTGTGTTACTTGCCTGACCGCTTTACCTCTCTGAGTTAGTGGGTTAGTTTCTGCAAAACAGCAGCGCTGAGCTAAAAACCTTGCTGCTGCTGAAAGGGACAGTCCTCCCTGTTCCTGACCATGTGCTCCCATTAGTTTCCTTTTCCTCGCTGGTCAAACTAACCCAGCAGAAAAAGAAAATACTAATAATTTCCTGTCACTTTAGGAAGATGAGTTAACTCACCCCAGTGTGATTCAAGCGAAAAAAAGCTTGTCTGGGGTTGTAAAATATGGCTTCATAACAAAGACAAATCAATACATTTCCTGTATTCGAAAATAATTTATAACCGAAGACTTCCTTGCCAAATAATTTCTTTTCTCAAAGGAGAAATTCTTTGAAATGCCAAAACATTGAAGGTGTTCACATTTGAAAAACTTCATTGGCAGAGATCATGTTTCTCATCCAAAGATTCGGTGTCAAATCTCTTCATTTTAAACTCCTTTAAAAGAACAACTGTGGGAAATAGGTGTAAAATACTTTTTTCAAGACAGATTACCGAGCGTATCCGTGTGCTTTTGGGAAAGGAGGACATCGTGTTCTTAGATTCCAGCTATATTGATATAAACCACTAAAAATTCAAGCGAGTTTATTGTCGGTCTGGAGTCATTGCTGTGTAAAGGATCTAAACGCAGTGCTGCTTAACAATCTGTGATTGTCTAGTAACAAAGATAGTGAAAAAAACAGCTAGGAGTAAAGTCCAGATTCCTGGCAGGAGAGGAAAAGATGTGTAACCAGAGCTCAGAATGAGATCAGTGTTCTTCTTCCGCTTGAACACGCCTAAACCTGTTTGTCGAAGAAACTCAATCACTTCGTGTCACTTGCAGTGAACCCGGACCGAAAGAATCGCAGCAATCGTCCACAACAAGTTTCTGAGACTCCTGTAAAGTCGCTGCCTCAATGAGGACGATAATTAAGGGATCAGAAGAGGAAAGTCAAGATGGCAACTGAGGCCAGACAGTACCAGGTTTCCTTACCTCGGAGCTGTACCCCAAGGAAGAGCACAGCACCCAGCCAGCTGGGGCCCTCCATCGGGAAGACAAATCCGTATTCCACGGGTTGAGCAGTGCCAGAAAGAGGAAATTCGTCTCAGGTTCTCAATAACCAGATGAAAGATGAGTTTCTCAAAGCCTTCCCAGCACAGTAGAGCAAATTCCTTTCTCTCCGCTTGGCCTGCAAGGCAATGTGAGTACTCCCTCCTGCTTGAGTCAGAGAGCACTCCCTGCCCTTGCACTGAAAGGCAAGGTGCGGCCAGCACAGCTCACTTCTGTGTGTAAAACAGGGGGATTTTCAAGGTAAGATTAATTTCTTCTGCCTCCCATATTCCTTTGCTCTTTTGTGTTGCAATCATCCCTCCTCCCAGCTTCCACCTGAAACCACTCCCCTCTTGTGGGAGGTAATTTTGCTCCTAAAAGAAAATTTGCCTGAAGGTGTTTATAGATAGCCTGAAGCAATGAGGGCCATGTGTTTGGCAAAAACCTGCAAACAATCCAAAAAAAGCAACCCAAAACAGCCAGTCTGTGGCAGCAGCGTGGGCACACATCCAGAGGACAGAAACGTCCTACTGAAACACAGATACCTACAGAAAAACGAAGCGATCGTTACAATGTTACTTGGTTGCAGCCAGCCCGCAGAAGAACTGGGAGACTGCATTAACTGGTGTTTGTAAAGTTCTTGGAAAAGTCAAAAGACAATTAACATTGGACATCAGTCCAGCCCGGTGGTAGTCCAGGCACAGCTGGGGAAAACCCACTGTGCTTAGCGAGCAGCGCAAGGTACTAGAGAAACTCAGTGCGACACAAAATATTTTCCTGGTGGCACGTGGCAGTTGCGAGAGCATGAAACGGAGCTGTGCATGTGTGTTGGCAAAATAAGGATGTTTGCATTCGAAGACCATAAATCACTTTAACAGCAGAACCTGCTGCTGGCTGTGGCTGTGTTTGTCTGGTCCGTGGCCTAGTTCCAGGAAGTCATCCCAGGTTACGAGCTTTCGTTGTGACTGATGATCATTTTCCTTGCAGTGGTGCCAAGGCAGGGAGGGGGAGGGTGCCCTCACCTCTGCGTGTTTTGAAGGGCTCCCTTCAGCTCAGAGCTAAGGAGCAGAGTGAGGGCACTCTTGCTGTGCAGCAGTGTGGGCTCCGATTGGGATGTTTTGGATTACCTGGGACACATCGAGAGGATGTCAGAACTGGCCAGAACAAGGTTTTGGTGGAAAGAGCACAGCAGCAGGACTCTCAGCCTTCCTGCTAACCAGCAACCATGTGGACATCTCTCGTCCCGTTTGCTGTTGTAACATCCTCGCTGCAATTTCTGAGGAGAATACTGGATTTATTTTTAACTCTTAAACTTCAAGTTACAAATTCGGCAATGTAAAAAAGGACTGAGGCCGTCCGTCTCATGGATCATCCACAGAACAGCGCAGAGAATCTTGTCTCTGCTAACATGTCTCTGCTAATAGCTCTGAGATACCAGATACCTCTGTTTTCACGGGAGTAATGGCCCTGTGTTAATCCTTCATCACTGCATCTCCCCAGGTTTCCACTCAGTTACTATTCCAAAACATCTTCTCCATTTCTTTCATTGCCACCATAAATCTGTATTAGGCTGGGGTTTTTTGTTTGTTTGTTTTGCAAACAGAGGATGCTTTTGCCTTTTCAGATTTTGTTTCGAGTATCTGTAAGGCAGTGCTCAGCAGTCAGTTTGCTGCCACCTCCTAAGGCTGGCTTTTGGCACAGCAGCAGCTTCTTATCCTCAGGCAGCCCAGGCGGAATCCAGTAGGACAAGTGTGTTTCTTGCTGTGACTGCCCTTTGGCCGCTCTGGCCGGGTAGCAACACTGCTGGCTCTCACTTAAGACCACATTTGTGTAACGCACAGGACTGGGAAGAGGGCCTGTTCTGCGCTTCACTTGCGGCCTTCTACTAACCTTCACCACCTTGTTTCAAAACGTGCGGACTCCAACTGTTAAGAGAAGACCGTGTCCCTGGCCCCCTTGCTAGTAACATAAATTCTCCCATTTTTCATTTTGAAACAGAAATCAGTAAAAGAAAGATCCGGCAGCTAAAGAGGGCACCTCAGTAAATGAGATAAGGGCCCACAACATTGTCATTAGCCACGTCATTAAACGGTGAGCTCTCGGGAAGGAGCAGGAAGCCAGTTCCATCCTTCCAGGCATCTGGAAAGGAGTCCCTTGAGGGGTGCGTGGCAGGTGCGGAAATGCAGGCGCCCTTGTGGAAGGAGGGCGCGGGAGCCTTGGCTGGCTTTGCAACGTCTGCTTTGGGCAGGTGCCCTCAAATCCCCACTGTTCTCACAGCCGTATGAGCAGCTCTGCCTCCTCTGCAGGCTTCAAGCGGAGGGAAATGGAAAGACAGCGTGTTCCCACTTCGTCCACGCCAGCAGCCCTGCTTGGAAAGGCCCCTGCCCCCCTCCCATGGAGGTGTGGAGGTCCGTCTTCGCCTGCCTGAAGTCCAAGCTCGGGAGGAGGAGGCTCCCTGCCGGCGGGGCTTCCCCGCGGCTGGCGGGAGCCGGGCGGTGCGCGGGCAGGGCACGCTGGCGGGGCAGGAGCCCCCTCTAGCGGAGCCAGGCCACCGCTCCCCGGGCCAGCCGGGCCGAGGGAAGTCAGTGCGCTGGGAGCTTCTCCAAAGAGGCGCTGCAAAGCTCCAGGTGGGCCGGCGGCAGAGGTGTCTGAGCCCAGGGTCTGGGCTCCTCCCGGCTGCGCGTGGAAGGATGTCTCAGGCTTTCGGGGCGGGTTTGCTACGCCCTGTTGCCTTCTGCTTTTGGCTCTTCTCCAAAGAGCCTGAGCCTCCCCCTAGCATCGACCTCTGGTGAGGGCTGCTAGACGGGTAAGTAGGCAGACGGAAAAGTGATCTAAAGAAATGAAGCTGATTTTATTGTAGGTGCAGTTCGTAACATGAGTACAAACGCCCCATGAAAATGTAGAATTGCTTTTGCCGCCTCATACTGAAACTGAAGAGAAAGAGCGACACAGTTAAGCCAGCTCCCTCCTAATGGGAGAACACGTCATCGAGTATCTGTCGGGAGCAGAGCGTTAGCTTCGGGTCAGAGGCTTGCAGCAGGGGTTGCTGGGCTTAGGCTGCGCTTTCGCTGCGCTCCTCGCTGTCAGGATGTGTGCAGAGGAGAGTCTGGATGAGGAGCTGGCAAACGCCACTCTTGAAGAGGCAGCAGGAATAAATGGGTTGTGTTAGAGCAAAATAACAAAAGCGGAGTCCAGATTGCATCATCAGTGACTAAAACCCCCAGGTTTTACAGCCTGGCACTTACAGGCTCATTTCTGCTGGCTGTACAGTGTCTCTAGGTGCCGAGCTTCTTGTAGCATTTCTGGTTCCTTTGTTTAGTCCCTCCTGTGTTAAATTGCTTGCAGTAGTTTGAACTTCAGAAACGCTCGCTTTGAAAAGTTGTTAGGAAGGTCCTGACGGCAAATCTCATCCAGCCTCGTTTATCTCTCCTCCTGCACCTGGGGCAGTTACGACAGTTCTCCTGAGACTTGAACTGGGCTGGTGCAGAGCAGCCACCCCTTGCTGTCAGTGACGTTCCGTGAAGACGTTTTGAGCCTCCGCACTTCCTGACATGGGCTTATTTTATCATATGTGTTCCGTGTCTTTCTTGGCTGCTTGCAGGTTTCACTGGAAACAGTGAGTCTCCCCAGCACTGCTCAGTTCATTGCCATACACAGTTCTGGGAAAAAATCTTGGGCCTCTTTCTTGTAAGTGAGAACTTGAAAAGCCAATGTGTTCTTTCTTCCCTACCAGCCAGCCTCGGTGAGGCCAATCTGATGCGGTAAAGAAGAGCAAGAGAAGGAGGAACACAAGGATGAGGTTGGAGCGGCCCTTGCCTCTCCTGGGACTCCTGCTGTGTGTGGGTGAGTACAGCTGCCCGGAGCCCGCGGGGACCAGAAGGGTGGCTGCCCGGGGGCTGCAGAGGAGAAAGCATAGGGGCGTGCGGCTGGTTTTGCAAAGTACTTGCAGCCACATCTTCTGCAAGTGGCATGTACAGTGCCTATGGAGCTGCTGCTCTCCAGAGTGAGCGTTCCCCTCAGAGTGCAGGTTGCAGGGACAGAGAAACGGAAATCCAACCCTCTCAGCCTAGAGAAAAGAACCTAAGGTCCCTAGTGAATTTTTGCGAACTAGCTGATTCACTAAGACGCCTGGTCTCCAAACTTCATGCAGCAGGGTCGGAGCTTGATGCGCTGCTTCCTGCAGCAGTGTGACCTATAAGGTTCTGTGGTTTTAATTTTATTTTTACGCTGTATTCATGCACTTTTCTTAAACTGTTTTGTGATTATGGGTAAGTAACTTCAGTTCAGATTCACTGTGATATCATGGGAGTGGTAGCAACTTCCATGTTACCAGTTTGAACTGACCAGCATTTAGAAAGCTGGTTTAGGATGAAGTGCAAAGTATCTGTAAAGACTATAAAGAAGCTGGTAACTATGCGAGATAAGTTTGAAAGATAATTAAAAGAGACTACAATAAGACTACAGCTACTCTGCCAATGTGCTGCAAATACCAACTGCTATTCTTTGAGAAGATTGAAAACATTCGGTTTAGCAATGGCCTGTTCTTTTTTCAAATTTAAATTCATCTTGTATAAAGAAAAAAAGCATCAGATCACCTTCTCTCCAGCCAAGTCCTATGCCGGTGGAATTTCAAATCTACAATTTTGTTACAAGTAACTCCTATTGTAAAGCAAGCATAACCTGGAATGAGACAACAGCGCTGAACACGTTAATACAGGTCATTCCTTTATTTACTTGTGTTACTTTCTATCGACAAATGTCTTTAAAGCAAATCACAAGTCTGATTCAGACCTCCTAAAAACTGTTTCTATAATACTCCAGCTCCAGAGACTTCAGCGGAGCTACTTGTTTCCTACCAAGAGAGAAAAATCACATAGGTAAACTGCTTTACAGCGTTAAATCAAGCGTCAGGGTCCAATCCTCCAGTGAGTACACTCTTGCAGAGGACAGTGGTTCTTACTGCAGAAACCAGGCATGATTTTCCAGCAGTCTTTGGTGCATGATAATAAAGCAGAATTGTTGGGTGTACAGCTTGCAATAACCCTTTTTCTAAACTGGGTCGGAAGGTTATTCCAATTTCCATTCTGCGCTAGTCTGTGTTAAAAATGGCTTCCGAAGGAAAAGACTTCATTTCAAAACAACATCCTGTCTCAGCTAACAGAATGCTTCTAATGCCTTTAGCACAAATATAGGAGTACAAACATCTCTTTCAAGCAGCTGAGTTCAGAAAGGATATCCTTGAAGTAGGAAAGGTTTATGGTATCAGTAGCTGCATTACTTAACACTTACTATTCTTTCTTTTGCAGTTGGCACCACAGCTCAGCAGGGTAAGTGTATTTTACCAGCATTCTTAGCTATTTAGTATGATAAAAAGACCAACTATGGCTCACAAGTGAGGACTAAAAGTCAAATAGAAATATTTGAATTTTGCAAATATTGTAGGATAGGAAGAATGCCCTGTTCATTAATTGTTACTGATCTCACTGATTTGAAAAATTGGCTGTCATGAATTGTCCCTAATTATTGCTAGTGATCCCCAAGCAGGGTTGGGCATTTTCCAACAGCAACAAGCAGTAAGGTCATAGCGGGCTGATTTGTTAACGCTTCCTATTCTCTCCTTTGCAGACGATACCGAAGCACAGGAGGGTAAGTGTCTTTTACCAGCATTCTTAACTATTTAGCATGATATAAAGACTGCAGATGCCTCACAGGTGAGGACTAAAAGGCAGATAGAAATATTTGAGTTCAAGCAGTATTTTAGGAGGAAAAAATTTCCTGTTTGTTAGTTGCTACTGTCATCACCGATCAGAAAAATCAGCTGTAACGAGTTGCCCCTGATTACTGTTAGTGGTCTCCAAGCAGGGTTGGCCATTTGCAGAGACCAGCAAGCATATGGATAAACCGAACGATGAATGGCAGGTGGCCGGGCTCTCCAGCATAAAGTTGAACACTCTGTGATGGTATTTTGATACTGTTTAGTGTTGCAAAGAATCAGTGTAAAAAACTAAAGGAAAACAGGCATGCAGAAGACACATACACAGGGAATTTACATTACACCATGAAATCAAAGATTTTGCAGAGCAAACTGTCACGGTGGGATCAAGGGTGGGCAGGGGAGCCGGCTCAGAAGCCGTTTATAACGCTGGTTTCCCTTCCCATTGGCCCATCTTCCAATAAAGAATTCCTGGTGGAGATTTCCGGAACCACAGTGACAGTCACATGTCCCTTGACTGAAGGCAGCATAGCCTGGGAGTTAACTGGGACAAAAGCAGCCAGCAATGAGAGGAAGTACGTTATAGAGAATCATGACAGCTCTCCTGCCAACGTGAGTTGTTCGTCAGGTGGTAAGAAGTATGAAATGTACCTGAATGCCAGAGGTGAGTGAAAAAGCACTCAGTCTACGGGCTAAAGATAAAGTCTACACATTTCAGTGACAGATAGTAGGAGCTGAGACCTGATTTTCAGTGCTGCTGGGCTGGGTGAATGCGATTCTGCTGAGGCCCCTCCCGCTCTGTGTGGGCAGCAACAGAGTCCCAGAGCACATTTTTGGCAAAAGGAATCTCCCTGCTCGCTATGCTTTTCCCTTCCGCTGTCCTCCAGCTGGCTGCATGTCAATGGTTCCCACATATACAGCGCGCGATCTTTTTTTATACAGTTTCTGCCAGGCTACAAGGCAAGAGTAAYGTCTGTCACAACGGCCAGAGGCATTTCTTATCTTGCGGAGTGGAAACCTCCCATCTGGAGCACACAGCCTGGTTTCTGTGACCCATCAACCAGGGGGAGTTTACCTCCACCCTGACAGAGTGATTTAAGCCTCTGAGCCATTTGAAATTTGGGCAGCTGCTCTGCATTCAGGACTTAGAGTCCAGCATAGGCAGAGGGGGGCAATGATCTAGGAGATGTTTTGCACCCTCCGGCTCAGGCCACGCAAACAGCAGAGGGTAGCAAAGGAGGTTGCACACACCAGCCCCCAGACTGTGTCTGTTTGCAGACCGAAATGGCGGGGCAGATAGAATGGCCTGTGCTGTCCCCCTTCCTTTCTGTTTGCTCTTTTCTCCTTCCCACCCGGAACTGTATCTCTTCTGCTAGCACTAAGCAGATGAGTGAGGCCTGGACATTCCTTGCTGGAAAGGACGGGTGCCTGTCTCTGAGCACCTTCATCTCTCCTCCTGGCAGTGTGCACAAACTGTGAGGAGCTGGATACGTTGGCAGTCGCAGGGATCATCACTGCGGATCTTCTCATCACCTTTGGGGTGCTGATTCTGGTCTATTACTTCAGCAAAGACAGGAAGGGGAGAGCAAGCGCTAGTGCTGGCAGTCGGCCACGAGGTAAGAGCCATTTCAGGTGTCTCTGCTTTCCGTGATGTCCGCTAAGCACCAAATTAAGCACTTGCCCCTGCTGAGTGACGGAGCCTCGTCTGTTCCCCCCAAGCCTCCAAGACTTCGCCAAACAATGCTCCTGCTTGCCACATCTGTTGCTCTGGGCTGCCGCCTTGTATGGGATGGGTGCGGCTGCCATGTTGTGTCAAAGGTTTCCTGCCCATAGGAAACCATTTTACAGGCTGTTGTGCAGCAGCGTTGAGTCTGTGCTGAAGCAAACACTGTACGGCGGATGCTCAG
Organism: Phoebastria nigripes; assembly: GCA_035582835.1. Classification (NCBI taxonomy): domain Eukaryota; kingdom Metazoa; phylum Chordata; class Aves; order Procellariiformes; family Diomedeidae; genus Phoebastria; species Phoebastria nigripes. Next base: position 1,517,445 of record JAYKAV010001077.1, read on the forward strand.
CTTGCAAGTGTAGCCGCAAACCCAGCCTAGCCCTGGCCCACTCAGCTGCTGTCTCATGCAATCAAAGACCAAGAATCAGGCCCGCACACAGAATATATGACTAGAAATCGTGGTGTAATTAAAACTATAAATTTGAATTTCTGGCTTCTGAGGCCATGGTTTGGTGACCCAATGGGTCCAGCAGTGGGGCTCATGGGTTATAAATCCCGGGGTAAAGTGGTGCAGGGTGGTGACCTCATGATGCTGGTTCAGATTTGTTCAAGAAGTGTTGACGGTGACATTTGTACCAGGAGACTGTCAGACAAGTGCCATGGGTGCTCACCAGCCAGGCTTTGTGCTGACCGGGCATTGCCACTTTTCCCCTAGCCTCCACAAAGCCGATGATAGAAATCTTACAGCAGGTCTACATTCCCTATTGTGTGCTTACTGTGCATGTTGTGTGCTGCGTTCAACAGAAATGTGATGATGTGCTCACGCCTATGCAGCTTGCTGAGGAAGAGGAGTATAGATCTGGTATCCATATTGTGGAGCTGTAGCCTGGGCCTGTGCTTATGGGGCCGCCTTCTTTTCAAGTATTTCTTCACAACCAGGAAAGCTAGAAATTTACCCTTTCTAAAAGAAAGCTGATTTCCTCCTAAATGATCATAAGGCCTCCTGCCTGCAGCAGTTGGGTGTTTAAAAGCTCATAATAAAGCCATGCGAGCTGACCCTTGGTATGCATTACCCTGGGATCATCTCCATGAAAGTCCCTCGTGCTGTGTTGTATGAATCATCACCAAGGATGACCTCTCTTTGCCTCTGTTGCAGGTCAGAAGATGCAGCGTCCTCCCCCCGTTCCAAACCCRGACTATGAGGTATGGAGAACCTGCATTTTTTCCATCTCTCTTTGCTGTTGGGAAGGGATAGCCAGAGCTGGGAATCTGTAGCAATTATCCTTTTTGCTCCTTTGAAGAAGCATCCAGTCAATCTCCCAGCTTTCCCAGGAGCGGAGGAAAAAGGTGGTGAGGGTGGAGCCCCTTCTCCTGGTGCTGACACAGGGAGTCGGGAGCAGAAGTGCAGCTTCTTGTGCACGCTACCAGAGCAGCACTACACCTCCTCTCTCTGTTGTAGTTTTCTCCACGTATTGTGTGGACCGAGATCCTGGCGTTGTTTGAGGGTGTGTTAATAAGGACTCCCGAACTAACATCTCTGCTCTTCCCACAGCCCATCCGGAAAGGCCAGCGGGAAGTGTATGCAGGCCTGGAATCCAGGGGCTTCTGAAATTCCCACAGATGACAGGCTGGAAAACGGCGGCAAAGGGGCTAAGCGCTTCTGCCCGGCTTGGTACTGGTTCTCTGCAGGCCTGCTGAGGCCCAGGCATTTTGGGGTAAGCCAGGCGGCTACACAGGACAGGCACCCTGCTGTCATCCGCTGTCCCACCCTGATGTGTTCCTTCGGCCTTCGGTTTGACATTAGGGAAAAGAATCAAATGAGCACATTGGCAAGAGAAGTTTTCCTTCTCATTAAAGGACTGCAGCCTCACCCGTGGTTCCTGGCCTCCTTTTCCCTCACACTTCTCTCTCCTTCTGCTCCAGTTGCATGCTCTGTTTTCCCTCCCATTTAATTTCCACCCTGAGTGCCTCCACTTGCTCCTTGTGCCTCCCTGTGTAGCTAGTGGGCAAAGAGTGGGTCCTTCTCAGAGTGACTGGCCTCTGACCTTGTCCTGCTCTCACGTTCATAGCCTATCTTAGTTTTGCTGCCCAGGATTGTAACAAAAGGAACAGAGGCAGTCAGTATATTAAAAACAAAATGGTACATTTTCTTAGAAAAGCCACTGCTTTGAATGAAAATATTTCATAGAATCATAGAATAGTTTGGGTTGGAAGGGACCTTTAAAGGTCATCTAGTCCAACCCCCCTGCCATGGGCAGGGACATCTTCAACCAGATCAGGTTGCTCAGAGCCCCGTCCAACCTGAYCTGGAATGTTCCCAGGGATGGGGCATCTACCACCTCTCTGGGCAACCTGTGCCAGTGTTTCACCACCCTCATAGTAAAAAATTTCTTCCTTCTATCTAGTCTAAATCTGCCCTCTTTTAGTTTAAAGCCATTCCCCCTTGTCCTGTCGCAACAGGCCCTGCTAAAATGTTTGTCCCCATCTTTCTTATAAGCCCCCTTTAAGTACTGAAAGGCTGCAATAAGGTCTCCCCGAAGCCTTCCCTTCCCCAGGCTGAATAACCCCAACTCTCTCAGCCTTTCTTCAGAGGAGAGGAGTTCCATCCCCCTGAATTTCAGTCAAAAAGAACAGTTTTACTTTAAAAAAATGAGAAGCACTTCTACCAGTATGTGCAGACCAACTTGTCCATCCCCCAGCCCTTCTTCTGTAGGAAATGAGTAGGGCTGAGTACCACTTTGCATCCAGTGACCTTTGTGTTTCAGACCTTCGGCGGAACATCCTCGTAGGGTCACATGGGGATTTGGCGCCTTCCCAAACCATCTGAAAGCCTCCTATTAGGAAAGTTAAGTGCTTGGCTGAGTGTTAGATCTTTGTTACTATTAAATAGTGGGGCTCTTAGATATTTCAGCTAAGGTTTGAACCCCCACTTAGCAAGGAGTATCAGCTTTGCAGTCTGACTGAGACAGCACAACAGGGATTTTCATGTTTCCCAGATTGGAACTGAGACCCTTTGGCTCAGCCCCAGGACTAGCACTCTGCTCTGAAACAGCTTGTTCACTGGAATTGAAATGAATGCCCTGGGGCCACAGAGATGAAGCCCAGGACCTACAAAATCCAAGAGAGCATCAAACCCTTTTGCTAGGCTGTCCTCATCCCAGAGGCTTCATGGACTCCATTTGTACTGGTATTCTATAGTGTAGTCTGGGATAAACACATTTCTTGGAGTGTGTTGTACCCTAAGGGGTGTACAAGTACATTTGCTGGCCAAGTTTCATTTTCCAGAGCTATTGCTCTTCGAGATTCATGTGATCTGTCCTTTCCCGCTGCCCTTTTTCTCCCCATTTCAGCTCTGTAACTTGAGTTCTGCCTGGGTTCTGTTAGAAAGATGGCGGGCTTCTTTGCCATTGGTAAAGATCCATTTTAACTTTTTTATATACATTTAAAAACTGTAATATATTAATAAAATGGGAGGCAGCACCCCCAGGTATGCACTGGAAAAGATTTCCCCTGTGTTTTTGTCTCTGTTGAAGGAGACAGTTTTTGTTAAGGGGAGTTCCCAGGTCAGGAGCAGTCCGAGACAGTGAGAGCTTCTGTGGGTCTGTGTTGACTCACCTTGCAGCAGCCTACAAGGGGGTTGGGCGCAGACTGTGCCAGGAGGGGGGGAGACAACTACATGTACAAAAATGCACTGCCGTGCCTAGGAGAGCAGGGCCTGAGAGCGGGGCAGGGGTCAAGCGGAGCTGGGGAGTGCGTCTGGGGCTGCTGGCTGGGGGCAAACGAAATAGCTGAGGTCCCATGCACTCAACATACAGATTTTAAAGCTGCCTGATTTTAAAAGCTGCGGTTTCCAAAGCAGCAGCAATGGGGCAGGTAGTAACTTAAGGAGAAGGGCCCAAGAGATGCTGTGAGGCCTGGGAACGTTTCTGGTCTAACACTGGCTGAGCAAGCCACATTTCTGTTGCTCTGCAGAGCAACAGCTCCGAAGAAAGGAAACGGCAGCAGTGATGGGGGCTGGGGGTGGTTCAACCCTCGAGTTTCAGCACGGGGAGATGAACACCCAGCAAGTTTCATGCTTTGGATTGCTGTGCTTACCCTGCAGGATGTGGTTTTAAAGGCAGCACAGCTGGGTTTACCATACAAGGTGCTAAACATCTAGGAGGGAGATTGCAAGATACAAAGAGCAGTACCCCCCCGCAGCTCTAAAACCACGCTGGGCCTCGTTCTCAGCTTCTGCAAAACATCGCTGCTCCAGGGACGCTTGCTCAGCCCAGCCATACAGCCCGTTGCCACGAATGGGCTGTGAGAAGCTCAGACCCCTCTGGGTGTACAAGGTCTAAATTTTGCTTCAAGCTACACCCCGGTGCTTCTGCCACCATTTATGGGGCTGCATGTTTGCTTAGTGTTTGCCCCAACCAGTGCCATCCCACGCTCTCCTTATCTCAGTGGGATCAGCGCCCATCCAGTGATAACATCTCTCTGCCTCTGTGCTTAGCTGCACTACAGAAATATTTCTTTGTCCTCCCAAGAGTGAGATGCTGAGGGGCCTCTCACAAATAGTCGAGTTGTAAATGTTGCCCCTGCTGTGTCTTTGATTTGTGCAGAGCATACCCACCCACTCTGCTCCAGGTTTCTCCTGCTCTTTGGGTGTGGTTAGCCACCTTTGCTCATTGCTTTGAGATCCGATGGTGATGAAAGCACTATGAACTAGGCAGTCTGCTGGTCACTTTTTTTATAAGGTCCTACCCAGATGGCTTTGCAGACCAAAGGTGGGTATTGGCATATTCTACCTGCAATGGCCGTATCGGGCTCACCCTTCACTGGAGCAGGTGAGAGCGGAAAAAACACTAAGACGTTATTCTGCTCCTGTGAAGAGCAGCACGTAGTCGCGTAGAGCCGACACCGTAGGAAAACGGGTCCTTCTCTTGTTCACTGTCCGCAAGGCTGATCGCACGCTGATTCCTGTAAGGGGACATGGGGTGCACCCACAGCTTTGCAGTCTATGTGTTGTTTGCTGTGTCAGATGCGTCACAGATTTGTGGCCAGTTTTTACTGAGTGTTAACTCCTTTGGTGCTTACTTTATACCACTGAGTCACAAGGCAATTCACAGCCTGGTGCTCTCTAAAGCCTGTCACCCAGATTCTTAGAAAAGCAGGAAAACACAACCTACAGGTGTGTGCAACTGGCACTTGCAGGATGACCTGGTTTCTGAGGTTTCTAACTCCTAGGAGATCCTGTCTGTTATCTGCCTCCCATTTTGGCCATAGTCAGACCACATTAGCTGTTTCTGCTCAGAGCTGGGGAGCAGGGACCTTGCCAGGAGGAGCTGGTTTGGTGTGGGGAGACCCAGTGCTGCTCAGTCTCTGGAAGGGTGGTTGAGCTGGGAAAGGCTCTGAAAGTTTGCTCGTCTGCATCCTGTACTCAGCACACTGGGGTGGCTAGTGAGCCTGAAAGAGGGGCTGCCAAACGCCCCACGAAAGATCCCTGGCCTGGTCACAAAGGTGAGTCACTCGCCGGTGGGCTGCAGAGGTAGAGGAGGGTGGGAGAGCCTCCCAAGAACATCAGAGGTGCGGGGAATGTGGACTGCCTCTGGCCGTCGCTGCCTGGCCAACTCTGCTGCCACGTGTTTTGCACGGTCTCTGCTGCAGTTTTCATCCCCTCTGCTGTTTCCATTTCCTCTTTGGGCCCAGCCCCCGTGAGCTCTTCTGGGGAGCCAGCACAGCTTGTTTGCTCATGCTTCACTCCCCTAAGCACTGAGGCAACTTGCAGGCTGGCTGGGTGCCAGGGACCTGGCAAGCCCCTGCGGTTTGGAGACGGCGATTAGATGCCAAGCCCTGCATGTGCAGAGGAAATGTCCTCCTGTCCTCCCTCCTGCCAGCCCCCCAGCTCTGTCCAGGGGACTGAGGCATGCAGGCGCTTTGCAGGGGTGACACAGACCCTGCTGAGTGTTGCTGTGCTCCTGGTGTCCCCACTCGCCATTCTGGAAGGGGAGTTAAATGAGACAAAGCCTCTGCTACGCTCAGGGGCGGCAACCCTCTCCCTTCACAAGGTCCCCCATCCTCAGCTTCAGCAATGGACCCGAATGTCATTTAGATCCTGGCACAGAGAGGTGGCACAGCCATGGGCACCTGCCTGCACTGGCAGAACAGTGTCCTACTGGGACAGGCAGGAGCCTTACGGCTCTGCAGGGATCCGGGCAGATCGCATCCAGCGCTCAGCTTCCTCAGCGACTGCATGGCTCCCCAGGCCTCAACACAACCGATGGAGCAGGGAGGCTACGGGATAGGCTCATCTTTAATGAGAGGAATACAGAAGTGCAAAAGGTCATGGAAAGAGCAGAGTGCCACAAGCGGCCCATCCTGGCAAGGAGCCGGAGGGCTCTGTAGGCAAAAACTCGCACTGTCTTCTGCCAGCAGTGAGCTTACGAAGGCAGTGCCAGGGCAGGGTACCGGTGCTCTTGGGCACTGGCGGTGGTTTTGCTGCAATATCGCTCCCGCTGTGAAGGTGTCGCAGGCCCCAGCGTCTTCCCACTTCACTTGTGGGCCTTGGCAGGTGCCAGCCGGCTGTACTGTCCATCGTCCCGCTCGCCAAGGGGCTAGGAGGAAAAAAAGGCGAGACGAGCTACAGCTGTGTCTGTCCAGCCCTGGGAGGGAGGGTACAGGGGAAGCTGGCCCAGCCCTCCCTTTGCTAAGCTTTTGGCAAGCTTTCCCTCCCCGCACACARAGCTTAACAACCCCAGAGAGTAAGAGGCAGGGAGTAGCTGAGCTGGGTCACTCAGGGGGAGGCAGCTGCGAAGGCCCCAGCAGAGAGCAATCTCCAATAGCGGCTCAGTGCCTCGTGGCATCGAGTATCCCCCAGCAGTTGTGCTGTCATGGCCACGCTGGTCCCACCACGCAGCCCCACATCACGCAGACGTGCTGAAGCCCACGCGCGCACACACACGTGCATGCCCACGCTCACCTGGTAGAGCTGCTCGTTGGCAATCAGGTTCTGCCTGTCAGAAGCTAAATGAAGAAAGAAGGTGGTCAAGGATCAGAGGAGTCATGGGCAGCGTGGTGAACATTTGCAAACAAACCCCAGCGGCCCTCTGCTTTCAGCCCTGTGCTTTTACTTCCTCTGGGAGGCTCGGTGGAAAGCCCCTGCAAGGCCTCAGATGTTCCTGTGCCACCAGCTGCTGTCCCTGGGATGAAGTTTTGGTGAACCTTGTGCATTCGACAGCTGCTCCTGGGAAGCTGAGCTAGGGGCAGGAAGGGTACACGGAGTGCTCACATGGATCCCTACCCTAGACACGCTGTGTGCTGGCTGCTGCCTGCAGCTTGCAGTGACCGGGCTCTGCGGGCAGTGATGGAAAGTCCCTAGGTACCACGCAGCTCCTAAAGATGCCCAAGCACCTCCCGTCCCCACCCGCAGGCAGCCAGCTGGGCTCTCCCCTCACCTCGTGACATGCGTCCCTTGTCCTGGCCAGTGATGCAATACACAGCAACTGCCAGCAAGACGGTGGCGACAACATCTGCGACCACAATCGCCGAGATGGTGGGAGCGTCCACTTTGATGCAGTTCTGGCACACTGGAAGCCCAAAAGGACACAAACACTGAGAGCAGGGCCATGACCAGGACCCTGCCCCTTGGCTGCCTTCACCCCGCTGCCAGGGTCAGTCTGAGCCCAAAGCGCTCAGCCAGCTCTGCCAGTCCAGGCAGGCTCCAGTCCCAGGGCGAGACAGCAGGGATTAAGTTTGGCTTGTTGCGTGACCCAAGGCGGTGGCGCAAGCTGCCACGTGTCCCCAGCACTCAGGGCAGGCCACAGCTGGGCCAGCGAGCAGCTAGCAATGAGGCAGTATGAGTGCCAGGTTATGGCACTAAATGAGGCTGTAGAGCTCTCACGGGGACACCACATGCAGGGGAACGTGCAACTTGGCTGTTCCCAAAGGCAACCTAGCACGAGAGCCGTCAGGATTTCCGCAAACTGGTGGAACCACCCTCAAACTCTGGGAAATCGGGAGTTCCCTCAAAAATTTGCTTGGGTGAAAACTCCAAGCAGTTCTGGCTCTAGAAACCAGGTTTGCAACACTTACTTCGATAGTGCACCTGGAGGCTTCTCTTTCCGCTTTCTGTTTCACATGTATAGATGCCTCTGGGATCATCGTAAACTGAACCCAAGTCCAGCTGTTCTACGTTTTCTATCCTATTCCCATCTTTCAGCCATATGACTTGACTTTTGCTGTCTGTTACACATTGCAGGAACGCATTCCCACTGGCTTCTTTCACGATGACTTTCGGTCCTGTAAAAAAAAGGAGAGCAGAGAGCTTCACAGCTGAGTTCTCAACCCTCACAGTGGTGCAGAGCTCAAGAGATCTCATTCATGGAGATGGCTAGTGTAGAGAGCATCACATTAGGCTGTCCCCTGAGCAGCGGGAAGGACACCACAAACAAAAAACTCTGGAAAAAGCAGACTACCCAGTGGAAAAGTAGTCCAGTGTTCAACTGGTGGTTACATTAATGCACCTCCGGGTAGTTTAGAGATTCAAATTCCCTTAGAGTGAAAACTAACTGGAATCGGGCATCTACCCGGACTCCATTCAGACCGTATGTGCGTGACCCGCATCCCGCACACAGATTGCACTGCTATTGAAGTGCAACTGCAGTGAGAGACATTTCAACAGAAAGTGAAATGTTTCCACCAGCAGGGACAGGAGCTGAGCCCACAGGGGGAGGCAAAAACCCATTTGGGTTTTTACCCAATAGTAAAAAACATTTTTAGTGAAAAGCACGCAAAAAAMCGCACAGAATTGCTTCCTTGGCCCAAAGGCATCGCCTTCAGAGTCTGCAAATGGAGAGTAAATTCCCTGTCTCGTTTGCTGAGCACTGGAGCCGAGTACAGAATACAGCCTCTCCTGCTTGCGTACTTGTGCTGAGCACAAAGCCCATGGCTACTTTGGTCGAACACCACGGTACCGCCAAGTCCAACTTTACATGCTCCGTCATCGCAAGGCGGGTTTGAGCCATCACAGACAGCCATGGAGTAACACACACGGCTCCAGACTGTCACAGCAACGGTCCAGGGCSGGCAGAGTCGTCAGAGCGATCCCATCCTCGTGAACCGTTGCACTGATTCGCTCCCTTTTCCCCATCGACATTTACGGACCTCACGCCAAGGTGCCGCGATGGAAAACCCCGCAAGCCGCGGGGGCCTGCTTCCCAGCCACCCTCCCACCACCGCAGAGATGCCCGCGGTGTAAGCAATATGGGTAGCAGTCTCCAGGGACCACGGCAGGTGCCCGACGGGCGCCGCTGCTGACCCGCTGTAGTGTGTGGGACGAGCCCCAGCCTCGCCTGCCACCTGTGCGGGGCCCCTCGGGCGCACCACGCCGGGGGTCTCCACGTACCACGGAGCTCTGCGCGGCACCGCCCTCATTTCAGCCGTGGGGCACAGCACCGCAGCAGGCTGCGGGCAGAGACGGACGCCCGGGGACTTACCTTGGACACCCCAGCTGGGCACGGCCAGGCTGGCGAGGAGCACCCAGGCACCCAGGGCCCTTCCCCTCCGCATGGCACAAAGTGGTGGCGGCTCTTTCTTCTGCTCAGAGGAGAGGACGTGGAGAGAGCTCCTCGCCACGACGCGCCACCTGCCCCGAGATCTTTGTCAGGTACCGGATGCCGGGGGCTGGAGCCGCCCTCCCCCAGCAGCTGGGGGATGTCCGAGGTGCCCTGGGCCTGCCTCCTTGCCCCAGCCCCAGCGCCCACTGAAAGGCAGGGGAGGACAGCTGGGCCGGAGGCGGCAGGTCCCCCAGCAGCCGTGGGCCCCCAGCAGCCACGGGCCCCCAGCAGCCGGGGAGCCCCCCTGCAGCCACGGGCCCCCCCGCAGCCCCGGAACCCCGCGGCAGCCATGGAGCTCCCCCGCAGCCACGGAGCCCCCCGCGGGAGCGGGAGCCGCCCCGAGCAACTCTGTCCGACGCCGGCCGCCGTAGCGGCATCTGCGCCGGCGCCGTCCCGTGGTGCTGCGCGGCGGCGGGCGGCTGCCGGAGCGGGAGCGGGGCCATGGCGGCGCCGGCGGGCTCGCTGGTGGCGGCCGTGCTGGCGCACTCGGGCCGGCTCGACAAGGAGGACTTGGGCACCCGCATCGGGCGGCTCTCCCGCCGCGTGGAGGAGCTGAAGGCAGGGCCGGGAACGGGGGGCTGCGGGGGCAAGTGGAGCTTTGGGGAGAGCCGGGGGGGCGGCGGCCCCGAGCTGCCCGGCCGGTGGCAGGGCCGACGCCGCTGCGGGTTGCCTCCGCCCGGTCTGATGACGCTGGAGCGCCTGCCCGGGCGCTGATCTCTGGCAGCTCTTTGCGGGGGGCTTCTGGCCGCTGGGCCTGCCGCGCCGCGCGGGGGAAGCGCCTGGCGCAGGGCGCCTGTCAGCCCGGGGGCGCAGCCCCGGCAGCCGGCTCGGAGCAGGGTGCCCCAAGCCTCGAAAGGGGGCCCCGGCCCAGGGGAGGGCGCTCGCGAAGGCCCGCCTGCTAGCGACGGCGTCCCCATGATCCCTCTTCCTCAGGGAGACGTCTGCAACATGATTAACAAGAAGTATGACGAGTTCCTGCCCAGCATGCAGAGCGCCGAGGACTTGGTGTCGCAAGTGGATGGGCTGTCCAGCAACATCGACCTGCTGAAAGCGGGGATTGAAAACGAGGTGACAGCGTGGTCTTCCTCGGGGGCTGCTGTAGATTCCGTTCAGTTTCCTCCCAGACCGGTAGGGTCCGGCCCCGTGGCGTGTGGCGGGGGGCCTGGGGGAGGAGGACTCCCAGCTAAGAACCCCGGATGATAGCACCCCTAAAAAATGCCGTCAGGTGCCACACGCTGCAGAGGTGCGTGTCGCGTCGGGGGTGTCAGTACAGAACTGTCATTCAGGGATGGGTCACGGTTTGCTCTCTGTTGTACAGTCAGAGGAGCGTGTCGGGCGTCTCTTTCAGAAAGGATCAGCCTCGTATATTGCGGTAGGGTGTGACACCGTAATGGCCTGGCTGAGYGTTGGTCCCGCAGTGATTTCGGGCAGAACGGGAACCTCAGTCGTAGCTGTGCACGTTCACTGACGCCTTTGAGGAGGATGCGAGCGGCTGGTGCAGGCCGCGTCGCAGACCCACTCTCTGTTTTTTGCTTCTTTGGTTGATTTTCCAACATCTGGGGTCCTGTAGCGGTGTTAACTGCGAATTAACTTTTGGCTTGGTTCAAGCATCGTTGCATTTTAAATGGCTGTGCTAAAGGAACACTGAAGTCCGTCCGACTGCCTCTTGAGAGTGAATTTCCTTACAGCGCCTTTTAAAAACCTGTAATGTTTTAAAAGAGAAACCAGTTTATAAGTGCTTCTAGTGCTTATAAGGGTCTTCCTAGCAAGGAGTAAAATGGATGGAGCCTTTTGCCTCCTCAACAAATTATTCTAGTAACAGAAATACTTTAAGTCTCATATCATTATCACTTTTAAGAGGAAGAGGAAATGTGTCTGATAACATTTGCTTGCTGTAAATGAACTGAAAAGTTTGTTATTTTAGGTTCAGCGAGATCTAAATGTCGCTGTGGCTGAATTTACTGAATTGAAGCAGCAGTTGGAGCGAGACTCACTGGTTCTGAGTATTCTGAAAAAGCTACAGGAGGTGAGGAGAGGGAGCGGCTTAAAATCATGAAGCAGTAGTCATCCTCCCTGGTGCTCAGTCTCTGGCATTATTCTGGGCTTCTCTTTTGAGTAACTGTCTATGGCTCCCCCGCCTCTAGCTGTGTTGTTTAAAAAATTGTAGTCTAATAGCAGATATACAGTGACAGATGAATCTGTTTGATTGTTGCAGTTTGATACAGCTATTAAAGAGTACAATACCGCATTGCTGGAAAAGAAGTATGTTGCAGCAGCTCAACAACTGGAAAAGGTAATAATGACTTCTTAAGCATATGACAGTATTGTTCGTATATACTTTCAATAAATTTCACAAGATGCTTTTCATTAGCAGGGGCAACAGTTCCCCATGTTTTGTGTTTGATCTTCACCACCAGGCACGAAGCAGCCTGAAAATGCTGGAATCCCGCAAGGGCTTTGAGCTGAAGATCCTGAAAGCACTAGGCACAGAGCTCACAGTGCAGACACAGAACATGCTCTATCATCTAGGAGAAGAATGGCAGAAATTGGCTGTGTGGAAGCTTCCTCCTTCAAAAGGTACTCACCTAATGGATGGGAGTGATGCGTGGCAGCATTCTTTGGATATCACTCCACTCCTGGAGTATTTAGGTGCAGTCAGTAGATTTTAAACAGAGTTTTGAAGGTTCATCTGCCTCGTCTGTGGTATTTCTCAGAAAACGATGAAGCAGAGATCAAAACAGTTACCAGCCTCTGAGTACCTTTTTAGTCTTGTGAAACATCAGGAAAGGGATGCTCTCTTGCAAAGCTTCTGCTCCTGAGGAAATCAGCTGGGCCAAAATTTCAGGTTGCCTATTATTGAATACCGGATTCGGCGTAGTAGCTGGAAGAATTTTCTGAAATTTTTTTTCAGCCTGAACATGTTTCCCCACTAGGCTAGTTTTAAGGATACTTTTACCTTCTCTGATAGGTTTTCAGGTTGCCGCTTTTGTTGCAGGCAGCTAATTGCAAGAACCGCTCAAGAGCCTGGACGTTGCTGTCTTCATTGAAACACAAACTTTTCCTTTGGAAGAGAAGAAAACCTCTTCCTTTGGATTTGACTTGAAATGGGGAGAAGAGGGGAAGGAAAGCGATTGCCACTAAATGTCATTCAATTGCAAGGCAACTGAAATGAAAATTCTGGATCATTGTAAGAGACGGATTCTCATTCCATTGTCCTGCACTATAACACGAGGAGCTCAGTACCCTCTTCTGACCCTCTTTTACAGGAACTGTGTTTTGTGGAAATGGGGAGAGGTAGAATACTGCTTTAGCTGCCACCTGAGGAATGCAGCAGCTTCTCAGATCTGCTGTATCTCAGACCGCACTCTGACACAGAGGTGGTTCTTCTTTTTCTTTAGAAAGCAGCAGCCTGGAGTCAGTGATGCATTCAGAACTGCACTTACACACAGTGCCATCAAAAGAGGAGGAGATTGCTGGCCCACCTGTTGCTTCTGTGCTGCAGGCGTTTGCTGTCCTAGGAGAACTGCACACCAAGCTTAAAATTTTTGGTAAGACAGACCGTGGATCCAGATAAACACAGCTATAGTAGCCCGAGTGGATGAGAGTTCAGACTTGTTTTAAGGTGGATATCGAGATCCAGTTCACTTCAGCAGTACACTGGAAGACTTCCTTCTCTCTTGGCTTGTGTTTCCCACTGAGCATGAGGTGAATGCTCTGGTTCTTATTAATAGGAAACTATTTATCCTTTTTTTATCCTATTATTTATCTGGAATTATTTATCCTTTCCTGTCAATTTACTGTAGTGTACTGTTTTGATCTGTGGCGATGTGGTTTCTGATGTTTAAAGAGTTTTTCCAGTTACAGTCTCCTCATCTACCAAGAGCAAGACTGTTGGTTTCAGGCAGCCTCTGGGCTTCAGCATTCTCAGGTGTTGATAAAATAAATCAGGAAGTATGGCAGATACTAGGACAGGATTTCATGCTTCCAGCTGTTTAAGTTGTTTTTCACTTTACATTAAATATGCTGCTCTTTGTTAGGCCTCCATATGTGTTTTACATGAGTAAAATGGTCTTAGTGAAACCAAACCCAGAGTTTTACCTCATTAGCTGTTCCCTGATAGGGCTAATCAGGAGAGTGTTTCTTCCACTTCATGCAAAGAAACGCTACATCCAAAATAGTCAGGGTTGGGCCTCACTAGAGCGAACTGCCTGCCTCCTGCTGTTGGAAAACATCTTTTTTTTGTTTCTCAGGCCAGTTGTTGCTGAAATACATCCTCGAGCCGCTGATTTCATACCCGTCTCTTCAGCCATTCACAGAGGAACAGTCAGATGTGTTCATCCTACGTTTTAAGTCCGAGGAGCCTAACTTGGATCGTTCCTCTCCTATGGAGGTTTTTGACAAGATCAAGCTTATTTTTGAAATTCTCCACAAATACCTGCTGAGTAGGTAGTTTCTCCCTTTTGGAATTAGACTGAGATCAGTACCTTGTTTATGTAATTGGAACGGAAGCTTTCCAGAATATCTGGTTGTTAAGCAGTATTGAATTATGTGTAAGGTCTAAGCAGCTTTTAATGTTAACTTGCTATGCTGTGCTCTTGGACAGCTTGGTACCTTGTCAAACTGGACTTAGCGGTGACCCAGCATTCACAGAAATGGAGGAGGAAAGTATTTTGGCTCAAAGAGATCAAGGAATTAATTTTTTGGTAAATATTTTTTCTTACGAACCAGTCACTGCATTGAAGATCTTCGCATGCCACAGGTCTAAAAGGTGGAAGTCATGATGCAGTCCAGGATGTTCCTTTGGTCAGGCTGGTCACATGCAGGATCTTCCATTGGCTAGAAACTGGCCTGGCCTTTGCTAGCGTTTCACGAGAGAAACATGCTGGGAAAGCGGGCTCAGTTTACACATACATTCAGTTGTCTTTTGGTCAGGTGGGCAATTCCACAGGCCCAGCACACGGCCTGGATAAGAAGAATACCTCCGTTGTAAGATTATGGAACAGCTGATAGATGCTGTTCTGACAGGAGGGACTGAATGAACTGGTGAAGGGTCTGGTCCAGGAAGCAGGTGTGTCAAAATCCATTTCTGTTCTCTTGAATTCAGATGTGCCTCTTGAGCAGCCCGTGGAAGATAAAAAGGAGTGCAGAGTTACACTCGCAGAACTGCTAGGTGATATGATATGGGAAGAGTTATCGGACTGCCTCATTCAGAACTGTCTGGTGAATTCAATCCCAACCAATAGCAGCAAACTAGAGCAGTATATAGAGGTAGGTCTCAAAAATCTTTCAGATCCAGGAGGTGGAAATGCCAGATGGCCAGCTTGAACAAAAAGCTGTGTTTTGCTAATCTAGAATCGTGTATTTCTCTCAGTTAAGCTGTGGCTTGTTTCCTGTCACGTAAAGTGTGCAAGGTCTCCGATCTGTGGAGCTCGGGCCACATTTAGCTAAGAACTGGAGACTTTCCGGGTGTGCGATATAAGACGCTTGTCTGAGCCTCTGTGAGAGGCCAAAGATGATGATGTGGCAGTGCTGCTTGCCCAGCTGGCTTCCTGAGGACTGATTGCTCTGTTTGTCTTTGTATTGGTTGTTAATGATCACAGGGGTTTCTTGCATAGGCCACATAATTTTTTTAAAACTACATACATAAAAGAGAACTTACTGCTAGTGAAGAATGCCAAAAGCTCCTTTTCCTGGAGAGGGCGCTGTTTCAAACAGAAGCAGTTGCAGGATAAACCTCCCAGTCCTTGCCCCAGGTAGTCCAGTGTAATGAAATTTGATCATCTTGCTCCTCTGGTTTTTGAATTAGCTTGCCAGCACAGTCAGGGGGGACAAACCTGCAGTTCAAACACTGTACTATTGTGCGATCATGGCCCCCAGCTGAGCCAGCTTTTTCCAAAAGATTGCTGAAAAGCTATTGGATGGTTGGTGCCCTCTAAAAACTAGTTTCATCCCTTGCTCTCAGCTGAGTGGAAGAGTTTATACCCAACTTTAATTTTGTTCTTTGATTTTAGTAAACTATGTTAATGTAGAATACGTGTCTGCTCTTCTCAGGTGATTAAATCCACAGAGGAGTTTGAAAAAGCCTTGAAGAACATGCAGTTTTTGAAAGGAGACACGACTGATTTACTGAAATACGCCCGTAATGTCAATTCCCACTTTGCTAACAAGAAGTGCCAGGATGTGATTGTGGCAGCCAGAAGCCTGATGACCTCAGAAATACACAATACTGTAAAGGTGACTGTTGATGCAATACACTGTTTTTCTACGTGGAAGAATAGCTTAGCTGTTGAAGAAGGCTTGTCTAGAACAGTCGAGTCCTGTTTTTTGTGTAGCACTGAATACTCCTGATTATTTGGGGATCTTGGCAAACAACAGTTTCAAAACCTTTTTTAAAAAAAATGCTCAAGAGGGTTATTTCACTAACAAGATGTTTCTTAAAATACTTGAAGTTTGCTTGCATAGGCTTTTCTAGCTAGTATGATAAGCATAAGAAAAACTAGAGGATTACTTGCAGAGTTGCTTCTAGGCACGCAACACCATATAGACTGTTTCCTGGTCTGCTGTGTCGTTCATAAGCCAGGAGACTTCCAGCAGTCTTACGGGACTTCTGCGGCCTTGTGTCTATCTTGAGCCTTAAATCTCTGTCATTCAGTGTTTTGTAGTCTTGCGCAGTCACCTTTCTGTGGGCTCTAAATTACACTGTACCTCTCTCTCGTTTTCCCTTAGATCACACCYGATTCCTGTGTAGCCCTACCAAGGCTTCCTGATCCTGGGGCAGGAGACCACTTAAAAATGCAAAAAACTTCTAAACTTCTGCATAACGACATGGTGAATTTGGAGAACGAGACTAAACTGAGCCAGTACACATTTTCTCTGCCCACGTGCCGCATCAGTTCATCAGTGGAGAAACTGATGGAGCTGGCTTATCAGACACTGTTGGAGGCTACAGCCAGCACAGATCAGTGGTAGGAATTATGTATCAGCGGGTAACTCATGGGTGTCAGATACTTATTGCCTTTGGCAACACCAAGCATCTCTTAATAGATTAAAAGAACTTTAAAAGAACAGAAGATACTTAGAAGTTAGAATCAGTCATTAAAGTTACTCTCTGTTTCGGCTGGAGGATGCATCCCTGGGTTCGTGCAGTAGACTGGTACAGCAGGAGCAATTGCGGACTATGTTCCCTGCAATACTCAGGTTAAGCAGCCTTTTGGACTTACGTTTTCAGGGAACGTTTAGGTACACTTTATTGTATTTTAGCTATTAAAGCAGTGAAAACATGGTAAACTCCCTAGTGTGCACAGTGTAGTTTGTGGCTTCAGTCTTTTAGTTTGGAGAAATGCTACTGCAGTGTTCACTTCAATGTTTTATCGTACGTTAGCTATCAGTTGTTTAGAAAAATCAAAACCATCTCTTTTTTTCAAACCAAATGATAAGCGATGGCACCCATTCTGAGACAAGTTCTTGCTTGCTTTGTGCCGGGTGAAAGCAAAGAACTCCAGCTCTGCATCTGGCAGGGCTCTTCAGAGAAAACAATTAAACGTTTTGAAGAACCACATACAGTCTGCTTTAAAAACTGGAGACCACAACCCTGAAGGAGAGTTGCCTAGGTACTGAATGCCCTTCAGTGTACCGTGGCAGAGAGAGGGCTGACTGTTTACGCACACCTGGTGGGGAAGGGACACTGTCCCCTTTGTTCCTGGGGTTTCATATATCTCCCTTCTGACATGTGGTCTGAAGCCTGTCTTTTCCACACTGAACTTAGAAGGTCATCACAGCCTTTGTGAATTTTCCAGAATGTTGCCTTTGCTGACATCACTGTAATTGATCCTGACAATCTACTCTCTGTGCCAGTACTTCACTACTAACAAAACCTTGTTTTGGAGAACGTTGAGGGTCACTTGTGAACAAGACGACAATTCCACTGACAAACTAACGTGAACCTTATTTTCCTTGCAGCTGTATACAGCTTTTCTACTCTGTACGGAATATATTCCAGCTGTTCTATGACGTAGTGCCAACATACCACAAGTAAGTGTGTGTGTGTATTACCTAGGACCTGTTTTGGAGAGAGAACAATGCTGTTGGAACAGTCCCACTTGTCCCCAGTTTGTCCACCACAGCCAGAGATTACTAAAGGCTTCCTCCAGAGACAAAAAGCTAGTACTCTTAATCTATTACTAAATCGTACCTGCTGCAAAACAGGTGCTTGAGAGTTTCTGAGTTGGCAGTCTTATGACCAAAGAGATAGTTGCAGTTCTTGTAACAGTTGTGTTTAAATCCAGCCACGTAACTTTGACCCCAGGTCTGACGCCGAGACTTTTGACGATGTTTTTCCTGTAAAAGAGAGCAGCAATGAAGACTGAAAGTATACAATTCTGTTGGAGAACACTGGGGTATTACTGAAAAGAACTTCTCTCTCTTTTCCTCACCATAACTTTGCTATAACAAAGTATCTTCCTGTTTGAAAGTCCATTGCTAGAAACAATGTGGATATAACACATGGTTTGAACGCCGAAGTGCCATTTTGCTAGCCATGAAACTCCTTTCCTGTAAGTTCTTGTGCGGATGTGACAGGAGGTTAAATGCTTTTATTCTGACTGATGTTTTTATCAGGCATTGCCCACAGTTAGTTACTTGCAACATCTGTCTGAGACAGACAGTGAGTTTCTCTAGGGTAGGCGTGACAATTTTTTTAACAGAGCCAGGTCTAAATAAATACGTTTCTTCCTTTTCTCTTCCTCTTTCCTGGGACAGGGAGAACCTTCAGAAATTACCCCAGCTGGCAGCCATTCACCACAACAACTGCATGTATATTGCTCACCACTTGCTTACCCTGGGACACCAGTTCCGATACCGCCTGACTAACATCCTGTGCGATGGAGCAGCTACTTTTGTAGATCTGGTACCTGGTTTTAGGAGACTTGGTAATTTTACCTTTCAGTATTGAAATAAATTGATGGATGACATGGTAATTAATCCTGGCATTTGTTGCTGAATGATTTAATGTTAAGTGTGGCTACTGACTCGAGCAGTGGATTGTTATTTAAGAGTTTTAGACACATAGCAAGGACATTTTCTAGATTGGGAAGTAGTCTAACAGAGCGTTACGACTCTAAGCAAGATGGCTATTTAGGGCTTGACTCTTTGAAACCCAACTCCTCTTGTCCAGCACATAGTTCCAAGAACAGTTCATTATCTAGCGAGATGTTGTGGCACTCGGATATTTTGGGATCTGCTGCTCAGTCCTCTGATATTTTCTTTAGCTTATTCTATGGAAACAAATTCTGAGATAAGTTTGTATGAGCCTAATAGGAGCCTGTCATCCATAGTTAATTCTGCTACTCGGCTCTTTTTCGAAAGTGGTGTACCAATGCAAGCTGCGCAAGAGCTTACCGAATATGTCACTGGGCCTGGTTAAATTTGCTCTATGAGACTGTTTAGAGACTGGAAATTCCTTTAAAAGTAAAACATCATAGCAAGTTCATTATTCAGCGCTTACAGTCTCTAAATTGGCAGAGCAAATTTAGTAATTGCTTAATTCCTTCTCTCTGCTTGTTTTTGCTCCCAAAGGGATGGAGTGTTTTCTGGCCCAGATGCGAGTGCAGAAAGGAGAAATCCTGGAGCGGCTGTCAAGTGCCAGGAATTTTTCTAATATGGATGATGAGGAAAATTACTGTGCAGCAAACAAAGCAATAAGGCAGGTAAGCAAGGCAATCAAAGCCAAATATCCCATTGTCTGTAGATGTTGTCCTTGGGAAGGTACGGTATGTAGTCTCAGTTCTGAGAACTGTGCAGTGTTTCAGCAGAGTGGGACTTTTCAAAACAACAGTTTTCTGGCATGATTTTTTTTTTCCCCTGTGCTGTGTCTTTTTGTAAAATTGAAGCATGCTGAGTTCAGTTCCTCTTGCTCCAAGTTGAAATGAAAGGCTTCTTAACCTTGAACTTTTGTTTATAGTACATTTATAATGTTTTTCATTTTTCAAGGAAAAGATCTGTCACACTTTTGATGAGCCTTAATACAAACTGAAAATGTTGCATTTTTTCCCAGGAACATCTGCTTTATGCGATAGCAGGATACTTCTTTGCCATTTGCTTCTTTTAAACTGGTTTCTGACCATACGTAGTCACCTTATAATTTGGTGCCTCTCTTAATGTTCTTTTTGATAACATGCAGAAAACACTGTTATCTATCACTGAATAGCTGTTATCTTCCAGGTATTGCACCAGTTGAAAAGACTGGGAAAAGTCTGGCAAGATGTCCTTCCAGTGAACGTATACTGCAAGGCTATGGGGACTTTACTGAACACAGCTCTCACAGAGATTGTCACTAGGATTGCTGCCCTAGAGGTAACTGCATGAGATGGACATGCCAGGCATAGGGTGGTGTGAACAGCTAGCATTTGAGACCTCTAGAAGTTCTTTCCAAGATCAGGTTTCAGGGGAACAGTCGTCTTTCACAGAAATTAGAATTGTGGTCCTGTCTATGAGAAATACTCGAGATACCAATAACTCACATCCAGTTGAGACCATATATACTCTTACAGCGATTCCATGACTGTAGTCAAGGGGAGAGTCAGGGAAGTGGCTGTGATTTCATCTTTATTTGGAGTTAGGTGTGTCACTCCTGCTATAAATGTTTCTGTGAATTGATCTCTTCTTTGTTCAGGGCACAGGAGTTAACTGTTGTCTCAAACTCCATCTATTCTGATACGTTTTCAATCTGTGCATCTCTAATGAACCTCTCCATCCTATCTAGGCACCAGATGCCGAAATACCTCTGGCATTTCAAACTGAAATTCTTATCTGTTTAAATCCCCATTTGACTCCCAGTACTGCGTTTAAGTGATTGTCAGGTTACCTTGGGTCAAGTACAACTATCCTATTACATTTCTTACTTAAAATATGTTTTCATAGCAAACGATAGAAATTTGTTAGTGCATCTGTTCTAGTTGTAGTCTACATCCAAAGAGCCTTCCCACTGCGCGTTAGACCAGTAAGTCCTCTTCTCCCATAGTAGCTAGCTTACAGGACACTTGCTCAGGCTGTGCCTGCCAAAAATCTTGGCTTTCATCGTCGGGCTGGCAATGCCTGAGCAATTTCCTTGTAAACTGCTCAGACCTTCATCATAACACCTCTGCTTCACAGTGAAATGCTTGCTATTGCACTAAGATATGCTGTTTAGAAGCACAACCCTTGTTCTGAGGCAATCGCTGAGAACTTGCTGAAATAGCTATTCATGAAATAAGTTATATTAGCTTGAGAATGTTAAACGTGCTCTAAACCACTGCTTTCATCTTCACACACACGGCCGCCTTTTTTTCATTTCAATTACTGCTTGGCACTCCAAAACATATCTAACTGCTCCCCTGTTAACATTTGTTCAATTCTAGGATATCTCTGCAGAAGATGCAGATAGGTTGTACTCCCTCTGTAGGACCATGGTGGAGGAAGGACCCCAAGTTCTCACCCCACTACCTGAAGAAGACAAAAACAAGAAATACCAAGAGGAAGTTCCAGTCTACGTGCAGAAATGGATGACATTCAAAGAGCTGATGATCATCTTGCAAGCCAACCTCCAAGAAATAGTAGATCAGTAGGTGTCTTCCTTTCTTCCTTTTCAGTTAGTTCTTCATCCCAACAACAGTGAGCTGGGAAGTGGTCTGACTTCAGCAGAGCACTGCACTCAGGGGACTCTGTTCAGATGAAAGGCAATCACCGTTAATAAGGATGAGAGAACTGCTCCTGGGGCTGTTTCTTGGCTGTGTGTTTATAGTCCATTTCAAGCTTGCTCATATATTCAGCTGCCTCCTGCAAAGGAAAAGGCAACGGTAAAAAAAACAGGTGCCATGGGAGAGCCAACCACGGAGTGATTGTGCAYCCCCCTTGGCTTCTCTAAGTTCAGAAGTCTTTCACGGTAAGCAGCCTGGCATTTTGCCTACTGCTTTTGATGTTAGCTGTGCCTTGCTGCTGCAAYCGTTCCAAGTGATCAGCCTCTGCTTTTTAGATGCTGTTTCTTGCTTCTTTTAACTTGCAAGGGGGATTCATCTGAATTATACGTGAGGATTTGCATAATTACTTCTGTTACTTTAGTTGGCATGAGTTGTCAGAAGCTAGACGTTTCCCTCTTCACAGCTGCCTCACACACACGTCTGAATGGCAAGCAAACGTACTGTCCTCAGCAGGCTAAACTGGAAAGGTACCAGCCATGCAGAAAGCACACAGGGAAGGCAGTTCCTTTTCTGTGCCCTGCTCGCTGCTGCTGTTGGAGCAGTGTCAGACACCAAAGGTTCCCAACTCTACTTCCACCTGGGCATAAACCACTTCTTTTTTTTCTGTTGTTTGGGAGGTGAATGGGAATTTTGCAGACAGGCTTTAGGCTTATTTTGGAGAAGGACAAGGTACAGTTTGTAATGTGTGCAAAAATCACCTCACAACCTGTTGCTTTATATACCTAGCTAAACAATTCTGGAGCCAAGTTGCGTACAGCTAATAGGCGCTAACTGGATTTGTTTTGCCTTCAGACTTACTACTGTAACAAGTGCTCAGAAGGCTTGTTTTAACGTGACATTTCTGTGCAGTTTGGTTAAATAAAGATCTCTCTCTCCCACGTAGGTGGGCGGATGGGAAGGGGCCTCTTGCAGCTGAATTCTCCGCAGCTGAAGTGAAGAGTCTGATCCGAGCCTTGTTCCAGAACACAGAAAGGAGAGCAGCAGCACTGGCCAAAATTAAGTAACTCTGTGTTTAATCCTACATGTTGCATCTTCTGATAAAGCAAGAGCAAACTGAGTCTTTCAAATATTTTTTGGATTTGACCCTTCTTATTTGTACTGGTATAAAAAAACCTTAGCATTAGGTAAGTGCTTCCTGGAGGCTTGACTGAGGGAGAAGAAACATTTCCTGGCTCAATGTTTGTGGGGCAAAGAGGATGGCTCTGTGAGTCTGGGACCAGAAAATCAAAGGTGGGTAACACATGGACACTAACTGCTTATGCTCCATCTGCCAGGCAGACGGAGTTTGGGCTTGAAAATTCCATCTCCTGCCATGCTCCCCAGAGGTGTTCTGCCCAGATCCAAGTTTTCCTTCATGAGCTGGTGGGTGGACAGTCCTGGTAAAGAAGAGATGCTTTTTGTGATGTTTGCTAATTTCCATTCTCTACGATTTCATCTTCCTGTTAAGCCCAGAATAGGGAAATAAATCAAATCTTGTGTCCAACGTCTCTTTGGGAGAACAGGCACTGCTGTCAGATGGGCCTGCTCGTGCAAGGCGCTGTATAATGTCAGCTCAAGCTTGCTTGCTTAAGGGTCTTGTAGAGAGATTTTTATTTCTCGGTAGTGAATCTTATCTATGCATTTTTACATCAGGGGGCATGAAGCCCCTTTGTGTCTTACCTCTTCTGTCCCTGCAAATGACATATGAAACCCGTGGACTTTGATAGCTTTTGATACCCTTCTAAGAATGCTGAAGTGCCAAACTTTGCTCTTTCCCACCTCAGGTTTCCCTGAAGAGCAGACCTCAAGAGAGTGAAAATTTGGGGGGGTGGGGGGAGAGGAGATCCTGTCCTGAGTGAACTGTTTATCAAGTCACAGGGTTTTGCATAAGTGGCAAAATTCCTCATGGCTTTATTTCTCATGGAAAATATCTTAAAACTGACTTAGAATTTTTCAGTATCACTTTACCAACTGTAGAAGCCAGTTCAGCTCCTTCCTTTACCTTTCTGTTGTGTGTGAACTAGGTAGGTCTGGCATCTGTTGTCTTTCTGGTAGTACATTTTCTGTCCTTTAAGAATAATGAGAGAAATGTAAATGAATATAAAAAGGGAATGAAGTGTGCACTCACAGCGTTATCTTTTAAGTTACAAAAGGCTACGTTTGAGACTTTGAGAAACGTACATTTCTTTTAACTGAAAAACTCACCAAGAGCATTCATTAAAACAGCCCAGAGGCCAAGCGTGCCAGTTGCTGCACATGCGGAACAAAGTATTTCCTACCGTGTAGTGCTTACACCCTGCTTACAAAAGTTTTGATCCCAGAGCTTAATGTTTTAATCTGTTATCTACTGTTGTATTCTTTTCATTTGCATTTTTGTCTGACTTTTGTTCACATTTCCAAGCATTTGTGCAGGGCCTGAATCACAGCTGGCTTTCACGTTGCACCTAAGTCATTGCAGAACTGAATGGCCATTCTGCCTGCTGGGTCAGCTGAGCACAGCCATGGCAGGTGGTGAGGAGACCCTTCTGTTTCTGGCTTTAACTGGCATAGGGAGGGGGCAAATGCAGTCAAATTGGCAGTTAGACTGAGTCCAGCACATGGGAATGCAGCAAGGAAGGGAGATACTGGAGCAAAATCTGACTGCCACTTAAAACTCTAGCTTTTTCTTTTCTTCCCCTCCAAGTAATTTATCTGAAGCCTGAGAGTGTTCCCGTAACACTTGCATCTCATGGATCCCCCGCCCCTTTACACATAGCAATCCAAAAAACAGCGTCTTTTGAAAAACACCACTTCTCCCATGTGGATTGTTCACAGAACTGTAATTTGCTATTTTCTTTAATAAACTATTTATACTGAGCATGTTTTCTAGTGTTGTCTGGGGATTCTGTTAAGGTTATAGTTAACACAGTATGAATTAGTCTTGGACCGTTCTCCACTTACTACATGGAAAGGGCAAAGTGTTGCTCTGTGAAGTCTCTCCTTGCCTTATTTCTAGTAGATCTAGTCCGAAAAAAAAGAAAACAAAAAAAGGTTGTCCCAGAGGTTCATGCGTCAAGGGTGAGCGTAGGTAGTAAGAAAAGAGTTAAAGTAGGATGCTAGCGTGGGGATTTGTCTATGCAACATGCATGGCTGTAGGTCAGGCTGAACATACGCCTTTGCTTGCTCCAGCTTACCTCAGTGATGTGATAAATCCATGGCAGAAGCTGAGCCACATTGGTATAAACCCCAGGGTGGTTGGGTTCAGCACAGCCCTGGCCCCAGCTCACAATGCCTACTAAGCGCCATGCGAATTCATCCTGGCAAACCAGGGGGCCCCCACTGTCACCCTGCAAGATAGAGCAAGGACTAATGAAGCAGCTCTGCCCCGCTGGCAGCTGGGATGCGGATCAAGCTGGCCTCTCCCACATGGCTTTGTTCCGTTGGCCAGGCAAGAAGCTGAAACGCGGGTACAAAAAGTAGCGTGTGCCTCCCTGCAAAGTTTCCGTGTTCCTTCTATGAAGATGATAGCTACATCTCAGCCTGACATCGGTGCACCGGGGCACTGTGGGCTCCACGCTGCAGTGCAAGATGTAGTGGGCCCAGCGCTACCCTACACAGACTGTTCGCTGCAAGCTATTGCCACAAAACCCAGCATTTGCTGGAGCCTAACAGGGACATACAACGCTATCAGGCCTTTCCACACCTGCTACGCACACCCAGCATGCACCACTTGCTCCCTCCTGTTACCTGGCATGCATCTATTCTCCCATGCAGGTAGCCGGCACACAGCATCCTGGCAGTGAGCTCGCCTGCGTACATGCACGAACTATTGCACCTCTTGGTACCGATTAAGGGAACGAGTGCTTCCTTCAGTGTCTCGGTAACCTGCGCTGGGGAGGGAGAAAGAGAAGCCAAGAGGGAAACAAGGTTAGCAGGGAGCAAGAGGGGACGAACAGGGCACTAGCTGGAGAAGTCAGAAGATGGGAAAGAGGGGATTACTTTGTGGGATTAAGTATGGCCAGACCTACAGGAGCTGTAGATGTAGGCTGCAGAGCTGCTGGAGCAGGGGTGGGATGAAGGCATGATTTGCAAGATCACATGCGGCATGGAAGGGGCTGGACAGGGCCAGAGGGGAGCAAGGGGAAAGCCGCCGGTCAGCGCTGAGCAGCAGGGACAAGATGGGAGCTGACCTTGCTCTGGTCTGGTATAGCCCCAGCTGGAGACCCAACACTGCGTGCCCTGGAAGAGGTCCTGGTGGGAGGGTRGCAGACACACAGCTCGGACGGCATCTGGTAAGAAGGTGACGGGTAAGTGCCAGGCCAGCGGGGACGGCTTCATGCTGTGCTGAGCATGAGCAGCCAGGGAAGGGCTGCGAAGCTATCAGCCTGCAGAGCCACTCAGCCTGGCATGTTGAAGTGAAAGGCTCTCGGGCCAGGTGCTCTGGAGACTTCAGCTCCCACAGCCACCTTCCCAGTAATTCACAGCTCTGGTGTAGTTCAAAACACCGCGCTGCTGTGCATGCTGCCTCCCAGGTGCTAGGCTGGATATCCTTAAAGAGCTGCTCTGAAATGCCACGTTCAGAAGCGGCTGATTTTGGGCCATCTCTTAATTGTGGGATAAGACAGGCAACTCCACAGATGGGAGAAGGACACAACAGCATCACGACAGCATCTTACCTGAGAAATTCAGGGGGACTTGGAGCTTCATCAGAGCAATGTCGTAGTCGAGGCTACTATCGTTATAAAGCGGGTGGTAAATTATTTTCTTTACTGATACCCCGGCCTCCTGCTTGATCGAGCCATGGGTGATAATGCCTGCGAAAACCAGCCAGGCGGAGGCTTGAAGCCGCCTGTAACTGAGCAGAAATACAGCGTGCCTCTTACTGTAGGGCAACAAGCGCCGAGGCCCGAGATAAGAGCAGACACACAGCGCCTCCAAGGCTGGGCACGGGAGAGCCCAGAGGTACCTGCGCACGCAGTGAGCCGCCGTGACGATCCATTCGTGTGCCAGCACGGAGCCTCCGCAGCGGTGCTGGGAGCCGTGGTACACGCTGACCTGCCAGGGCCAGCGCCCCGGGGGCACGTCCGCCCCTCCGACCACCCGCGCAGCGCCCGGGCGCAGGCCGCACTCTGCAAGGCAGCCGGGGAGCACGTGTCAGGCGAAGCTCCAGGAGCCAGACCCTCGTGCTGGAGGGTGAGGGAAACGGGTGGAGTGGGAGCGAAGAAACTGCTAGATCCAGGCGGAGATCTTGGGGACAGAGGAGAGAGGCACTCACCTGAGCATTTCAGAGCCACAATTCGACCTGAGTCACAGCTGCTCCTGCGTGGGAATAAGCCTCTGATCAGAATACACATGAACCAAAATCCCTGGGGCACTAGCGAGCTCCAGGGCAGCTGCAGCAGTCCCCAAAGGGGCTGCCTGCTTACTGCACAAAACCAGGACAGCTTTCTGTGTTCTTAAGCCTGAAAAAAAGGCCTCTGTTTCAGCCCCACCAGCAAACTCTGCTTCCCCCAGAGCTGCCCTTACCTGATCTGCCACATGTCTTCCAGGCTGCCTTCCCGGTGGGGTCTCACCTGAACGAACTCCTGTGTGTCATTCACCTTGACGTCCGTCAAGTTCACTCCTTTCTGATGGGTCATTCTGCAGAAGCAACAGTAAGTGTCCCAGGAAGGGGCTGGGGACCTGCTAGGGGATCCGGAATGTAACCCTGCCATGGGAACAACGGTCCACAGTCCTGCTGCTCTGGCAGCCAGGAATGAACCTCCTCGCAGGAAGGATCTTCTGCAGCTCTTCTCACAGGTCCCCATGCCAGCCCGAGCCCCGCTTTCTGCCCTGCATTCACCAGGGAGTTGTGCGATCTGGCACTGCTGCCCTGACAAACCTCCCAGCCTTCAAGCACCTGCTTTTGCCAAGATCACCCCCCTTGGAAAAGGGCGAGTAGGGGTCGAAGCAGCTGCCTCTGCCATGCCCACCTGAGATACCCGAGCTTCCGGCAGAGCAGGGTGCCCAGGGAGAGACTCCAGAGCTCGTGGCATGCCAGGAGCCAGCCAGGATGGCCTTCCACCTGCGCTTCCAGCAAGGAGTTCGCCGCGTTTATTCTGAAAGACACTAAAGCCATTCCATTAAAGGCAACCTGCAAGTTCCCTTCCCTGCAGTGTTTTGTGCAGGGCCAGCACAGTGGATGGTCATGCACATCTAAAGCAAAAAAAAACCCCCAAAACCCCAGAAAAAGCCATTCGAAGCATTTAGAAACTATACATGAACCTATTTGCATATTCTCAGTGCCTGCGTGGCAGCTGTGCTGAGTGATTACATGCAAAGGTGTCCTGCAAGAGTTGCCTTTGCTGTAGGATCACTCCATGCAACGAAGCCGTAACGCTGGGGAACGCAGCAGGACTTAAAAGCAAAGGGGAAAAAAAAAAGCAAAATACAGCTGAAAGAAGCTAGTGGATCAGCAGGAGACATTTGTTATTAAAGAGCATCTTTTCTGTTCTTGCTGGGCTTGGCAAGCACTGTCCTGCACACTGCTCCCCTCTCCCCATCCTCTGTGGCAGCAAGCAAAGATGTAAACCTCTACTGGGAGCCCCACGGACCACGGGGTCTTCCTCTTCATCACTGCACGCTGGGATTGCATCTGGCTCCTGCAGCAGGGTGAAGCCCTGGTCTGGCTGAGGCTTCTTCAGATGTTTCACTTCAGGAAACAGAGAAGCGCGTGGAGGTGGACTCACACAGCCTGGGCTGTGCATCCGAGGATGCACGATATTGGGAACGATCCCACACTGCCCACTGGAAGAGGTGACGAGTCTCTCAATGGGCACAACTGCAGCTTGCTGCTGGGACCACAGCAACCAGCAGCAGAGCCCACACCAGCCATGTCCCCCCGTCCCAAGCCGCTCCCATCACTACCACCTCTGCTGCTGGTGCCTCGAACTCGCTCGCCAGTTTGGTGGCTGGGCTCTGCCCGCAGTGGCAGGGCTTTCCCGGAGCAGACACTGACCTAGAAGCTATGCCCCAGCTGCTGTCCCCGCCAGCAGCCCAGCGACCCCGAGCAGCAGGAACAGCCTCCTGATGGTGCAGAGAGTTTTGAGAGGTGCCTTAGCAGAACCTTTAAGAAACAGAGAGGGAGAGAGGATTAACATGGTCTTGTCCGTCTCTCACAGCACCATCAACCCCCTGGGGAAGCCTCTGGGTCGTTATACAGCTGTTTCTAGGACTCACCCRATCCTTTCCCCGCAATGCCAGGAGGAGGTGAGCTAAGGCCACGGATTCTGCGGGAGGTCAAGACTCGGAGGGCCCCCCTGTTCCCAAAGCCCATAAATAGCTCACCCACCGTGACCCAGGGAGGCCTGTGTCCTCCTTGCTTCCCTCCTTGGCTCTGCTGTCAGGCTCTCGCGGCTTTGCACGGCGTCCTCAACGCGAGGTGGGTTGTCGGGAAACCGCTCAGCTACGGTTGGGCTCTAGGGAAAGGAGTGGAGTCCCGGGGAGCAGATCAGCAGCAAAGGCCACGTCTCGTGGAAGGGGACAAGCTTCAGGCGATGACACCGCTGCCCAGGCTGGCTGCTACAGCAGCGGGGCAAGACGAGGAAGCACTTCTCACCATAATAGCAAGGAGCGGGGCAGCTGCTAGTTTGGGCTGCTGCTGAGCCACGGGAGCCGAGCACACGGGTCTCCCGCGAACCAGCTCGGGTTTCCCTCCGCACGCTCCCGGCACGCCGCCGTGCACGCGCACTGCACAGCGCCCGCGGCCACGCTGAAGGGAGTCCTCGTTTCGGCCCCCCCCCCCCCACTGACAGGGCCCTTGCGGTGGGTGGGGGTGATTGCTCAGCAGCCCCCCTCCCGCCCCGCCATCCCCCTGCTCCCAGGAGCATGCTGCTCAGGGAGCTCCCCGGGGGGAACGCTCCCATCCCTCCCCTGTGCCGTGCCGAGCGCGATCAGCAGCTGTTGATTTGCCTCAGCTCTCAAACCCATCTTCCACCTGCTGCCCCCCCACCTTCCCCCTCCCGTTATTTTTTGCTTAGCTGCTGTATGAGAAACACCAAGCGCTGCTGAGGAGCAGCGGCAGTCCCCGGGCCATCGGTGCGAGCAGGGGGCTGCAGGCTGGCAGCCAGCCCTGCCGGCGGTGGGCTCCGAGGCACGGACAGACCTCGGCACGGGCAGCAGGAAGGCTGCTGACCAACCGCTCCGTGTTAGCGGTTACATTCAGGGAGACGGGACCTTTGGGAACAAAATGGCCTAAGCTGGGAAAAGATCAGAAGAGACAGCCTGCAGCTGCTCTTCATCACCCTCACATCTCAAGCCAAGTGCCTGCCAGCTGTCACGTGTAAAGGACAACTTTCCTGCCCTTGCCTAAGGCAAGCTGCGTTAGGGATGTGCTGGCGAGGGTCGGTGGGCCCCCGTCACTCAGCGAGGCCCTCCCCGCCCCGTGTGCACAGAGACCTCCAGGGAAACGGCCCCACCTCCCTGGGTGCCGGATTTTCCCCGTGGTCTTTTGTCTGTAGCACGCAAAGAGCAATAAAGGTCAAACAGCAGCTCTCAGTTTGGCTTCTGATTTTTCATGTAATTTCTTGTTGCTGAAAGGTGCCTGGCTGGCACCCTGCGGGAAGGGAAGACTTTCTAGCCTCTGGCTTGGGTACCGGCTGTCCCACGTTGGGGCATAAGACGCTTTGCTTACCAACGCAGAGCTCTCGTGGCAGAGGTGGAAGAGAAATGGCTCGTGCTGCTGCATCCGCTCTTTTTCCTCTGACCCAGCAGATGCTCCGCCGCAGTCATTGCGCCCGCGGTCAATGAGCGCTGCTAGTCCCCAGCTGGCACGCTGCACCGGACAGGGAACTGGGCAGGGACAGCACCAAGATCAACTTCATTGCATTGCCCAGGAAAGTGAGGGGGAAACCACGCCGAAGCCCTGGGAGGCCCCAGTTACAGATGAAGTAGCCAGAGCCCACAGCAGGGGTGGACGTAGATGCCCTAGCGGAGAGCGACCACCAGGCTGCCTCCCGCTAACCCACTCAGCTGGAGGCAGAGGCCGAGCTCAGAGCAGCACCGGCAGCTGCGGGCACAGGGCAGGGGAACACACGACTCGCCTTGTGCATAAACCTGCCCCTCGCCTGCCCGGCACTAGGGACCATCCTGACCACAGTCTGCTCGCAACCCCTGCTGCTCACTACTAAACAAACGCTCCAGACTCGTGGCCAAGTTTGTAAAAGCTGTCCAATTCCCAACACACCCAAACACAAGCTCAAAAGTCGTTATGGGAATTAGACCCAGGCAGTGAGCTGCACGGTCAGAGATCATCACCACCACCAGAGACTCCTGGTATGGCAGCAGCATCCAGAGTGCCTGGGGAGAGCCCCAGGTTGCCAGCACGCCACACCGCCCTGCCGGCACAGGCAGTTCACCGGCTGCGCCGGCTGTTTCTCTGGCTGACTATACCCCACCCAGAAATACTAGGATGACCTTCTCCAATCAAGTGAGTTAGAAGCCTAACTTCCCCTCCAGGAGAGACGAGACCGAGTACCGATTTCAGCGTGTCTCAAAAACAAAAGGCAGCTGCAGCAGGCTTGAAGAGCTGTCTCAGGCAAGAAAGTTTCCTTATTTACATACTTCTCCATCCCCGAAAGATACAGCCGATGGCTCGTGGCTCAAGATACCCATGAATTTTTAATGCTGTTCACTCCAGAAACGCCTATGAATATTTCATGACAGCCCTGTCTTGCGGGTTCGGGCTGCGGTTCCGTGCCGTCGACGAACAGCGCTGCGCGCGTTGTGCCGCAAATCTAAGCTGCGCTGAGCGGCAGGCGTGGCTGTCGGCTCCTGGAGCGCAGACAGACGGGCCAGCACCACGGGAGCCGCATGCTGCGACGCCGCTCAGGAGCGTGCCGAGAAGCCCGTTACAATGCCCCGAGGGCGGGCTCCTGTGGCGGCCCGGCGCCTCGCCACCCCGCAGCTGGTGTGAAAACGGGGTTTTTTTTTTCTTTGGGTGGTTTGGAGTTTTCTTCTCGAGGCCCCCTGTCTCATTTAGCGAGTGGGCCAGAAAGCGGAGCGGCAACGGGCAAGTTGCAAACATCCCCCGAACCGCAGCCTCGGCCCAGCGGCTGACCCCTTCCTGGTCGTGGCCGGGCTGACCCCGGCGGCACCGGGGCATCTCCTCAGGCCGGGGAGGACGGTAGGTGGTGCTGGAGGACCAGGGAGCAGCAGAGGGAAACGCGAGGCAAGAGCCGAGGCGTGCAGAAAGCCGCCTGAGAACCCCTTGCTGAGGGCCGCCCTGGTTCTGGGGCTCAGAGGAGAGGAAGGACTCGGCCAGGCCTCTCCTCCCTGCTGCCAGGCACCAGGCCAAGGGCGCTGCGGGGCCGGTKCGGGCCATCTCCCCTCCAGCCCGAGCGGCCCGTGCCCCGGGGCTGTGGGAAAGCCGAGCTTTGCCGAAGTTAAACGAAGGTGCGGGCTGTGACCGCAGCCAGCGGAACGTCAACATCTTCGCCGCAAGCGACAAAACACAGCGAGCAAGTATCGGTCTGTGCAAGGCAAAGGATAAACCAGAGCAAATTCCAAAAAGATACATCAGTAGCAGTTAACAAATAGAACACATCAGTCAGGCTATGCTACCTCGCTACTCTGAGTCACGCTCGTTTTTTCCTTTTAGAACTCATTAAAAGAAGATCAATATTTCTATCAATTCTGCTTGTCTGCAATAAGAAAAGAGCGACTAAAATGAGAGAGCTTTCAAAATCAAACACCGACACACAGATGGAAAAGGCAGGAAAGAGAACAGCACTGTAGCTTTTTCCTCCTAGTTTTCATCATTCTTCTGTGGTTCTTCAGAAAAATAAAATAAAAAGGCAGCAGCAGTGATTACAGACATTGACAACCGCCGAAATGCCCGTGCGTTACATGAACGCCTGATGGGTAGCAGAGATGCTATGAAGCGTAAGGCCTTTCCTTTGTCATTTTTCTAACCTGTTCCCATTGAAACAGACTTCCCTTTCCCACCTGGGAGTAGTAAGCAGAGCAGAGCTGCAGAGCAGCAAGCCAGATGTTAGCTCGTGGTGCTGTAACGCCAAAGCTGATAAAGTCACGGCTATGCACAGCAATGTGAGGATCTGGCCTACAGTTTGCCAAATGACGTATTTTTGAGCTTGTGCAATGACAAGCAAAAATTMTCTCCAGTTATTCAGTCAGTTCTGCTGAGATTAGCAAGAAAGTGTCACTCATTGGCACATAAAATTGCATATCGAACACCTGACCCCGGTGCATTCTTCTCCAAACTCAACTCAGAGGCTGCTGGGCATTTCCGAGCTGGGTTATGAGTCCAGAACAATCCCAGAGCTTGGCTCTTTCGAGCCAGCCACTTCTCACCAGGTGCCCTGCTCCACAGGTCTCGCAGCCCGCTTCCCAGCGCTCTATTACACGACTACCGAGTGGCCTGGGAAAAGGGGCTGCCTGGATGCTGCAACTCTTCGGCCCTGCATTCCCAGGGACCTTACGGATATGGATTGCGGCTGCTGCCTGTGGTTTTGTGGTAGCATCACAAACTGTGCCCTTTTGTGCTGGGTGCAGGACAAATGAATCGAGAACTAGTCTCCTCCCAACAAGCTTTCACCCTGGGGTGAATTTTAGCCCATATGCCCAATACGTGAAGCTTTCAAAGCAGCTTTAACAGCCAGTTGCTGAACATCACTCGCTGCAATTCTTTGTTTTAGCCTGTGCTCAGATTGCGCCATCCTTTCCCATACAAAAGCTGAGTTCTTCCTTGGGAATTTAGCCAGAGGGACCCTAAGCCTCCAAAACAGTGCTAGAAAAACACCAGTTTTACTCATGAGGATTTAAAGCATCTCTCTTGTTGAAACAGGTTCTGCCTTTTGTCTCAAGGAGACGTTTTTAAATCCTTCCCGCAGTCTCTGAGCTCTCCCATTCAGACTGTCACAGCTGGACAGCCCCGGTAGGAGCAAAACAGTATTTCGGTTTTAATTAGGGCTGGGAGCTCCCAGCAATATTTGCTGGATTCAATGCCTCAGACTGCATCCAGGCTGAGGTGTCTGTTGCTTACCAGGTGCCAAGCGAGCTTGCCTTTTGAAAAACAATATGTGAGCTCCTGTTTTGTGCTCTGAGGGAGATCCAGTGTTTAAGTTCTTACATATGAAGCACTGAAGTGTGAAGTTGCAGGCTACCAGTGCAAAACCCTGGAAGTCTGAAAAATCTCTATACTTACCCCAGAGGAACTCAGGAAGAGAAGACCCAATAAAAAGCAGCCAAGTAAACATCAAGCAAGGCAGGATTCATTTGATCTAGGAAGAAAGCACATTCAAGCTCATGCTCCTAGACTGCTAAAGCAAAAAACTCTGCAATAGCTGGGGGCAGGGGGGGCAGTAAATGAGAAACAATTGTTCATTTAATCCAGTAGCAGGAGTTCCATCTGCTTGGTAGAAATCGTGGCATAAAACTGTGTGTAAAGGGGAGCCGGTGCAGTGACAAGATGGTGCGATGAGAGCCCAGCACTGGGCAGGGGCAGCTCATGGCTTTCCGATTAAGTACTGCATTTGAGAGGGACAGCAGAGGTGTGCCCCAGCGCAGCGCGATCCGGTACCGAATGGGAAAAAGCAGCAGCAGGAGGTTGCGCTCCTACGGATTAACCGAGGAGCGGGAGAAAATCAGATGTTCTCAGCACACAAGTGCAACAGCCCCAGCACTAGCACAGCTGCAACAGCAGGACCTCCGGTCCAGCTCCTGGGGTCTGCAGGGGTAGGGACAGGAGGGGACCTCAGCCTCTCCTGCTCTGCCAGGCCACAAGCAGCAACCCTGCAGGCACCGCTCCCAGCAGCAGCCCGAGCAGGTTTCACATCGGCGGCTTTGAAGAACTCTGAAAAGTCCAGAGCTCTGCGGGAGGGAAGGCTTGCATCCGCCTTGCCCTGCCCAGGGGTGCTGCTGCGCACAGCTCTGCTGTGGCTTGCACGTGCTTGGTGTTTCTTTGCCGGAAAGCTGACAAAAATCCCTGGATTGCTCCCATCCTGGCCTAAACAGGGCTGTGCCAGAGCGCTCTCGCGAGACGGAATGAGGCAACGTGGCCACCACCTCAGGACATCACTTTGTCCGGGCCTCTTGCCCTCTGTTGGATCATTTCCTTCCTTACCTCATTTCTTCTCTTTCTCCCTTTAGTCTCCTATCTAATAAAAGTGCTTCTCTGAGATAAGGCAGCTGCTGTAAGCCTTTAATGAGAGAAATGGCCAAAAGCAACAGCCTAAAACCTGCCTAATCCTGGTAGCAGTCTGCCAAATCTCATGATGAATGATGAGTCCTGGATGTCCAGATTGTGTTTTCCCAGCAGTGATGCTGTGGTCAAAAAAACCCAAACCAAACCAAAAAACCCTCCCAAACAGCCTTCCAACCCCCACACCCCCAAAGGTTTCCTAACCCTTTTTCACCGCTATCCGCCTGTCCCCATCCCCATTTATTACCATCTCTAGCAGGGTTTAGATATCTCTGGAAGGAGGGTAAAACAGCTTGCCCCAGACGTGCCATTGCAGTCATGGCAGAGTTTAATCTCAGACTTGCAAAACATCGCACTCGCGTCACCATAAGAAATAAGACCTGCCAGACCAGATCTGACTAACCATCCCTCCCACCTCGCATCTTGTCTCCAGGAGAGGCCGATGTCCCACACCTCATAATGGGAAATTATGCGCTAAGACTCTTTTTAACCTCGGGCAGTGGGATGTCCGGACATGAAGGAAGATAGTTTATATCCTGTATGCATTTACCCTGTTCAGTGGAAGCGCACATCTTTCCATATTCCGTATAGACGTCCAGTCCTGTTTGGGCATTTCCACGGAGTAAAAAGTTGTTACTTTAAACTTGACACGTTGTCACTGTATTGCTCATTGCCGTGGTTCATTTCGTATCCTCTGTTGTTGAAGTGATCATCCCAAAGACAGTGAATAAAGTCCTGTGTAAAATAGTTAAGAAGCTCAAAACTAGCAGAGGAAAAGGCTGGTTCACGTGACCACTAATGTCGAGAAAGGAGAAGTAAATTGCCTCCGTCAGAGCTGCCGGTTCCCGGTACCCGCTCTGGACCACCTTGCCTAGTGGTTTGGCTCTGCTCTGAAACCTGACTTGGAAGCCCAGAGGTCGCTGCCGGCAGGAGAGAAAGGGGTGACCTAAAACTTTCCACAAAGGTTAGCCCATCCCTCCCTCTCCGTCCAGAAGTCTGGATGGACACCCCTTGCCGGGAGCAGGCAGGCTGGCAGGTTCGCTCTGATGAAGCGGCCTGTACTTCACTTACGGCTATCAGCGAGTACTCGCCCGCTTTTCACTCTTGCTCCTTTACACCAGAATCAAGCTGGTAAGATGCGGGTTTTGGGCAGGGATGCGTAGTGTGGGCAGCCTCACCCACTGAAAGCAGGAGAGAAAATATTTTTGGGAAGCTACCCCCGGGTCACGCTGCATGCTGAGCCCGGCGCACCCTCTCGCAGCTGAACACCACCCTGTGCCAGACTCCCTCCCGGAACAGCATCCCCGCTGCGGCGTGCGGTTCCCAGGACACAAGCAGCCCTCGTCCTGCGGGCAGCTCAACAGGGATTTGCCTGATGCATCTCCCTCTGCCTCCCGCTGCGGCACGGAGGCGCACGCGAAGCAGAAACTGGCTGCTGCCCTGTTCCAGCCTCTTTCCCGAGGCAATTTGCTATGTAATGATTACAGAGTTGAGAGAAGGCAATTTCAGGAAAACGAGTTTCTCTGTAGAAGGAATCGAATAGAGGAACTACTATAATAACCCGATACAATCATTTATTTAAAAAGCAGCTGGCACCATATGAAGCAAGCAGAGACAATTTAGAGGCAATTCTCTGCAGAGACTGTACCACCTTCCCCAGGTCTGGGGCATGGGCAGAAGCCGTGCCTCGCACACTGCGGGAACCAGAGGCACTTGCTCCAGCTAAGCAAATACCAAGACTTCTAAGAGAAAGGGTGACCATTCGCAGGTCCTGTGGACACGCATCTGCCCTCACCACCCTCCCACGTTCCCATGTCTTAGGGAACATGAGGTCTCGTGACTGTCATTTCCTTCAGACACCTTCTGCTTCCCGCATAAGAACAGACATCCTGCTGGATGTAAAGCAAAAGGCCAGAGACTAAGCTAAATTAAAGCCCGGCAAGGAAAAGTACGATTACAGCACAGAAATGCAATGAGCCGGTCAGTTCTGCAGCCTGTTTTCTCACCTCTAGCTTCAGAGGAGCAGAGAGAAACGTGTCCTGACTCCGCTGGATGCTGTAACTATGAGAAGCGAGGGGAAACTCTCAATGCGAACCTTGAGCAGGGTATTTTCATTTTCTGTACCTTCCAGTTTACGACTGCCATCGTCACAGGTGACTTTTAAGATGGAGTGTTATTTGATACTCGTGGTTTTGTGCTTCTTCAGAGGACGGACAGTCAGAAGAGGGCTGGGCCCTGGATTCTCATCAATCACCTAATAAATGTAGAATTTACAGGTGTCAGGGATAAAACGGTTTCATTAGCTGTATCACGTTCCAGTGCAAAGATATCCTGAGGGATTTCTTCTCGGAGATGAGTCAAAGAAGAATAATGGTTAAGGAGCAATTAATATTATGTTCATTCTTTTCCATTTCCAAACATAGTTCATTTTGTCACTTTGTCAGCTGACTCTTTGCCCTTGCAAGTTGCTGAGGACCGACTGAATCCCAGGAAGGGAAGAGGGAAGGACACCTTCGGGAGACTCGATGGCGTTTCTCCCTCAGTTGTACCCATACACCCTGCAGTAAATCACAGCCTTGATGCAGCTCCAGGGAAATTACCCCGTGGGTGGCAGTCAGCATGCAGGACAGTGTCTGGGACACGGGACAAACCCTGCAGCATCGCAACTGCTGCACTGGCCGGCACAGAGCCCAGGGCACAGCTGGTCCTGTGCTGGGCTCCGTGCTGCTGCTTAACAGCTCAGTCGCGATCTGGGCTCACCTGAACCGGGAGAGCTGCTGCTGGTGAGGCCCTGAAACACGAGGACATAGCAGGCAGAAGGGAAACGCAGAGCTTGGCTCTGTTGCCAGACGATCAGGCTACGCTGCGTTCATGCAAATACGCAGGAACCGATGCCGGAGGCTGAACCACGGCCTGGCCTCCCTTCCGCTCTTTTTTTGGCTGGTTCTTGCACGATGAACCCGATTTGGCAGCTTGAGGAACGCTACAGGGACCGGGACGACAGCGGAGCGTAGAAAGCCCTGTCAGTAGGAGCCCTGTCCCTCAGGCCACAGCCAAAGGAGCCTGCGCTCAGTTGGGCTCAGCAAGGCACATCAGGGAGACTTTCTTACAGTCCCTTACCTTCACAGGGAAACGGCCCAGCATCACAACAGTTTCCATCTGCAAGCTGTAGCCACTGAAGATGACACAGAGAGAGGACCAGAAGGAGCCCGGGCAGAGACAAGCTGTGACCCCGGCTGGCCTCACGTCCCAGCCAGCGGCTGCAGCCTGGCCCAGACAGGCAGCCTGCCACGTGTGCGGTTAAATACGGTGTCCGCTTGCTCTCTTCTGGCAGTCCAGATGAAGTCACTAGCTGATGTAATGGTGGCCAAAGGGCTGCCGGGTCTCGCCTGCTGCGGCACAGCATTACCATCTTGCTCGCAGCAGGGAGCTGAACCTGTTCTATCCAACTCCTTCCCCCATCAAAAAAAAAAAAAAAACCAAACCAAAAACCAGAAAACACCCCGACTC
Organism: Phoebastria nigripes; assembly: GCA_035582835.1. Lineage (NCBI taxonomy): Eukaryota > Metazoa > Chordata > Aves > Procellariiformes > Diomedeidae > Phoebastria > Phoebastria nigripes. The sequence continues at coordinate 1,555,090 of JAYKAV010001077.1, forward strand.
TGAAGTTTTCAGCAACTCTTAGACTTTGACTGGCCTGAGGTACGCCAGGGGAAAATACAAGTAACCCTCACGTTCTGCCCTGCCAAGGTTTGCAGAAGACGACTGAAGAGGAAAGCCAGATGTGTGAAAGTCCCCTACAAGAGCAGCGATCCGAGAGCAATCAAGGAGACTACAGTAGTGTTAGAGTTTAGCTAATAAACCCTTTCATAAGATGGCACTAAGAGCCACGAGGGAGCAGGATGGGGTTGTACAGTTGGACATGTGCTACTAACCCATGAGAGGACAGCGAAACAATCAGATATACTCATCTGGATCCTAAAAACATCCTTAAACGTACTGTCCGCAGGTACTAGGATTGCATAYACTTCCCCCCCCCCCTCCCCTTTTCCTGTGCATGCTGTCATTTAGGCTCCTGGGATCCTGCAGAACCAGTTTCAGCCATGGGAACTTAACCGCACGGTGTGCCTGTCACTGCCTGATTTGAGAATGCTGAGAGCACCCTTCCCCCTAAGTGCTTTCCAGCATGTGACACTACACTGTTGATTTGCACTGACAGGAGGCAAGGCTTGTAACAGATTGCCTCTTGGGTTGCAGCCGTGCCTGGCTTGGGGATAGAAAAACAGATAGGGGAGTGACAAAATGTTCTTGAAGCACCTTGCTCACGCCCTGGTCAACCCAGGACTTTCTTTCAGAAACTTTTGACTGAAAAGCACCTTCTGTATGCCCAGGCGCAGTCCTGCCTTATCTCTGCTAATCAGCATGTTATCCTCCTCATGCCTTTATCAAATACCATCTTTAAATCATTAAGATTTCTGACTCCCAAGACTCCAAGTTAGCAAGCTGCAGCAGAGCCTCAGAGTTCTGGCGGTTCATAATATCCTAATTTTCTTCTCACATACACTTTATACTGGAGTGTACTTGTGTCAGCATAGCTTTTTCCTTCAAGGAGTTTTTCCTCTCTATGGAGTTTGTTCTTCTCCTAGTCCTTCCAAGGGCATTTATAAACTGCAATCATTCCTCCTCTCAGCCTTCATTTTACTCAGCTAAACAAGCTACACCAGGCTTAGGGGAGACTATTCCCCCCTCCCCACCTTCTTTTCCAGGTTGAATCCATTGTCTTCAGTATGAATGACCCATTGTTCCAGTGAGGTTTCAAGGCTATTAACATCTGCCTCTCCCGGGACAAGCTTGCTGGATACAACTTTTCACAGCCCATGGCACTTCTATTCTTACCCACTGAGAGCCCCTCACTTGCTGCAAACATTACTCACTAAACACCTGAACTTTTCTTTTCTCCAACCAAAATTATCTCCTGAATTTGATCAGGATTTGCAAATAGCTTAATTTCCTCCTGAAGCTCAATTGTTTGGAGAGGGGAGGGATTATTTAGTATTCGTTTAAATCACGCATCCTGGCTCTATTTTCCCTGCTGTTGCTTTAACAGTGGAAGAGATGCCCTTCACAAACTTGGAGAGTGCAGGAATCTGCTAAATTGTATCCCTGGACCTGGACACCGTAGGTTAAACCTGCTTTGAAAACTCTCCTTTTGGGCCAGATTTGTTCAGTGCAACTACACAACTACTAGTTCCATTCCTTCAGAGCCCGGCCCTCGCCAGCACATTGATTTTTCCACACTGATTCTCCAGTGTGAATTTCCACCCTTTTCTTTCCACAGTGAGTTCATCCCCAGCAGAAAGGTCATGAAACCTAAGCAATTTTAAAGCAGCAAACCCCACAGCAGCAGTAGCTGCATGCCTCCATTTCCAGCTTCTTCCATGTCATTACTCAACTCTCTACTCTTTTCAGACATCCTAAATTCCACCCTTCAATGCTTAAAGATGGATATGAGCACTTGACAGCATGGGCAGCTCTGGGCAGTAAGAAAGGCCACCCAGGGTGGCCTCTTGGAAGTCACTGAGCGGGAAACAGCCCTACACCCCACACGTGCACTGGGAGGGTCAGCAGGTGCTGCAGGTTGCTACATAGCTCAAGCAATGGACAGACTGACTGCAATAATACTTGTTGAACCATATACGAAGTCAAAGGGCTGGATTTTCAAGCACGCTTAGCATCCAGTGTACCCCCATGAGAACTGTATTTCAATGCCTGAAGAAGCAAAGCTGAAGAACTGAATCAAAACGTGGTTTGAATAACGAACAAAAAAGGGAACAAACTTGCTCTGTGCTTGTGGGCTTTGGGACTAGGGGAAAATTGCAGGCGTAGAGGAGGGTCTCTGGCCCAGCAGCGTTAGATGTCTCTACGGGCTGCTGCTTTTGTTTGGTGCCCAAGTGCAGGTCAGGGGCACAAAGACTCGCTGCCCACTCGCTCAAGCAGAGGATGCCCACTGTGCCAACTGCATTGCACATTTGTGGGCTGCAACTGGCTAAACATCTTTCCCGATGTAAGAGATGCTGCAGTGCAGTGTCATTAGGCTAAAGTTCCCTTTGCCAATTAACTGGGTTTTAATTTACACAACTCATTGCTTCCCCAGTCAACAGCCATCAGAGATGTAGAACGTCATACCAATAAGCAGATTTTAGTCTTTCCAAAGCAATCCCATCGTGAATGACTCTTCTCATTCTCCCTTTCTTTCCTTCGTTTCTTCGCTCTGCAAAGCACATGGCAGTTATGTGCCGGCAGCGACCCCTCTCCTGGCAGTCCTGTTCCCATACTGAGGCTACAGACAATTCCTCAGCACCAGAAGCGGGTGACGTGCGTATGTTTTCTTTGGTGTTTGTTCAGTGCAGTTTTGCTAAAGGCTTTTTCTTGCTACCAAGAGCTTGTTTACTTTTGCCATTATTACCTGCAGGCTGAGCATGAATTTGGGTTATTCACTGGGTACTCCACGTGGTGCTGGCTGGTTCTAGCTACAGTGGGTCCAAAGCTTTACAGACTTGCCTTTTTTTGTGAGGAGAGATGCTCCAGTCCTGCCTGTAAGGTGCACCTTTGTAGCGAGGCCATCCCGTGAAGCTGCAGGAGCAGGAAGAGCGACTCAAGCACGCAGTGAATCGGACCTACTGAAAGTGAAGGCGATGCTTGCAGCGACCGCTTGTCACACACGAGACACTCATTCCTGCAGCCTGAAAGCGCTCCCAAAGCAGGGTGCCAGGCGAAGCCTGACTCAGCTGGCTCAGGCCAGGGAGAGCAGCTCTGCTCGCGCCACCACTTGCACGCTCTCGCGGGCGGACAGATATTTTGCAAGCCTCCGTAGCCTACGTGCTTTCCCCCTGCAGGGAACTCCGCAGCCTGAACAAATCCAGGAGCAAGGCATCCGCCTGGCCTGCAGAGCCCTCAGCCTTCTGGCACAGAGTCTGCCACCCCATTAGCTTCTCTTCTCCCCAAGGGGCATGGGAGAGGCAAGGGTGAGCAAGAGCCTCATCAGCTGTCAGAGCCTGCAGTTCCAGCAGATGCTTTTACTGAACCTCTGCCCCTGCTCTCCTGCCTTCATTCTCTTCTGCAGAGGCTGAGCTGGGGATGTTTCTCCCAGGATTTCATCCCAGCTGTTGAACAGGCCACATGAGTAAAACAGGTGCTGTTTCTGATTTCCTCTAGAAATAGCTCTCTAACATGGGCTTGTTTGGAACATAAGCATTTCTAAGGAAGACCGTTAGCATTGCCCATTTGTGGGCAGCAGAGCTCCCCGAGGCCAGGCTGTGCCCACCTCACCCTCCTCTCCCTCCGCGGTACCCACAAAGGCTGATGGTGCTCCTAGCTGCATCTGCGGGCCACAGCCTTATCTGCAGCTGCCCAAAAGTCGCACTCTGCTCTGCTCTTCAGCTCCCGGAGGGGTCACTGAAGTCCGTGCCAGGGGCAGCAGAATTTTCCATTTCTGGTTCTTTCTAGAGACCAAGGGGAGAAGCTTTGCATTTGCAGAACCTTTCTGCATCATGTGCTTCCCTGGGGATACATCCTTGGCAGGGCTTCGGGTCTATAAGGTATAAAATCTAGTTCCAATCAAGGTCCTGCCAGAAAGTTATCCACCTGCAAAGATATATAGGTCTCTTGGTTCTCATCAGAGCCTGCTAAACACCCGATAAAATTAACTCCGTGCACTCAAGGGGAGCTTTCACTTTTTCTGCGCAGTTAACTTGACAGTATTCCATGTAAATCTGTCATTGTTCAGCTCAGCAGCTTCTCACTCGGCAAGAAAAAGGTGTATCCAGTAGCAGGCAGATACTCCTGCCAGCCTTGCCTTGCAAGATGTTCAAGTTAGAGGCTACTAAAACCGACTTCCTTCTTAGGGGAAAAATAAAGCTTTCCCCCAGCCAGCAGCATCGTTTTTCCAGTACTCGCTTCCTGGTTGTATGCTCGGAATGACTTTCTTCCCCTCCACGACAGAGGGGCACGAAGTCACGGCCAGTGCTGTTAACCAAAAACTTCTGCCGTGAAGCTCACGCATACAGCCTATTTTTTAGTCCACGTTACGGGTCCTAATTAACTAATTCTACATTTTAACTAACTAATTACAGTGGCTACTTACGTAAATAAACATGCTGACTGTAATTACAGAATTATGAAAAGCTGTTAGGAAGTATAGATTCAGTTAAAGAGAAAACCACTTCAGAGGGCTTCTACCCAGGTCCAATCCACTCAGTAACCGTCAAGCCAGAAAACACAGGATACTCCCGCAACTAAGAATCAGTGCAGGTGGCATTGTGGGAGGAAGCAAGAGGCAAGGATGAGGACGGAAGGATCGTGAGGATAGGTCGTACTATGCGCTCTGTTCTTCTGGCAGCGCCTGCCACCCTGGTCTGAACCCATGAGCGTCGCTGAGGGTGCCAGCAAACCTGGCAAAACTTTGGTGTGACAGAATGAATCACATGAATTTGCTTGTGAAACCAGGCTCATACGGGGGCCTCTGGGACAAATTAAGCAGTTGTGCTCCTGCCCCAGAGAGCACTGAGAGGGGCTTTTCTACACACGCTGCTATGGTGCTGGAAGGGCAGAGTGTGGGAGAGGAGCATGCCCCACAGGGGCTTTGCAGGGCTGCAAAGGCAAAATGCCTCTCAAACACTACAGCGGCATGGCCACGTCAAGGGTTACGAATTCCAGTCAGGCATGGATTGCTTTGCTGTGGCAAGCCCCGAGAGAGAAGAGAGGGCTGCAGAAACCCCTACAAGTCTCGAGTCCTTTACACCTCTCTGGAGCAGCTTGCAGGTGTGCGCAGCTCAACTGTGGCAGCCTGCTGTCCCTTGTCCGTTCGCACCCCGACATCTTGTTTCGCGCTTGCGAAAGTGGGATCCGCTTGCCCACCTGGAGCTAGCCTGCATTTCTCCAGGCTACAACGTGAAAAATCTCTAATGCATCTCGAAACAGAAATGAGCTCCCCCTTATGCCAGCATTTACCAATGCTAGGGCCAGCAGCCGTGCTCCAAGGCATGATATTTAGGAGAGTAAAATTTCAAAGTAGCCTTTCCTTCACTTTTCTTATTTATTTCCTCCCCTAAATTCATATGAGGTAGTTACTAAGCACTTTGCTCTAAAGCAGTGGCCTTGACTTCTCCCTGAAGGATCACCTAAAACTCAAACAAAAAGTTTCCCTTGTCTCTTGCTATTTTCTTTCTGCATGCAAGCAGTTTGGCAAATGCATCCTTCCGCAGGACAAGCAGGCTTTCTGCAGCTCAGGAATGTCCTGGTTTCAGCTGGGATAGAGTTAATTTTCTTCCTAGTAGCTGGTATAGTGCTGTGTTTTGGATTTAGTATGAGAAGAATGTTGATAACACACTGATGTTTCAGTTGTTGCTAAGTAGTGTTTACACTAGTCAAGGACTATTCAGCTTCTCATGCCCTGCCAGCAAGAAGCTGGGAGGGGGCACAGCCAGGACAGCTGACCCAAACTGGCCAAAGGGATATTCCATACCGTATGACATCATGCTCAGTATATAAACTGGGGGGAGTTGGCCAGGGGGCAGCGATCGCTGCTCAGGGACTGGCTGGGCATCAGTCGGTGGGTGGGGAGCAATTGCATTGTGCATCACTTATTTTGTATATTCTTTTATCATCATTATTATTATTATTATTTTCCCTTCCTTTTCTGTTCTATTAAACTGTCTTTATTGCAACCCACAAATTTTACTTTTTTTTTTTCCCCCCGATTCTCTCCCCCATCCCACTGGCAGGGGGGAGCGAGCAAATGGCTGTTCGGCGTTTAGCTGCCTGCCGGGTTAAACCACAACAAGGAATTAACAGATTTGCAGAGCAGTGCGTGCCAACTGGGAAAGGGGGAAAAAAAAAAAGGGGGCTTCACTTAGGAACTGCTACAGTACCTAATTATTAAATCAGACGCATATCATCCCAATTTATTTTCCTGAAACAAGAGACTCAGCTGTTTTCCAGAAGAAAAAAGAGTCTTCAGAAGTCAGTGCAAGACTTGAAGGAAACAAGGAATTTCGCTACATGACGAGACATCCTTGGCACTGACTACTTCCATGTGCCTTCACAGTTCCTATTGCTATCTTTCTTTTGCTTGTTAGACATTTTCCATCTTGATGGCTTCTGAATGCAGAGACTCCCTCCAAATTGCCCATTTCTGTGCTCCTAAGCACTCATTTTGCAGCAAGGAATCTGTACTGGATATTTCCCCTTTCCTGAAGCGCCCACTGGACCCTGCGGTGTTGCCACTGCCTGCCCTGAGGGGCTGCTGCAACCCTGCCCCGCAGCCACTCGTGTCACGCAGCTCCTGCTCGGACAGCTGGCAGCGCCGGCCTCACTCAGGGTCGCAGAAGTGGCTGTAAGTTCCCTGCCAAGCTGTTGCTGCTCAAGCAGCGCCCAGAGGGCATCCACAGCCAGCTCAGCTGCCCGCTCTGGGAGCCCAGCCTGCTCCTGCCTCCCCCTGTCAGCGAAGCCGACATCCCACTCGCAGAGCAGCAGCGCACCTTCGCCTTCCTGCTGCGCTGCCAGACAGTCCCTCGAGCGACTTGCTCGGTAACAGTTTGGGGGGAAAAAGCAGGACCCACATTTTTGCTAGGATCAACCCTATTTCACATAATAACGCACCTCATAATCCTGCAGTCATAGTCACAACCTGGTTTATATACCTATGGGAGATGGGGATTTTTCCTTCACTGCACTGTTAAGAAGGGAAAGGGAGATCGTATCACACAGAGCCTTCAGAGGTAAAAGCAGCATATCATTCTAGAAAAAGACGAGGACCTGAACTCTGTCAGCTGGAAACTGTTCACACGACAGATTGGTCTGGAGTTGAAATATGTAACTCATGGATGTGACTAATTGCTCACCTGCAAGCTACCTGCGGTGTATGGCTGTATCCGGTTGCAGCTGAGCCCCTTTATTCCATGCTGAAATGGAGTTTGTGCTATTGAGCAATACATCTAGGCGAGACAGGAATAGTCAAGATGCAGACGGCAAATATTAGCAATAAACTACAGCCCTGGATAAACAATGAGCAACTTTCCCCTTCCCTCCCTGACTCCCCTGGTAACAAACATGTTCATCACTGTCAGAAGCGTCTCGGGGGTGGGGGGTGAAACGTCTCCCAGCCCCATTCGGTCTGCATCGTGGCTTTATCGCCAGGAGCCCCTGAGCCACCGTTTGTCGTCTTAAACATCTTTTCCCRTCACCACAACACTAAGCCCCAGTCCAGACAATAGCACACCCTCAGCGTTTCTCCCAGCAAAGTATAGTTATTGCTGTGGCATAAATAACACAAGTCTAGAAAAACGGGCTATTATTTCCACCCTATTTCCAGTGTGGCTAATTAGCACGTTTGTTTCACTAGGCATAGTTTGGTAGCGAAGCTTTGCAGATGGACTGAAGTTAGAGCTGTATTAGTAATTAGATTTTAAGTGTTTAACTGCTGATCAGCAAACGCCTGCTCTGTGGTGAGGCTCTTGTGCTGCCTCCCTCCCTGCTCAGCCCAGCGGTGCAGCCGGCAGGGAAAGTCAGCGTGCACGGAGGGGGTGGTGGGGAAATAAGTCACGTGAAAACATTACCCTCAGTGACTTCGCGGAGGATGTTTTCAGCCAAGGTAGGAGCTGAAGTCCTACGCGATGGGGAGGAGGGAGCTATGCGGCATTTCCACCAGCAAGTATATGCTCACACAAACCGCTCCACTGGCACCCCGTGATGGCGGGTTGGCTGCTGGCAGACAGTACAAGTCTTGCTGAGAGCATTAACATCTCTGGTGATGCCACTGGATGTGGAAAAGGCRCCCACCCCTTTTGCAAAGCCTAGAGCGCAGACAGTAACTCTCCTGGAGCCTGAGCGATCAGCCAGGGAAGGACTGTTGGCATTGAGAACAGTTGATTCTTAAGTAAATGCATGAACGTCATATGACAAATATTTCCCAACGTTTCCAAGCTCACCCATTTTCCAAGTTCAGTCAAGATTTGAGTTCCGCTTCTTGAAGCCATTTGAGATCCAATTAGTCAAGACTGCACCGGGCTGACAGACAGGACAAGTCTTACGCTTTAAATACTACACAAGTGACAGCATTCAGTAGGAGGAGCAGAATGGCCAGGGCTTATTGCATGGATTATAGCCCACTATGCCGTAGTCTTTCCTCACACCGCTTTCTGATGTGGAAAGGGAACGCATCGCCTCATAAAATGTTCCTATTTCCACAACGGATATTCGACATTTTCCACAAATGTTAGTAATGACACCACAACTATAATAAAAACCTCTGACAGATTTTAATATTGATAATTCTCATATAATTACTCCAAAAAGTACCGAGCTAAGGAGGAAAGCAGACTACACCTGTGAGCATCAGCCGTTTCCCTCTTCTTTGTTCCTGTTTGTTTGGCATAACAAAGGAACAACGATCCCAAACGGGAGCCCTGGGGCACTACTGCAGGCCGGCCGGGCCCTTCGGGGCAGAGGACAGCTTTTGTTCGCTGCTAACGGGGTGCCCGGCTCAGCCGAGTTGCCATCTGTCACTCGCCTTTGGTGCACTGCAACAGTCAAAAACACACACGTATTTTAGTAAGGCCCAACAATGCAGATGTTTTTAATATTTGGGCCAAAGGCCAGTTTTCAAATTCAGCGCAGCTGTAAAGCTCACAAGGTGCCGTGCTAACGCACGCGTATAACTGGCTTAAGTTTCTTTCTGGAGCGCTGCCGGGCTCCCAGGAGCTGCGTTAAAGCTAGCCCTGGTACGTCCGCGCTAGCCACTCGGACTGGCACTGGGCGTCCCTTCACACAGATCGCCTCGCCGCGCCTCGTGCCGCTTCACCACGAGGTCCCAGACCAGCAGGCTCCACACACCCCCGGCAAACGGAGACCAGCACCAAGACCTGCTGTCCCCCGCAGCCCGTTGCTCCTCGCTGAGCTCCGCTGCAGGTTGCTGGGAGGGACGGATGCGAGCGATGGGCCGAGGGCTAACGTTCTCGGCTTTTCCAGCAGTTTGAGCTCCGCAGCAGTTCAGGGGATGCGACTCTGTAAAACTCACTTAAGTATTATGCTGTGCTGGTAGCACCTAATTAAATGCTAGCGAACCGGAGGGCAAAGTGTTCAAAAGCCAACACCGTCACTCACCGAACGGGAGCTTTTTTGCCTGCTGTAAACAGCACGCAGCAGCCTAAGCACAACATCTTTCCGCGCTACAATATTTATCAGCTGTATTGTTCTTTACCAGAGCTGCCTTTCAGCTAACGCAAGTACGAAGCTGCGTGAAGGGTGTTAAGTATTTCGACTACTTCGGTAATGCAACTGATGCTTGTTCTGCGATGGACACCAACTGTGCAAGAGAAGGGGTGATTTACCGGACTCCTGTTACACAGCCAGCATTACTCGCGTATTTAACTCGCTCGGTAAAGACACCACGTTTTGAAAAGCAGCTTGCCAATAAATCACCCCTAACAGAACACCCAAACAAATTTGCTGTTATTTCAGCCTAGAGATTGTTTTTCTTACTGAATCCCCAGTATTACAAAGAGATGGCTTGCACATGCGAGAAAGCATCATTTTTCCCAACGCCAGGGAAAATTTTGCTTTTGTCATCTGTGAGATTATGAGTCAGCCCCATGTTCGCAGGCAAGGAAGAAAAAAGTTCTTTATCTGCACTTACAAATACTGTTGGGAGGTGCTCTCTTCTGTGGCGATGTGCCGCAAAGAGGCAGCTGCGCAGATGAATTTCAGACGCCCCTGTCCCTTTGCCACCCGAGTCAGCGCGCTACCACAGCGTAACTGCTCCGGGGTCAGCTCTGACTCTGCGCTCTGCATTCAGTAAGGTTTCAGGGCTGCAGTCAAGGGCTGCCTTTACTTGTGAACAGCTTTGTCTCCTTCCTTTTCACTCTAGCAAGATTTGTCAGTCTTTGTGAAATGAAAGGAGGCAATGAACAGAGACTTTTGACATTTGTCATGTTTTTCCACAGACCAGAGCTGGTTATTGTCCCAAGCACCCCAGGGAAAGGGGTAGCAGCTGGCGTTACAGGAACGCTAGTATCTTCACCCTTTGAAAAAAGGCATTTCCATAAGGCCAGAAACCACAGTGCCTACAACTACATATTTCTGCAAAGTCAGTTTTGCCTCCTGACGGGGAAATATTTGTCTGCCAATAAGGTGCCTGTTGCTTTTTTTTCCTCTTAGCATTGATTAAAGCTTTCGAGCACCTTCTCACCACTGCCGAGGCCGACCCCTAGCCCCAGCAAAGCACAGCTCCTGCCAGCTCCCAGCCGCAGAGCCGGGCAGCACAGACCCTGCCGGGGCACAGCCAGGCTCCCTCGGAGGAGTCGCAGCCTTTGGCCGCGGGACGGGAGGAACTCGAGGGCAGGGGTGGCRGGAGCAGGCGGGAAGCACCGAAGGGGTGGCAGGAGGCCCTGTTCCCCCATCCCCAGCGGCCCCAGCGCAGCGCCTAGCTGAGGACCAGCAACAGGGGCTCGGCCCCCAGCCCGGGCAGCGCAGGGCAGCCCCCACGCCTCTCGGCAGGATCCCGCGCACGCCTCAGCCCTGCAGAGCACGCGCCGCTGCAGCCGCCGCACTCACCTCTGCCTTCAGCTCGGCCCACACCTGGAAGGGAGGGAGGCCTTTCCCCTTGCCTTTTATAGGGCCCTGGGCAGCCCCTGCCCCAGCTGAGGGCAATGAGCATCCCAGCAGCCCTGCCACCTGCCCCGCCTGCAGGCATTTGCTGCTCTCTCCTGCCCGTCTTCCCTTCAGAAGCCAAGTTTGGTCCATTACGTCCGGCCAGTAACGCACAGATCCCCTGAGCAAGGCGGCAGGGCTCTAGTGACGACTTACCCCTTCACCTTGCAAAGAGAGCAAAAGCCTTTGACCCTCACTGYGCAAGGCCAGAGGCTGCGGGATGCTGTCTTTAGCCCGCTATTGCCCGTGCCCCATAACATCTCCTCAGGAACGCTATTATGTCACACGTCTCTGGAGTGTACTTATGTCCTGAGAAAAGATCAGCTCCCCAGCCCAGAGGTCCAATGCACGGCCCTGAACCTGCAAAACTTCCTGCGCTGCCTTCTGCAAGGCTTTTTCTGATGGCAGGCTTATTACTTCCTGCTGGCAATTTCAAAGGTGCTAATCTAATGAGTCATTAGAGACAAATGAAAAATAGGAGAAAGAAATTGACTTAGCACTTCTTTCCAAAAAATACCGTAACTGGAGAATTCTGAGCAGAGCGAACCAGAGCTACTTCAATAACATTAAGCTTAAACTGACAGCCAAATGAGTGAATACAAAAAAGCCACAAGCCCCCAAATATATATAAAGCATAAGGCCTTGTGAAAAGAATATGATTAAGCTTTCAAAGTTATACATTCAAAATTTAGACAGTGCTGGGAATGAGGTCTTTTTCTTCTCTGGTTAAGAAATACCCTAGCATATAATCTCATAACAAAGACTATATAATAATTCACACAAAGGGAGCTGATGCTTGTAAGCCTCATGCTGGCTTTCATTTACTCTCCAGTGCCCAGCTCTGCAGCACTAGTGGCACACCTGCACCTCTGGCGTGATCTGCGCACTTCTGTGCACACGCGTCATCACGCACACGCTCCGCACGTCGCGCTGCTGGCAGGACGGCTGGCTTGCGGGGTGCAGTAACGGCACATTTACCTCTGCTGCTGGCAGGAGGAACGCTTCACGCCTGCGCAGAGGGCCAGCCGGAGTCCGTGGCACTGGCAGACCCTAAGAGATTCAAATCTTTACTAACTGCGTACAGGTACCCCCTGCTCTGCTACCGTCCTTGTGGGCGGTGACCCACACAAACATTTCACTGCCCCTCTTAATTCCAACTCTTTGATGTCCTAAAAAGCAAGTCATCAGACTGAAAAGAATCAAAAGGGCACTGTTGCCCCTTCCGTCTTAAGTGGGGGAAGAGAGACATCCATTTACCAGAGTGTTTATCAGGGTCTGATGAGCAGCGGGTTCTCGGTTGCAGAGGCTCATTTACACCAGGGGAAATGCAGGAGGGCACGGGCAGAAGCTGAGCGGTCTGTCCGGAAGCTCCAGAAAGTTGGTGGAGGGATCCCAGGCAGCTGCGTCACCTATCAGGGGAGCTGCCATCAAAGAGTGKCTCTATTTCCTGAACAGTGAATGAATGAGGTATTCTCATTCCCAACCACAGAAGGAGCAAATTCCTTCTGTGGTCCGGGTGGTTYATCTTACACGTGCCAAAGAGTGAATGAATTGCTGCTCAGCAGGGAAACCGGACTCCTGAATGTTGCAACAAAGTCCAAATCTTGTGAGCCAACCTCTGCGTGACTTGGCTGCTCTTTCGCAACCTCAGGTAGAAATCACAGGTTTTACTGTAAAAATAAATGTGAAAATCCCCACGTACATTTCCTGCATTAATTTTCATTGTTATAGCAATGAAAATAACAGCAAGGATGCATGACTGTCAGATACTGATTAAATATTTTAGCAGCTTGCTGGAGCATCAGAGAGACTCTGCGGAAGAGTAGGTGGCTGAGGGTCGGGGGGGACCAGCAGCTCCCAAAAGGGCCTTGGGAATTGATCTGCGCTGCTGCTCATTGCCCAGGGTCAACACTGCCCTCACAGCTAAGTCTCCTCGTAACTCATTTCAAAGGTGATGACAGAGCAAAAAGAAGGAAGGGGCTGTGACAAATAGCCATGTTTTGCTCAGTGAGTGCTAAATAATAAAGCAAGGTCAGTCACTAAGAGATCTTTTCACCCTCTGTGCTTGGTGTTTACACTTTAGAGGTCACAGTGATTCTCATCTCTGACTAAACATGTCTGGAGAAGGAAAGACTATTGATGCTCCCATTAGAAAGGACTATTAGGTCAATGCCTGTGTAGAAATAGAGGTTGGACTGAGTTGTAGGGTCTGAGGGGTCCGGAGGGTTTGGCTTGACTAGAGGCCCATCGTGGCATGAAATGCAACGCGCTCCCGCTGGTTCCTTCTCTCTTCCTGTGTTTCTGTTACAGAGCAGCAGCAGGGCATGCATTCAGTGAAGAAAGGTCTGTCTGGCACCACTGCCATCTTTTACTTTTCAAAGATGGGCAGATTACCAGACCATACCTTCAGAGCATCATCGCGTCAAAAAGAGCTTTTTAGTCTCTCATTTTAGGGCAAATCATGGCATTTCTCATGTATGAATGTAGCCTGCAGTAGCTGGTTGCTACCAGCTCCCTCACCAGTTAGAAGGGGTTCTTAAGTTTCATTTGTAAAATAGCTGTATTGATCACAGCAGATAATTACTTGTCAATAATGGCATTCCTGATAAATTGCTCTTACCATGAAATTTACTGCAGTGGCTTTGTCACTTCTCTATTGGTGAGGTTTGCAACGTTTGATAAATTGCTGCTTCATGTTTGAAAGCTTAACAGGTTTGCTGTGGGGCCCTTTTTTTTTTTTTAAAGGATGGCGGAGGAAGAAGAAAACCAGAGTGAGTTTGGAGTGATATTTTCACGCAAACCATGATCATAGATATTAAATCAGAATTCCATTCTAACCGTTTAGACAATGGTTCAGGAGAGAGAGAGAGAGAAAAGCGAAGCAGGGACATGGGTTTTCTCCCACCAGCTCTTGGCACTCTGTGCCCTCAGCGCTTTGCTCTTTGAGTCAGTCACCAGAACTCAGGGGGCTGCAACGGTGTGGGACCACGTGCCTGCACGCTCCCTTGTACTGCCAGCCTTCCTGCCAGGCTCTTTCCTTGAAAGCGTCACCCTGTCCCTTGGTCCGGGCGTCTTCCCACTCCTCTGTATACGTGGGATGCTCTTTTGGGTACATTGCACTGAGAGACTGCATGACACGGGATGGCAAGAGAGAGAAACTGAGATGTATGCAGTGGTAAATAAATAAGGATATGATTACCACAGTGCTAGTTTTTCACTGTCACATTAATAATAATAATAATAAATAATAATAATAATAATAATAATAATAATAATAATAGCAGCACAATATTGCCAGATACCGGGGGATTAAACGTCAAATTAATATTTAGCATGGTTAGGATTAAGCAGAAATAACAGCTTTATGATTGGAGTCTGAAACTGCTGCTAATAATGACTGATTATGCTCCTGCAGAGGAAGAATTGCAAGTACTTAAGGACAAATAACCTTCCAAACGTTGTTAGCAGTATTAAGCAGAAAAGTACTGAGAAGACCAATAAATCGTCTGCTGTAATGGGGCTGCATGTTTTGTGGGCAGAGAAGAAAGGTGAGGGAGGATGTGATGGTGGTTTCCAATAGATAAAACAACAGTTGCTTGTCTCCRTGCCTGCAGCTACCAAAGCTTCAGGGAGAAGTTAAACTTCTGAGCAAAAAGGAAAAAAAAATCCTCAAGTTCCTGCTGCACAACGGAACAAGGCAGACTCTTCTCCCTGCATGGGACTTTTATCCCTTGTTTGCAGAGACCTTGTTTATTTGAAATTATTGTAACTTGGCAAAGTCTTGCCTTTCCGCCAGTTTCCAGCTCATTAGGTCTGTCTTTATGAAGCTTGCCACCTCCTCTGGGCTCCTCTCAATGGTCTATTTTTCTACGTGTTTATTTTCTCCAAAACTGCTATCACTTGGCAACACGCAACAAGGCAGAGGCAGCAAATTTGTTCTGTTGTGTAAAGCTGGAAGTGAGAGAGAGAGACAATCCTGGGGGGAATCCCCACCGGTTGCTTGCTGCAAGGTTAGACACACGGAGCAACTCTCAGTTCCTGCGAAACACCAAGCGCGTTTGCAACGTTCTCCAGGGGTGCATTTTCTCTGCCACCTGACAGCTCACCCGAGGCTTGACAAGGGAGCCGGTAAACCTGATAGGTGAAGGACCTTCAGGGAAGAATGCAACCCCTTGGGGACAAGGACTACCTTTTATGATACCTGTGTACCGTGACCAGCAGCACGGTGTGGCCAGGACAGCGATGCCTTGTGCTCCGTAACACAGCTAAATAAATGAAAAAGAGTCGTCCGCCGTCCTTCCATGCTGAGACCGTCTTCTCTGTGTCTGAAGAAAAGCCTTTAACAGGAAGAACCACTGTTTCATCAGAGCTGGAAATGGTGAAGGGACACGATTATGGGCTGGGAGCTGTTACAAGCAAAGGCAAGGAGATTTAGTGGGGAAGATGCTGTGACAGGAGCTAGGAGAGACCGACTCTCCTCCACACACTGCCTTAGACTTTTTGTATGACAGAAAAACATTGTTTATTCCTGCTTATTGCTGTACTCATGTGCATCCCTTCTTGGCTCATCTCCTCCCTGTCTTTCAGACTGTCTCAAAACGTCTACATTGGCAGGATCTGCCAAAACAGGGCTCTTGCTCGACAAGAGTTCTTATGCTGCCATTATGCAATTATGCACCTCCACCTTACTATCTGGTTACTGCTTCCATATGACCTGTAGCAGCTAGACCCATTCAACAAGATAGGAAGCCTGAAATTCTATTAGTCAGAGACAAACACATTGCCAGATTCACACAGTAATCGCTGCACTTACAGGAGCGTATTAATTCAATTGCATATGCAAATATACCTGCTGAAAACACAATGCACCACTGTGTATGCAAATCCAGTCAAGAGGTACTCAGATTACTCGCATAAAAGAAAATAAATGCGGGATCCTAACTGCAACATTTCTTTGTGTATGTTTGAAATTCATGGTCTTGTTAATGCAGCAAACGTGACTTTCTCTAAGCGTCTGTACTAGGAACGTACAGTTCTCCCAAATGTGCACTCACGTAGTAGAGCCCAGCGATATGAAGTGCATTGACGTAATTATGGCACCTATTTGCTAAAGAAAAATCAAATAACTTTGTGATGTGCGTATACCACATCCTCTCTACCTCCCCTGCCACATAACTGCCATTTAAAAAGTTTCTTGCTATACACTCTGGGCAACGTTGAGCTCAAGCACCTCTCAAACCCCAGATGGCTCCTCCCGAAACGGAGGAGTGTGTTGCACTCCTGGGTTTCACTGCATGCAACTGGGATTGCCTGCGTATCGGCAGAGATGCTGTTCCCTGAACCGGCATGGCGAGAGGCGGCCCTCCTCAGGAACGGTATTCTTCACTGGGTGTTGTTGCCCCCGGGCTTCAGTCTCCTGGGGGTGGAACTGGGCTGGGGAGACGCAGTCTCCTGGGTCTGTCTGCTTTAAATGCCTGGGCTGGAACAAACACACAGCCTAGCCTGCCGCTTTGGAACACAAGCAAGCAGCTATTTGACCCAGTCAATGTCTGTTCATGGTCTGAGAGACCTTCCAGGTACTCAGTCGGCCACAGCCAGTGTTTGCAGAATTGGCCCCCTTCAGTTGCCCGTTTCAGGCGGCCCAATTCTTCCTCAAATATAAGGTAAAGGGTGCGCAGGGTGGGAGGTGTGAATAGGCTTTCATAAACACCATGGATTCTTTTGGTAGCAGTAGGGAGGTGATGTATGCAAAATACAGCGTTTTCACCCCGCAGTTGCTGTCCAAGAACTGGTTTTATTTGCTCAGGAGCTGACAAGGAGAGAGGAACACCGGGCAGGAGGAGCGCAGCATGCCCCTGGTGTCCTTTGCAGGCTGTCGGACGCTGCAGACGTCAGGAGGTGCGCAGACCCTAACCACAGCAGATCGGATTGACGTGGGGTTTGCCTTGAAATGTCAGACGCCCAGGTCCATTTTTACAAACAGCTTTGCACGTCTTTGCTTTTGCCTCAGGAGAAACCACGAACCAAAGGCGTTTTTGTTGAGGCTGGAGTAAGGATCCGGAAAGCTCTGTGCACAGGGTGTCAGCTGCAGGTACGAGTACCATCCTTCCCGACCTGCCGGCCAGCAGCTGGAGCAAGCTGATCGCCCGGGTTGGCTCTCCTGTGCAGAAGGGTGGCTGAGTACGGGCCCAAACATCACTCCCTGGATGTAAGAGGAATCTGCTGTCTGAGGAGCAGCCCAATTCCTGGTGCCATTGGATTCTGTAAGCACAGACATGGCAGCTGTCACTCTCCAGAAAGAGACAGCCCAGGCTGCGGGAGTTCGTCTCCCACGACCACCCCCTGTGACCAGACTCAACTGCCAAATACCGACGCTAGCTGCAATGCCGCTTTGCCTCACGCCCGGCATTCTGTCAGGGCTGTAACAAGCACCGGACCATTTCATACGTTTCAGGACAATGTTTCAAACAGAATGCTCTGAGGAGCTTTGCCATTTACCTTCCGTCGCTCTGTATCACCTTTCCCTTTTTCGTTTCACAGCCAGGCTGGTAGCTGAGGCTTGGCTATGGTGTGGGGAAGACACAATGCCCAACTTCGTTTTGGTCCAGATATATGATGGGTACCTCGCATCCCATTTCGCTCGGTATCTGAAGCTCGGTTCACCGTTGCCTTGAACCATGCGTCTCTGAGGGAGGAGGGAAGTAGAACACTTTGGCCTTTCGCTCTTTTTTGCAGATGTTCATTTTTCTGATGTCTGTGGATAAATGGGGGATTCGGACCTTACACACACAGAAAAGTGAAACTGAGGCAGAGAGAGATTTGTAAGAGTGCTGACTCTAAGATGTTCCCTGAAAGTCGGTGTGTTAATGCCCCTCTGTGACCCCAGTGAGGGTTGGGTGGCGCTTACGGATTAGGGCCCAGAGGGTCAGTCCGGCAGGCAGGCAGTCCAGCCGATGCGTTTCCAGGCCGCCGGATTTGACATTCCTCCTTTTGATTGCTTCATCTTCTTTCATTTCCCCTTAGCTGGGAAGAATTTCAGATAAACACTGCTTGACATTTTAAAGTATGAAGTTTTTTGTTCCCTGTAATTACTCCAAATCTCCCAGAAAGCCGTAGGCAGCTCTCAGCCTGGATTTCTCTTGCCAGCTGGAGTCCCTGCCTTCTCGTCAGGGATGGAGGCTGTACGTGCTCATTGTCTCTCCCCAGGATTTCAATTCAAGTGAGGGTTGCAACGCTCTTCCGGTGAAGTACCCGCTGCTGATGGGGAAAATAAGCAAATGGACAAAACAGGAGGCAGGAGGGAGTTGCAGGGGGCAAAATGTTACCAGATAGGGTCTCTTGGTGGCCAGATTTAAAAAAATCTTTGGGAAATCTTTTTCCCGGGATGCACGACCAGTTCATGCACTCCACAGTGCAGAAGGGCAGAGAGGTATGGAGAGCCGCAATGGCTGGTGTTTTAAAAGAGTTGTATAAGGGATGGCTGATTTTATGGGCATACGGTGCATGTATGTTTGCAGTCATCAGACTGAGCTAACCAAGGCTGGCCTGTGCTCCCTCCTGGGCCCAAAATAGAGGTTTAGCACTCACTGGAGTGGATACACAGGCCAGCATGGCCAAAAGATTCTGGGCACTGCACAGAAGATGGAAGTAGTCAATTTAATGGAAGCGTCCTTTAAGAGTGCCAGCCCCAGGCGTGAGACACAGCTCAGGAGACTGAGTGCGGCGGGAAGTTTGTCAAAAGCTAGCAACATGCCAGTGACTGATTGATTCAGTTGCAGGATTAATAACAAAAGGGAAGCTGATGGTAACGCCTCGCTGCATCTTCTCATTGCCCCTCCATCTGTCTCTAAGCAAACACCAATAAGATATTTTGTGTGATGTATCAGGCTCTAAAATTTAGATAAGAACAATGAAACCCAGAAAGAAGTCAACATAAACTTGCTAACAGAGAGAATGAGTGGCCTGTGGCAAAATGGGGAAGGGGAAATTGAAGGGCTTCTGGTATTCACGTTGCACCGAGTAAAGCCCTAGTTGTTGAAAACCATGCGCTGCATGCAGTAGTGATATTTATGGCTTTGCTCTGCTGTCTGATGTCCCAGCTGGGCATCGATTAGGCCAATTGTAGTTCAAAGCGCTCATAGAACAGTATTAAGCCACAAAAAGAAATTGTGATCTGCAACAGTCTGGAAGGGTGAGCGCTGGATGGTATTGTGGTACCAAGGCAATAAGAAAAGCTTGACGTTAGGCTGTCAAGACCGAGGAGAAGGAAAATCTGTTTCCTCGTTTGCTGGTCACTCACAGGTTTGGGATTATCTGGCTTTCCTGTAAGACTCTGTGCAAGTACATTTCATTTTATCGATTGCTTGCTAACTTTGATTTATTTACTGTACCCAAGACAGTCTGGCCAATGAGTTCAGCTCCTTTGGCTCCAGCTGGCTGCTGCCTGTTGGAGAATTGGACCCTTCAGACCTGTTCCTATCTCCCAGCCCTCCTGCCAGAGACGTTCCTAAACCCCTGACCCAACCCACTTTTATTTGAGCTCCTTTTCCTCATCTTTGTCCTGTCTCGGGTAAGTGATGGAAAATGAGTTGTGCAGCTTGCATGTGGAGGGCTATAATTGATGGCCTCTGCCTGCAAGACTATTTACTACAATATCATAATTAACCTGACATGCAACCAGACTGTCGCAGCTGGGAGCTGTGATTCATGGCCGACACGAGGCCTCCAGTAGCACATAAGCAGGGACTCATGGCTCTTCCACTTAGCTAATCAAATGAAAATAGAAGAAATTAAGTCTTCAATTAATCTTCCCCCCCCCCCCCCCCGAGGCTTGCCTGTGGTGCTGAACAGATCCACATCAATTTGCCAGGAGCCAACAGGGAGAGGGAAGCAGGCTGGGAAAAGGCAGCTCAGATACTTTGCCAAAATACCAACAATAAGCCAGAGAGAAAAGTCCAGGTTGTGGTTTAGGCTGTGACTAAGAAGTTGTTCACTGTAATGTTACTAGCTGTTGGGAGCCATTTCACAAGAATAAAGTTCAGCAAAATCTCTAGCGCGTTCACAAATGTAAATATGTGACCTCAAAACTAAATGCTTGTCTTACAGCTTGGCCAGACCAAGCCCAGCACAAGACCAGGTGAGGGGAAAGGAAGCTCGGTGGTGCCCAAGAGAGCACCGAGGGCCGACGTGCTGCCCGAGAGAGGGGCTGCCCAGTACAGTCAGAGAGGTTGGCAAAAAGGCAAACACCACTGCCAGTGTAGATGTGTGTAAAAATGGTGCTCTACCACCCTCATCCAAAATCATGGAAGTGTGAAGTATATCTCCTTTACGTCTAGACGGCTTCACAGTTCAGGGCACTAAACTGGATTTAGTCAGAGACAGAATAATAGGTTTATTCTTAGAAAATCAATCAGAGGACAGTTCGTTTGCTTTGCTGGTTGGCCGCCAAAGGCAATGAAAAAGAAGTTATAGGAAATATGGAATTAGCTTCCATCATCCAAATTCATGAAGTTACATAACTATAGATGGCTTTACCAGGCATTATTTTCCATGTGGATGAAATGGTGCTGCCGGGTTCCATGGGGAATTAGGTGAGTGGAATTAATCTGAGTGAGCAAGACTCATAGTATCTCCCCATCCAGATGCGATTTCTTTGATCTTTGTCAAGAAGGAGGATCAATTTTACTAAAAATGGTGCATAGCAAAAGCCCTTTTTCTCATTTACTGGAGGTGTACCCAGCCAGGCCCTGCCTGAAAGCAACTCCCTGATCTCTGGCAAGTGCCCTGCTCGCCTGGAAGTTTGCTTTTGGTATTTGTACTGGTTTTGGCTGGGATGGCCAAAAACCCACGAATGGCTGTTGGCTTTCCCCACTCCTGGATTACCCATCAAAAAGGAAAGGAATGTTTTCAAGCTAAAAAATAAAATTACCTAGATAAACATCCCTCCACAAGCCTGAAAGATGAGATCTGGCGCCTGAATGACTGCTGTTTCACTCCTTTGTAGATTTAAAGATTCTTTTGTTTAATCATGCAAGACAGCGGCTGAGCAGCGTATCGGTAAGAGGCGGGTGCTTGTACAAGGCTTCCCCAGGCAGCACCTGCTCAGTTTAGGAGAGCTCCTAACTTTCTGCCTGTAAAGCACAGTCCCGATATAAGGACTGCTCGGTGTTGAGCTTCATCTGTCCTTCCCATTCTGCCAGTTTATATAACAATTCACTTCTAATTTAATTTTAGAAAGAAAAGAACAAGGCAAGGATATCGCCGTTCATTAATAAGCCATATCACAGAGATCACCCTCCTTTCATTTCAGTGGTTCAGCAGTGCTGAACTTCACCCAGACAGAGAATTTTAATATACATTTTTTATGTCGTTCCGATTTTTCTTTTCAGTATCATCTGCCATGCCAAGCAAGTGGAAGGACAGTCCTTACGCTTTTGAGTTGGAAATGGAAAGAAGCCTCCATGAACAGCTTGGCTGTGGTGTGGGAAAGAAAAGGCTGAAATCTCCAGCACCGCCTGGTAGAAATGCACCAAAGCAGCTGGAAGATTTCACTCAGTTATATTTCAGCTTTTCTGAGAAAAAGGCCTGTTACGAACAAGACATGTGGCAAGAGAGAGATTTCCCCTGCTGTATCTGGTGTTAACACGTGGATATTAGGCTGGATCAGCAAAGGGATATATGACTAGAAATGCACTGGAGTAGCGGAGCAGTTACTGCATTTCTTGAATGCGTCAGCACGGCAGACACATTAGCCAGGCTACTGGCACCTGATGGCATCTCAGAGAGAAAGCAGGTACTTGCACAGAAAAAYGAGATATTAAACTCACGAAGGTTAAAAGGCTACCTACGAACACCAGTGATCCCGGGGTGTACATGTTTCTGCTAATCCAGTGAAATACTGACCAAACCAGAAGGATTTAAATGTGTAACGAACACTTTGAAAATGCATCCGTCTCTTGCTGTTAGACTGAAAACCAGCTGAGCCCCAAGGACGAATGAACCTCTTCTTGCACTAGCAATGCAGCTGATGATCTGAATGGCCCTATTTCTCTCGCTTTTCTAGTAATCAGTCTTTGACAAGGTCTCCCCCCAAGTTATCGCAGTTTCCTGTCATCGCCAAGCCTTTCCCTTACGGTAAATCATGAATGACTCAATCTCTCCCTTGCTCTCAGGGTCTTTAAGTTCCCCCTCATGTTACTGACACACCACTCAAGCCCATGGGCCTGGAGTTTAATACGATTCAGACAGGTGTGGAGCTGGGCTGTGTGAGGTGGTGGTGACATCATAGTGTCATGCAGGTCCTAGCAGAACGGCTTCATGAAACCAGCTTTGTCTACGTAATGCAGGAAGCCTGAGTCTCTGGCGGAAGAAGAGAGAGAGAGCACACGTGCGTGACAGAGAGGAGATGAATTATACTTTAACATGTGACTAGGAAGGGCAATGCATCTGTGTGTGATGGGACTTAAAATTGGAAAACTGAATATAAAACCTTAAGATAGCCTGGGATAGCGACTGGAGCAAGAAAGGCCAGTGAATCTGTATTTAAAGTTGGAGGCATGACAAAATAGCTCATGGCCTGAGCGAGGGGATTAGCTAGATGGAAGATGACTTCTGAAAGATAACAACTCCCTTTAGGCTTGAGGCTTTTTGCACAAGGCTTTRTGCAAAAAGAGCTTCAGCCTTGGATGGAGGCAGCCCTTAGCAATTCTTTCCCTCCCAAAAGCCAGCATCCAAGTGCAGCTGGGTGGAGAGTTCTCCCTTCTGCCTACACACACAGATAAACGTAGGCTGGCAATTAAAGTCCAGATTTTAAAATATAAATGAGTTTGCGTCTGATTGCTGTGCGTCAGTTGCAGAGCAAATCATGCATATGCATGACTCTGCCTCCAAACCATCCCAGTTCACATGAAGCACAGGCTGATCCTCTTCATTTGGATCCAGAGACACATCTCCCGATTCCCAGTCAACATCCTGATACTCCTTTGTTTGCATACCTTGCGACAGCTAAAAATAACTAGTCTCAGTCCCGCATGTAACAAATAGTCTGAGAGCAGCAGAACTAGCAGAGCATGTTTTCGTACGTTACCTTCTTTGCGCCTCTCATTGCCAAAGCTCCCCTGGCTGTAGACTGTGAGATTGATGGGAAAGGACACATGTTCTTCTTTTCATCCACGCTAGCTCACCTTCATCCTCCATTTAGAGGAGTGTTTCTGAAAATGCTAACTCTGCTACAAGTTCAGCAAGAGGTTTTTGCAAAGCAAAGTTCACTAGACATAAACATTTCCTCTTGATTATAAATATATGGTAAAATAGAAACATGTAAAATTGCATTACACTGCGTTCACTTACCAAGCTAATTTTCTTTCGTAGGCTACTGAAGCAACTGCTCATGGAAATTCTTCAAGGCAGCCATGGGAAATCAGGCCCTAGACTGATTGGCTTCATGCAGGAGGATTACAATTATGCCTTTCATCGTTATTTATATAGTTGACTTCATTTCCTTATGGGCATCTTAGCGCTTTTTTCATGCCAGTGTTTGTACCGAGACCTGAACATACCAATTAAGTCATTAAGTCATTTGCCACACTAAATCTCATGGGGGTGGAGAGCGCCATGCCTTGCTCTGGTATTTGTGCTCTGCTGCTCTTTGCAAATGAAACCCCACCATTGTGGGGGTGCACGCCTATACATTAAATCAATGCTCAGTTGATTTAAATTAATAAATAAAATTTAAATAATTTTAAAGAAATGAAAAAATGCTACAAAGGACGAGGACACAAAATTGTCAGTAAGGAGCCTTGCAAGGCACCTTCAAATCACGATTAATATTTGTTTGCCAATGAACTTGGAGAAGAAGGGTATCCACCCATTCAGCTTGCCCCATAGTAAGGAACAGTCAACGTGCACTAAGTCTTACGACAGGGACCACAGAAATGCTGCTGTGGTGGGCAGATGCAGAGAGATGACAGGCTCCTCTTCCAGGGAACTTAAAGCCTGAATGGTCAAGGCAGACCAAAAGGTTAGAGGAGAGGCAGAGAGGCAGAGAGCTGAAGTGGAGGAGGTCCCACGGCGGGTCTGTGTCAGGTGGGCACCTTCTCCATCCTGTCTACTGGGCCCTGCTGCCTGCCCTGGAGAAGGCAGAACAGCACCTTTCACGCCTGCCTGCGCTGACAAAGGTGGTCACATAAGAGGGAGCTTGTAGGTGGCTGAGGAAGTGGCATTGATAAGGCAGGTGTTGAAAGCCCTGCGCATACATCTTGCTGTATGGCTTTAGAAATGCTACACATTTCCGCAGCAGCTCTTTGCAGCACTGGGTGATAGCTATGGATTTCTGCAACGGTAGCTACAATGTGCCTTTAGAGACTTGCATAAAACAAACCAGAACACAAGTTAAAGCCTTGACATGACATAAAACGTTTTGCAGATTCATCCAGGAAAAAAGGAAACAAACTCCCAGAGGAGCAAACCACGGAACAGCTGAAAATAAAAACAACCTCACTCTGTGTAAAGCTTTCTAATAAGAGCTGAGCGCTATTATAGACCGATCTATACCCCACTCAGCTGCTTTGGAAATGCTCCTGCTCTCGCAGTGGCAGTAACGTTCTCGTTGCCATAGTCAAGCGGTTGAAAATCTCAAGGACTATCCCTGGATAGAATAGCACCCCGCAAGGTTTGCTAACAGTTTTCAGAGTTCCCCTATTTCATACAAATCTTAGAGATCATTTTCAAAACGTTTCCGAGCCATGAAAGTCAATATAATGGCTACCACTGGCACGTCTGCGCTCTGGTCTTGGTACAGCGACAGAATCTGCCCACTGTGGTGAGATGACTCTTCTCGTATCCAGATCTTTCCAAAGGGCACCTGGGAAGATTTTTGAGTGTGAGTGTCACCCCTAAATGAATCTTAGTACTGCTTTTCACTTTGTGAGGTATTTGGTCTTTTGCTCGTGCATAGGCGTTAGATAGTCTTGAACAGCTGCACATCACTCAAGAAATGTTCAGCAGAAAATTCAGATACTGTTCCATTGACTTGCTATTTTGGGGGGTTGGAGGAACAAAAGACATGTTTTTTCCTGCAGCCTGCAGGCTGGAATCTTAATCCTTGTTCTTCCAAGATCCACAGAGCTCATGACAAGGAGATACCACCCTTCATCCTCAAAACCTAGGAAGAGAGTTTTCTGAACTGTCTAACGATGCCTGGAGAGATTTGGGAAAGTTTTATTACAACATGACACAGAGAACCCTTCTTCTGGGCTGGGAGCATTATGTGAGCACAAAACAAGGTGGATCAGTGGACTGAGAGTCAGTATGGGCAGTTCCAGAAAGTCCTCTAAAAATTTCCCATGCCTTATTTTAATAACACAAAAAATGGTTATAATTTCTGTCATTTGAATTTCAAATCCAACAGAAAGATCTACCTGATGCTTCTATTTTAAAATGCAATTCTTTCTTCTCTTTTCTTTTCAACTCCTTTGCAGAACCAAACATCATGTTTCATCTCCAAGCACCGAGATTAAAAAAAGCCAAAACAATTAGTGGGGAGCTGATGAAGGTGACAGGGTCGTAATTAGTGCTGTTCCTCTACAGCATGTGTTTATCATGCTAACAGACTAAGTCGCTCACAGGGTTAGAGTCATGAGCTGCAGGAGCACACATGCCTTTTGCAGCTGTAACACTGCTGGGTTTGCTCTGCAGGGAGTAGAAGCACAAATAAAATATTTTAAAGGTGGGATATCTTGTTATATCAGTAAGCAAACGTGAATGGTTTGGCCACTGTTGGTGGGTCTGTCGTGCCTGACACTGTATAGCCCCACAATTGCCTCTCTCTGTTTGGCATTTTGAGGGTGGTCAATGCTAGGACAGGAGCAGTCCTGCTGCTAATTCAATCCAGACTACGATATTTCAAGAGAAAATGGGTTTGTGTTACAGCACCAGAGACACTGCTGTACACAGCAGCATCTGGCACCTGCACAATGAGCACGGAGGGCAGGAGATGCTGGAGGCAAACCCTTCAGTAGCCCTTGCCCGGCACCCCAAAATAGCCTCTTTGGTGCGCAAAAGTCAGACAAACTTGACCAGATACTTGAGACCTGGGGTTAGAGCAGACAAAACCCAGCTTCAAGCTCTGTGCACAGCTATGGTATCGCTTATGCTCCAGGTGCAACGCATACATTTATCTCTACTGCAGGACAGCAGAGCAGACTCCTGTCCTTTCCCCCAGCACTGTTCTGTGCTCAGGATTACCCACAGCCTCAGTCAGGCTGGAGGCTGCTCCCCATGACTCCTGGGTTGCAGTCCTGAAGCTTCTTGTGATGGCGTTCTCTGTCCAGAAGGATCCTCCCCACCAAGTGGAGAAGAAAGAAACTTGCCCCAAAATGCAACTGCTGAAACTGCTCAGCTGGTTTTTGAATGTTTACCAAAGGACCAGAAAAGAAGTCTTGGGAGAGCTGCTAGTGGAAATCTGTCTAATTAGGTACTTAGTGAGCTTTTCAAGAACTCTTTGTAAATACCTTCTTTTCACCCTCCCCACTCAAGCCCTGGTCAAGTATGGTTCAGCTACTGGGTGCTAGCAGTATTTTGCAAGGACTTGGTTAAGCTTCTTAAAACTATTTTGTCTTCCTGTACTCACAGCTGAAAATGAGTAGCAATTACCCAGGGAAGACTTCCCTGTGAGAATCTCTTGCTAATTAGGTCTTGTTAAGTGATTAGTTCCCTTCCCATCCTGCCGTAGATTTTTATATTTTTCCCTGGTGTTGGAAAGCCAACTGGAGAAAAAGAAACAATCAGCAACTATTATTTGACTATATGCAAACATATGTCCAGGACGAGTAGAGCAAGTGGGGAATAGGAATTGCCAAGGCTGTGGAATGAACATTACATGGTATGTCCAGATGAGCACCATTTCTTACTCTGAGAATTGATTAAAAATTTGGATGCTTTAGAAGGGATAGCAACCTCTCTGCTTCAAGACACGTCAGTCCTCCACCGGCAGGGCAAGGAAAAACTTTCCCTGGTTAAATAATCCTGCAATTGCAGAGAGGTTTGCACTTTCCTCTGAAATGACTGGACCTGTAGGAAGACATCCGTGTTGATACATTCACATGCAAGTTTTTGTGGTGAAATCTGACAACTGTCCTGCTTTATTGCTGCATCAGCTGGCCAGACCAGTGAGTCAAGCGTGAGCCTGCAGCAGTCTGCAGTGCCGTATTCCACTGATAAAAGCAAGAGCCACTTACTAAATAGCAGTTCCATGGCTAACTCCTTGCTTTCGCTGTGGTTTGGCACCTGTCTGCAGAAAAGTGCCCTGAGCAGCCAGTAATGACTTTAAATCATATGAACTATGTACGCCCTGCTGCAGGATGGCTTCACATTTCAGCAAGAATAATTAGAACTAGTTACATTATTGGTTTAACTAGCTGATATTTTTTCATCGGTGGCCTGCTCAGTATGCTGAGCAGAGGTGGACTGCTGCAGGGTTAATAAAAGTCCGTAGTTTAGAGTCCTAATCTGAGAGGAAAGTTCCTTTCTAATTAAGCTCATTGACACCTGCTACCAATATTCACGTAGCCTGTTACGTGCATTGTTTAATGCTATTGAGATTTCTTTTTGTAATATAATATATGGGCAAATATTTTTATAAAATATGGGCAAATCTTACAATACACGGGCAAATCCTTCCACACTTGGAAAGTGGAAATAGGGCATCTCACCTCCCAACAAATAATGGCAGCGCTAAAGCAATTTTCATTCATCTATGATACTTATCCAGCTGTTACCATAGCATCTCAATGCCTCACAGCCTTGTCTGTCATCTGCACAGCACTCATTTACAGCAGGAACAAAGGATCGTTGTTGTTACTTCATCAACGCAGAACCAAGGTACAGAGGGACTAAGCGACAGGGCAGAGAATACAGAAAAAGCCTGTGTCAGAGCAGGGCATCAAACCTGCTTGACCCAAGCAGGGTCTTAATGCAGGCCTTAATGCATGGCTTAACGCAGGCTCCTTCTTCCACACCAATTCATGAAGGCTGCATTGCTAGCCCCTTATTAAACCAAGAAGCAGCTGAAGCAATAATGGCTAGGACCGCTGTTTCAGAAATGAACTCTGATACCTGACGCCTGCCTAGGGACTACTTGAACCTGCATCTAACAGTGCTGAACACTTGCAGCTCATATTTGCCTGTCTAGGGTCACTCAGGGAATAGAGACAGGTCTCCCAACTCCCGCAACGCGTAGTACCGCTCCATCTGTAGGACAGCAGGACTGACTGATGCCTCAGTGCAGCTTTATCAGGGAAGCTATGGGAGCTTCAGTCCTTGCTTTCTATGACCTTGCGGCTCCTTTTCCATGAGCTCAAGTAAGGCAGGGCAATACTCATCCTGTTCATTTGCCTGTCTTTCTGTTCCTCTTTTTTGCCTTCAGAAGTGACTTCAAAAGTTACTATTCATGCCAACAAGGAAAACAATACCTGAGCATTTTGGGATGCAGAGGAGAGATTATCTTGTACTGACCTTGTACTAAAGAAAAGCTAGAATCAGATGATTCCGTAGTTGAGATGCAGGGCACATACAGACTCTAGGTGGTGAGTCACAGATGGAAGGCTACTGTTTGTGCATACTGTGTCACAGTATTTCAGATCTGCTTAAATCCTGGCCAGGAATAGGCATTCAGGTAACATCCTGCTGGCTTTTCTGGTAACGTACTCTTCAGTTCCCGTGTTTGCCAGAGTTCGTTTATTTGTGCTCTTTACTTGCCTTCCCGCAGAATAACCAGTCTCCCAGATTGGGTATGTTTTTTAGAAATCGTATTGAAATCAGCATAGGCTAATTTGCTCAGCGATTCTAGGATCAATAGCACTTTCTGACAGCTACAGGCCAGGTGCAGGATGAGAGGACAGCGAGGCAGAGCAGAGACAGAAGCAAGCAGGGGAAGGGGTTTTGGTTTTGTTAAGTAAGTGAACCGGACAGGCAGCCCAGGAAGTTACAGACAGGGAGAAATGCTTAGAGATATCCTGGGTGCTGCAAAATTACTTGACAGAATCTCCTGCTTCCCTTATTACAGCCCAGCAGCCAGACAAGAACTCTGCCTGCGACAATGAACTGTACTGATCATGAACAAACTGAGCACCAGGGAAGTCTTAATAGAGGAACGGGAATAAAATAAAGGTAGCAGCTTCCCTCGTGGATGGAAGATGAGCTCCTTAAAAAGACAGATGTTTTCTGCGCTGTTTACAGACTGCTGCACAACAGCAGTACCCAGGCTCCCAAATGAAACTGAAGCCTCATTTTACAGGGTACTGTACAGACGCATAATGGAAAACATCTCCGTTTCCTGGAGAGTCTGCAGTCTAAAGCACCAAACCTTCTACCACCTAAGCATTGATTCACCTCCAGTGGGATTATTCCTGCCTACGTCTCTGTAGGATCAGGCCTGTGGTGAAGGGCAGAAACATTATTGTCATTGTCTTATTTTAACGTTGGGAACTCAAAGTTCGAAGAGATACTGATTTTCCCAAGACCGCATATGAAGTTAGTATCAGAGCTGAGAACTGATTTTCAAATCAGCTCAGATCTCCTGTTCTCTAATCAGAAGCACCAACTTCTTCATAATGAATGGTATGAAATCACCTACCAAAGAGCTCTCTAGCATGAATATCTCTATCACCTGGCATAGCTGTAAGCTGGCTAGTCTCTTCTGCAAACAGTTGAGTGAGGGGAGATTTTTCAGGCAGAAGACGACTTCTTATGGTACCCAGCAATACACCTAAGAACATCATGCAGCAGGCAAATATCCTGAGCCTTCACTAACAGCCCAAGAGCTTCAACTTGAAGACAGCCCAAACCCATGGAGTCCAAAGGAAGAACAGTTCTTCCTGGCACCCCTTCCACCATTCCCAGTTGATAACAACAATGCTAACACCATAGAGAAATAAAGTTGGCTGCAATGAAAAACTGTCAAGCCTAGAAAGACACGTCCAAAGTAGCGAGGAACAGCACTCCCTCACACATAGAATTTCTGGAGGCTTGCCTAAAATTTTCAGCCAGGTTAATATTTGTCCAGTCAGTACTGACTGCTCACGCAGCTTTGCAGCCAGCTTCTAAAGACAGAGTTTTCTTGTTTGTTGGTTCAATAAAAAGCATCCTGTTATCATATTTAGCTGCTGATTTAATCTAAATTAGATGAGATGCACACTGCAGAATATCTCTGTGCAATTAGCAGTTAAATCCCTGTCTTTTTTAAATAACATAAGTATTTTGATTGCAGCAGTGATACATTCTGCAGACTCAACGGTTAAGCCTGAAATGAATACAAAATAAAAGGAAAAAAATGTGCAGATAATCTCCAAGCACCAATTTGCCTATTAAAACTGATTGACTAACTCATGAAACAACCCTTTGCTAGTAATGGAGGGGGGAGGAATTAGTAAGTGGAGATGATTGGAACATTCTTGGGAAGATGCTTTTTCCTAAATATGCTGGGGTTTACAGTTTAACTGTGAGTTTCAACAGAACTTAAGGGAGAGAATAAAAGAAAAGCCTGGTCTCTGGGATTTTGGCCTCAAATGCAGGAGACCCAAAGTCAACTCCTGTCTCTTGGGCAAAATCCTGCAAGCTCCAGCCTAACTAATCTGGCATGCAGCACTGACCTTTACTGGCTTTTATTTAATAGGAATGAGAGTCTCCTAAGGGACAGAAGCTTGGGCTCACCACAGCAGGTGAGCTCTCTGTAAACAGAGGCGAGTCTCTTACTGAACTTTGCAGAGATTCCCAGTGGAGACAAATGCGCATGTTAGGGATGAGCATCCAAGCCCCGTAACCCCTTCATGCGTGCCCCGAAAACAAGCAAAGGCTGCAGCTTCAACTCTAGCATGCCTTTCAAATGCAAAGACTGATTATTGTGAGGAGAAGACTTTCTCAGCAGCCCTACCTAGGAACAGTCAAACCCAGGAACCCCTCACTCATTCTTCAAAGCATGAATGGAGATGCAATGGTGAAAAGCTCTGTAGACTCTAGGAAAAGACCTAGACTGTCTTTAAGCTTAACTGCTAGGTCTCTGATTTGCTGTTAAAGCAAAAGATTAACTTTCAGGTCCCCTAAGGTCTTAAGGAAAACATCTCAGATCTATGTTGTAGATGCTACTTCTAGAATTGTTCTTCCCCAATATCAGGTTTGGTTTGAGGAGGGAGCTACTTAGGCCTGGGTAAAACGTAAAATAGGAGCTAGAGCACTAAAACCAAGGGCTACTGTAGCGCGTGCCCAACCTACCATTATTGTTTTCAGAGTCCCTATAGCACATAAGAGTTCTCTGACACGGCACGCTGGTGTCAGGCAAAATTGCATCTCTCTCTGCAGAATGATGTTTTTGAAGCAGCAAAATGGTTCTTCCAGGGTCTGGACATGTGTCACCTTTGCCTGGGAAGCACCGACAGGTCTAAGCTACCATGGCAATTAAAGCTGTATGATCAGCTACGTAATTTCAACCATATCTCAAATGAAGAACTTCACGCAGAGAATCTACTATAGGATTTATTTTTCCTCATTGAAACAAGCCCCGTTTTTATAGGGGGAGGGCTTAAAAGACATCCTGGTGATTAATCGGGGCTGCAGCCCGCAGGGAGAATGGAGAGCTGTGATGGCCCTGCTCTGAGGTTTCCCATAGGCCCACCAGCAAACTTTGCTCTCTGCAGTGCTGCCTTAAATGGAAAAGCAGCATCGGGAAGGTCGAAGAGAAGCCTTTTAGCTCAGCATCCAAAGAGGTTGACTGGTGAAACCACAACCCCATTCCTTATGTTTTCACAAAGCTTCAGAATGAGGAGCCAAGGGAGGGGACATTTAGAACAAGACGTTGCTGCAGGCCAGGTGCTATCTGGAGCAGCCTCATAAGCAGAGCCAAAATACAGCTTAAACTGTATTTAAGACTGGGTTTTTCTTCCACGAACAAAGGTCCTTCAAATATAGATACATGCACAATAAGTAGCTTTTATCTCCTCAATAATGGAACAGGGTAGGTGGAAAAAAGGCACGGGTTTTTTATCCTCTGCGTTGAATTTTGCTCACTCAGAGCATTTCCAGATCCTGAGCACAGGTATTTTGCATTTCACTGGCTACATTAGCACAACAAAATGCTCCATGTATGAGTGACAGTGACAATAAGAATGTGAACTTGGCACTTAATTTTCTGTGTGCGACAATTCGAAGGCATAATTTCCGTGACAGTTTTTTTCCCTAATTAGAAGCATAATTAAAAAATTACACTTGAAAAATCTTTTTTTCTGTTTTCCCATTTAAGGGAACAAAATCCTTTGAAGATCAGTTTAAAAGCAAGATTGCATGAGAACAACTACACAGGTAAGTCCTTTGGAAACAGATCAAGCTGAATTAACGTCATCTTGAACAATCTAAGCAAATTCCTCTTTCAAGGTTAAGATAGATACATGTCTATCTTCCCATCTCTTGAGAAATCAGATGCTCAAAATTCTGTCTCTTCAAAAGGACTCCAGAAAGGCACTGCAAACGAATAGAGAGCAGGAAACAATGCATTTTGTGATATATGAGAGAGGCATAGGCTACTGTATCACATTCAAGCAATGAGTCTAACCAAGAGTACAGGTGGGCTATCTTTGACAATGCTACTTAATTAGGATGTAATGGGGACAGCAAAAATTACTTTGGTTCTGTAAGAACTAATCAATTCTCATGTCACCCTTGGAAATGTATCAAATATTACTTTGGCCACTCCTCCAATGCGGGTAGCAAAACGTTGGATCCACATTAACTCTATTTGTTTCAAGGCCTACCATTGCTTTCCTTCCTTTCGTTTTTTTCCTCTCTCCCCAGTTTCCAAGGAAAACGTGATCTGGCTGTCCACGACTCCACCCACAACATGGAGTTTTAGTTCGCTCTAGCAACCTCTGACCTCCTCAGCCAACTTCAGACAAAATTGACAGACAGAAAGGGTTCTAAAAGAGAGTGTATTTCTATACATTTTAGGAAAGTATGAAGCTGAGTAAAGAAGAGTGCCCCAAACTAGCATCCCAGTAGAAAAAAAGGTACTTCAGTGGTATTGCTGGAGATCAGCGCACCCTGCAAGAGAGATCAGGGCAAAACTCTCAGGCACAGGGGAATCCTCTCTCAGAGCACAAACTTTATTAGACAGTCAAGAACCCAACCACAAGGCACAAACGTGCAGGGAACGACACAATTTCTGCTGCTCATTGCTCATCTTGTCTGGTAGTATCAGGACACCAAACCTAGCAGGTCAGGCTGGTGTCAATGGTAAATACAGGGGGATCCTGGGAAGAAATACACAAAGCATATGAAGTTGTACTGAATAAAAAAAAACCCGCAGTGCAGATAAAAATACATAGACTAGGAATCTGAATTTTTATACGTACCTTTCCTTCTCTCCATCCTCCATAAAATCATAAAGATGAAATATCCCTGAATGAGTTTAACAAGAACTACAGCTCAGATGGAGATACCTAGGAAGTTTTCGATGATTGCTGCTTCACATGCAATGATCTTACCAAATCTCTCAACAAACATTTGAATCAAGAAAGGAAAACTCAGAGACTTCAGGCAAATAAGAACACATGAACGCTCACACTTTCATAGGAATGACCCAATTTATGTGTGACAGGCAGAGAGATTCAGAACACTCAGCTAATTACAAGGTGGTGGTAATTATTGGTATAAAACCAATGTTAAAAGGCAGATAAAAAGTGCTGGTGTCACTTTTTAGGCACAGAGTTACAAGGCTCAGAAATGTCAAGTCAAAATTTCATTTTGAAATACAATTCTAAGCCTTTTTTACATATGTTTTTAATCTAATGACAAGCTGGAATCCTGCACTCAGGAAAAGAGCTTTCTTTTATAAATTGTATCTGGTTTTTTGTATCTTGTTTCTTCTCTGCAAGAGTACAATCAGACTACCACTCTGACACAAGCCCTCTATTTTAAGGGAGATGTTTTGAATTCTTTGAAGAAAGAAGAAACCTTATATTAAAAAAAAAAAAAMCACCACACAAAAAAAAACCCTGAACAGAACCAAACCGCCACAGTCTGTGATCACCATCACTTCTGTCTAAAAGCGGGATACCAAAAGGCACAAGATAAAATAACAGCTCAGTCAAATAGTAAGGAATGCTGCCAAACTTCTGGGCTGAAGGGTAATTTATCAACATGCTCAGACAGTATCAGGTCTCTCTGGAAAAAGTGCAGAGCTAACATGAGGGCTAAAGCAGACAGAAGAGACTATTCTAGTAAGTATACACGGTGCAGAGAAAACCTGAACATGGAGGAAGGTTTAATTTTGAGTGTTATATTTCTCTTGCCCAGTACATCATCAGGTGGCTGTAGGCGGTATTTGCAAGTACCCAGAATTTCAGATGTGATTGCTCTGAATCAGTAACAGTTCAATGCAGAGAACATCTCCGCATGTGAGAGAACAGTGTTCTGGAACAGTAGATGCCCTATTATTTCATCATTTCTATATGACTCCAGGGACAGTACTCCATTCTGCATTTTACTGTAGCTTTCTGTGAGAACCCTTTCAAGCAGTTGCTCTGTGCCTGCAGCAGAGAAAGCTGCGTTCTCACTGGGGACTTGTGAAGCTTCAGGGATGCATTGTGCTTTGATATAATCCCCTACATCTTTTCCCCATTGCCAACTTATGAAATAAAAGGAATAGTTTAATTTCCTGCAATTTACGAGTCATCTTTCTCATTTATGTACTTCAAGAAAATGCAAACGCCCTTTTCAAAAGGGCAACGTGTAGTCCATTAACATATATGCTCAGTTAAGCTTTGTACAAACCACCAACGGCACTGTGCTTTCTGCATTGCCGTTGATTTCCGCTGCTGCCTTGTGACTAAATGAGCCACGTAGGGCACAGAAGTGAGCTCTCCTACACAGGAAGTATGGTGTACAAGCTCTTGCTCTCTTTACAAATCTCTATATGATGATTGAAAGGAGTGCTGTATACCAAAAGCAATGGTACACCAAGGAAAACTTGTCGCAAGCGATACTTCTGAAATTTGGTGCTCTATCTTTGTGCTCACCTCAGGCAAGAAAACATTCCAAAGTTGCAGAGATCACGTGTAGCAGACAACATCACGAGGCAGATACCTGAAACCATGATGAAAATGCAGAAGAGAAAACAGCCCATCTAAAAGAAACAAATTTCAATATGCGCAGGGGTTTGTGGCTGTGACGTGGTGATGAACAGGGTGATGTGTTCTCTGTAATTTTGACTTTTCAAAGCTTTGTAGACAAGAGCTTTTCCAGTATTTTCTCCCCTTTCACTTCTAGGCAAACTCTACAGCTATGAAAATTATTATTGCAACTTGGAAACCAGTGGTCCCAGCCCTATATTTGCAAGCCCCAACCCTCAGTACAAACACCTTTAGAGTGCTCTTTTGGAGGAGCTCATGAACCTGCACTAAGAGAGTAGGTATCTATCCACTTCTTTCTTCCCAACACACATACAACCCCAAGAGCCTGATTTCAAATAAAACTGACAAACTCCTAATTATATGGAAGATAGTACGTTTGTTGATGGACTTCAGAAAATGAACAGAGCAGTAGAAGAGCAGACAACTCAGCTGCCACCTCTCACTAGAATAAACGTGGTAGTATGAATGCACCTGCACTACTACAAGACAAAGTAAAGTCACAGAAATTCAGGCATAAGATGTTCCACTACTCACAAGGCTAAATATTATAAAAAGAAGTTTCCAGCTGATAGGAAACACAACAGGTAACCTTATCCAAGAACCTCAAAAGCCAATCTGCATGAACTAGAAACTGAACTGCTTTCAAGAAAAGATACAGATTTTAAAGACACATATGTGTGTATATATATTAAAAGAAATTATATTTCTCTAACGATATAATGAGGACAAATATTTCCTTTCTTTTACCCAGCATAATAAAAATGGTAATAAAACAGATCTACAGTACTAGCCAATTAGCACAAAGGTTTCAGAAACAGTGTCCGCTACCAGAGACAAAAAAATGCTACAGTGCACCAGAAGGACAGAGGATGAGACAGCCAGGGAGGGCTGGAGCCTTTGCTGCCTTCAAAAACCCAGCCCTAATTCACTCCGCACACCACTTCAATTGCACAACACACACAACTGCAACTCTGACCCTAACTCATGTTGCGCCTACTTGTGTCTGCACCTCCTCACCCTGAACTAGCGCCCTAATGGCTACAACTCAATCCAAACACAAACTACGTATGTTAATCCTACAGCAATGCTGTGCTGTCATTGTGGTGACCCCAGTAGGCAGCTAAACACCACACTGCTCCTTGCTCGCTTCCCCCAGTGGGAAAGAATTGAAAAGGAAAAAGTGAAAAAAACTGTCTTTATTTCAACCCACGAGTTAATAGGCAAAACAAAAGCTGCATGCAAAAGCAAAACAAAACATGGAATTCATACGCTACTTCCCCATCAGCAGGCAGTCATTCAGCCATCCCCAAGAACACAGGGTTCCATCACGCKTAACAGTTACACGGGAAGATGAACACTATCACTCTGAACGTCCCCCCATTTCATTCTTCTTCCCCCAGCTTTTATTACTGAGCCTGACATAATATGGTGAGGAATATCCCTTTAGTCAGTTGGGGTCAGCTGTCCTGGCTGTGTCCTCTCCCAGCTTCTTCCTCACCCCTAGCCTACTTGCTGGCAGGACAGTCTAAGTAGCAGAAAAGGCCTTGATCTGTGTAAGCACTGCTCAAGAATAGTTAAAACATCACCACATTATCAACACTGTTTTCAGCACATATCCAAACCCTAGCCCCATACAAGCTACAAAACTCTACCCTAGCCAAAACGAGTACAGCTACCAACTCCTCTCTGGAAACTGCCACCTCATCCCTAAGGCTTCCCCTTGCAAACACTCAGAATAAACACACACCAGCCTCACAACTGCAAAGACTCCAACAGCTAATACAAAGTTAAAACCGTACATCGCATAAGTTGAAGCAGAGCTGTACGTAAGAGTAGCTAAAAAGAAACAAAGTTGAAAAAAATATTTTATTGAGTAAACAGAATATGAAGCAAATAAGAAAAGGGCAATGGCGGAAAMGGATTTAGAAAAAAGAGCTTCTTCTCCAGAAAGTTTACTTCAAGAGACTGAGGCCCACAACATGGCATCTTCAGGAACGCAGACAGCAACCTTGACCACAACTGGGGAGAGATCATCCGAACCAAAACCAGTGCCAAAGGTGGGACTGCAACCGCTAGCACAGCACTTCCTCAACTTGCACCCTCTCAAGAGCTCCTTTCTCACTCACGCTTGCCTTGACAAGGCCTCTTCTTTCTCCTCCGCCAGCTGCTGCCAAGGAAGGACGACACAGTTAGGCCTGAGAAGCGCCAACTCCTCCGCCTGAAGGAAACAGGGACCCCTACGCCCCCAGAGGGAGCTCCCCAAGGCACCACCCGCCCGCCCGCCCACCCACAGAGCCCCCGCCTCCGCAAAACCCTCCTACTTTCAGCTTGTCTCACCAAAGCGACGCACGGCAGAGCGCCAGCCGGTGCCGGAGCTGGGCTCGGAGGCGGGCACCCTGGGCAAACCAAGCTGGGCGTGCAAAGCAGCGGCCAAAGAGGCTGCGCCCCTGCTTACAGGGGGCTCGAGCCGCTGCCCGGACCGCAAAGCGCCCGGGACTCCAGGGCAYTGGCGGGGCCCTGACCTACAGGGCAGCCCTGGTCCCAAAGGCCCACGGAGGCTCCTTCTCTCCGATTCGGGGGCACCCAGACCCACACCCCGCTAACGGGGCGGTCACCCCAACACAGGCTGCCAGCTGAGCACAGAGGCTCCCAGACCCAGACCCTGATTACAGGCAGGTYGACACCCGGGGAGCCAGAGAGCTCGGCCTTCCCCCGCAGCAACAGGAACGAGACTCAGCAGCCAGGCAGTGGAGCTTCACGACCAAAGGCCGGGGGGCCGGGGCCCCAGCCCCGAGGACAGGGAGGGCACGCGCC